>HG992146.1:28328178-28698178 GCA_905220505.1 Laothoe populi
GCACGCATTTTTTCGACACCGAGTAATGAAACGGCGAGTCTCTGGGAATGCTTCATAACTGTCTTTTATCCCGCAACGAAATTAATCAAATAGAAATATAGGGAGGAGTTGGAAATATAAATTGTCCACTTCCCTCCATAGCAAAGCGGGAGACAAATACTGAACTAAAGAGGTATTAACCTCAATAAAGGACATTTACGTCTGGAGAAGCCAGACGTAAAGCACCACGGAATTTACTTAACAGGTCCTATCATGCGAGCTGTTACGCTTGATTCCAATAATAGGTATGGCAAAAACGCCGGAAAGCACGGAAATTCCTCCTAGTCTCCACAAGGTCCATATAGTATACAACTCCAGATGTTATCTGCATACTGTCAAGCATAATGTTGCGCTCATTTTGCCAGAGACTACACTCCCAAAGAACATGATGCGCGGACTGTTCGTACTCACAGTTTGGTGTAGAACATGGGCACGCAGGCGAATCAACCAACCTAAATGAGAATAGTTTGCTCTTAAAGTTGCCATGACCGGTGAGAAATTGTGACACACAGTGATCAATTTCCAGCCAAGTTTTTGTTAGACGATCGCGAACCAAAGGAAAATACTGATATAAATGCCGCCCTTTAATTGAATTATCCCATCGACATTGCCATTCGTTTAGCAGTTCATTGCATATTTCGGAACGCTGTTTAAAAAGTCTACCGATTCTCGAGAGTTCACGCGACGTAACAAAGTTCTTGTCCATATCCTCTCTCGTAGAGTAATACATAGCGGCGCGACGCTGTGCCTCCAGATCGACTGGAAGTACACCCGCAAGGACAGGTAAAGCTTCAGTACTAACGGTTCTATACGCCTTACACAAGAATATCAACGCCAAACGCTGACTCTGGAGCAATTTTCTTCGCACGGCACCGATAGTAGCCCTATCAGCCCATACAGGTGATCCATAGCAAATACTGCTCAAGTAAGTAGCTCCATAGATAACTTTTAGTGTGTTAAAAGATAATCCCCACGTCGATGTGGATATCCTTGTCAAGGCATAAAAATTTCGTTTCGACTTTTCCCCGACGGTTTTTATATGTTCTATGAATGAAAAGTTTCTCTCCAAAACTAACCCTAGGTAGCAGACCGATTCTTTTCTTTTAATATTGATATTATTAAATTTTATTCGCGGTGGTGTTTTTAGAATGCCCTTTAAAAGTAACTGGTAAGTTTTGTGAGGTGCGAACGTCAGACGATTTCGTTCACCCCAATCGTGAATTAATTTTAAGCACGCACTAGCCAATTTTTCTAGTCCCGATCTACTATTAGACTGCACAAGCAAGAGCCCGTCGTCAGCATAGCCAGTTAAGGAGCAACCTTGAGGTAAAGGGAGTGCGAAGAAGTCGTCAAAGCCTAAATTCCACAAGTACGGACCGACTACTGAGCCTTGTGGACAACCCATCGTTAGCGCCTTCGACACTTCATGGTGACCAAGTTTTAGTTTGGTTGTGCCTAAAGAAAAGTATGAATATATAAGTGAATATATATTGTTAGGGCAACCTCGGATTTTCAGCTTAAGTAGTAGCATTGGCCACCACGCATTATCGAACGCACCGGAGATGTCCAAGAATATACCTAAGACGTATTTACTATTTGAATTGCAAACAGTTCTTCTAACCGATAACGCGGCGTCAACGGTAGATTTCCCTATAGTAAAACCGAATTGTTTCTCATGAAACTTTGGACCGCCCGGTATTAGCCTAGGAACAATAAGACGTTCAAGCAATTTACCTAAAGAAGGTAATAACGTTATGGGTCGATAAGATTTAGGGTCTTCTGGTGGCTTGTCACCACTTTTAGGTATTATCCGGATAAAACCACAGCGCCAAATTAGGGGAAAAACACCTTCTGCAATACACCGATTCAAAACTATTAGGATAGAATCGCCAGCCGCTTTACACGCTTCTTTGATCATTTTATTAGATATTTTGTCCTCACCGGAGGCTTTGTTCAAAGGTAAAGATCTAACGATATCGAAAAACTCTTCAAAAGACGGGAGTTCCGAGGAAGGGGTGTTCGGTGGTTCCGCGGCCCACATCCGTATTTGATTATGATATTCGTTATCACGCGCTACAGTATCGTCGGGTATAAGAGAATTTAACAGGGTTTCCGTTGTGTCCTCTATACCAGTTGTATAGGTGTTGTTAATTTTAATATTCTGTACATAGGCCAGATTTATTGACCTATTTGCTTTAAATTCATGGTATAGAGGAGACCACGGACCCTCCCTATCTAGCCGTTCTACAATTTTACGTAATAAATTACCTTTTGATTTATGTACTGCAGCTTTATAATGCGACCTGGCAACCTTGAGAGAGATAAAAGCAGCTGTAAATGCTTCTCCTGTGACACAACGTTTTTTAAGCCGGTTAAACCTCCTACGCGCCCTGCGAAAGGTACGGCGCAGATGAACTAGGTAGTTATTCCACCAATCACATCTACGAGTATTAGTGATGGGGCCCCGACCGATTGTGACGTCCGCACAGTATGTAAACGTGTCCGACATAATTTCGGCACACGTTTCAGCTGAGAGGTTATTGCGAGTAAAGTCCCCGGCATGCTGAGCAAATAAAGCGCTAAATAAATTCCAATCGGCACTTTTCGATTTATATCTATAATTAAAGGTGGTATAAAAAGGACCCTGCGTTAATCTAGGGATGAACTCGTACACAATCAGGCGATGGTCACTACACGACGCATCCGGAAGGACACGCCACCTATCTAGGTGAACGTCTCCACTAGAAAGTGTGACGTCAATAGAAGACTCGCCCGTAGGGCTGCAATATGTAGGTGGTGCATCGGGGGTATCGTGTATAATAAGATTCATTTCTGCGATGAAATCTTCGACGGCAGAACGCCTTTCTGCATCAGTAGAACGATACTTGCCATACCAAAGTATAGATGACGCATTAACGTCCGCGCCTATTATAACTTTCTGACCTACAAGAGACCGTAGTAAATGACGGAGATGATGTATGTGAGGACCCACGGGGTCTGAATATTGGAAGTAACAGCTCACAACGTAAACCTTACAGCCCGGAGTTGAAACCTCTGCGACAGCACAGTGCGACGTCATAAGATTACGCACTGACGTGATGGTAAAAGTTGAATTGGATATGTAAATACCTGCTCATGAACCGTTGTCTAGTTGTACCATCTTACTACGTAAACGCGCGTATTGGTATTGCTCTTGAACTAACACTATATCCAGCTTATATTCGCGAATTAACGCATTTAACTCCGACGTCGCGACCTTATCGTTGTGGAGATTTAATTGACCGATGATAAGATTATTATTCATATTAGAATTAATCAATACTGTGTCGAAAGAATAAGAAGTTCCAATTTATGTTTATATGTAGGACAGTCTTGCGACCCACATCTATGATCGTGGGATTTTTTAAAAATTTTGCATGACGCGCATACTGGTTTAAAATCCGAATTGGCTTTATGAGGACAAGCCCTAGTCTCATGTGTCTCCGCACAAATCGCACATGTCGGTGTTTTCGCGGTGCAGAACTTATGCACGTGTCCGTAATGTTGACAGTTAAGGCATCGTACTATCTCAACATCATCTATGAAACGACAAGTTGCCCAATCAATAAACAATTTGTCTTTTGTTGTGACTAAATGTTTCCGCACTACCGAGTCTAGTTCTATGCCTATCCATTTACGACCATTATCTAATTTACGTCTACGAACAATTTTTATTGACTTTATAAAATCATCTTCTTTGATTGGCATTTCGTCTTTAATATTTTGGCGATATAAAGCTGTAAGAAAAACGGTGTCTTCCATTGAAGATGGAACGTCTTTAATAAGGATGCGCGGACGACGACCTTTAGGTTTTTCTAAACGCAAACCCGCGGATTTTATTGCCTCGACAGATTCTAATTTTTTTATTTGACGCTCATTCGCAACGCGAAGTACGACGCCGGCCTTTGCGGTCTTTTTTACTCCTACGATTTGAAATCCGTCATCGCCTGGTTTAATCGCCTTAAATAACGCCTCTTTCGTAGCGGACGATGTAACGATATCCGCAGACCGATCGCTAGTCGGATATGCCACTACACACGGGAGTGGGGCGCGTGGTTCCATCGACAGTATTTGTTTTGGCAGACGAAGCTTAAGTTTGTCTGCATAAAGTACATTGTCCTGTTTAGGTGTATATTTCTCAGGACGGTTCTTAAGCGTCTCCAACTCCAGATGTGCATTGGCCAACTTTGTCTCGTTACACGAAGATTTTAAGGCTAACATTGAAATTATGGCAGTGATTCGTTGAGTTATATCCATAACTGCCGATTTATTCGCGACATTCATACGCGAGCCCTGATCATTAACAAGTTCGTTTATTTTTGACAAATAGTTAGAAGCTTCGGACACAAGATCGCAATAATCGTCCGAATTGACGTAGCCGTTACCGCTGTTATCGACGTGCTCAACGGACGCGGGTGAATTTAATTTCTCCGATCCCGAACGCTGTAAACGTTTCGATCTCTCGGGCGAGACATACGACGGCGAGACTTCACTAAAAAGTCGTTTTGGTTTGCCGGCATTTGGGGATCGCGATATCAAACCGCTTTTACGGAACGGATCAGGGCCTCGATCTGGCGGATTGCCATTATTAGCCGACATAATGCTGATTTAACGCAATAAGAGATATATAACCAACATAAATAACAGAATTAAAACGTATTAAAAATTATAATTATCTACGAAGGTTTTTTTTAGACACCCTCAAAATAAAAATAAAAGTGGACTTACCGAGGAAATAATTTGATAATTATTTCGTTATTCCTAATAAAAACGCACAAAAACTTACGGACCGTTGTACACAAGGCAATACCACACAACTAGAAACAGTTCACGACCTGGCAAACGAACTCCAAACACGTTAAACACAATTTTATTTAGCAGCGCACATGAACGACTCTGCACTGTGTTCTCGCGCGGGGGGAAGTGTTATTATTATTAGTTTATATAATTTAGTCATGCCTAAATAAATTTAGCTAACTGAAGACAATTATTATTATCTGTATCTTTTATAGTACTTTAACGTATTGGCCATATTATTTATTAACGATTTTAAAAAACGAATCAACACTTCGCAAACATACAACGTGATAAAAAATAAGCTTAGAATAATAGATAAGTACTTACCGATTCCCTTTCTTTTTTATTCAGAAATGTTTGAAAAGGCATATATAATACAAGCGTTTGCTCGCGGCTTTGCCTGCGTAAAATTTATATGTCCATCCTCCAGCTCATAAGTATTCTTAAACTAAATCTTATCAAAATCGGTTCATTGGTTTAACCGTCGAAACATAACAGGCAGAAAACTTTCGACCCCTAATTCTCTTATCACAACTTATCAAAAAGATCTTCAAAATGGAATGTTGGTGAAAATACGCATTTGTTTCACTTGCCAGGACCGGCATAATAATATTAAGCGCGTTTCACCCGTGTCAGCCTTTAGCCAATCTATTTCCGACTCATTCCGCATTCTTCTGAAATCTGCCGAATAGTTTCACGTAGATCCATTGAGAAGCACGCACATGTTATCAACCTTCTTTCTGTGGAACAAGAGTCTTAATTGCTTAAAGAGCCTTATATTGGTTTTGGAGAGGAACATTTTTCCGCAGTTGGGTATTTGGCGACTTAATGGATAAAATCAATTTCAAGAATCTGTGCATTAGAGTCTGTTGTTTAATTTCGGAGGCTAATACAAAGGCTAATTTGATACAGTGCCTTGCTTCCTTACCATTAACACGAAATCCATTTACAGGTCCGTGGTATGAGGTTAAAGTTACCACTATCTAAAGCTTATAATAAAGTTTTATATAGGTATAGTCACGGCAGGAAATGACCCCTATACTGGACCAATTACGGTCTTACGGACCATTTTGATCCAACATTTGGCAAAGATATTGCGTAAAATACGATAAAGTGGTAACCCTATATTTGAAGTTAGTTGGGAAATATTTTTTTATAGCTATAAGTTAACATACACGAGCATATTCATAATCATACGTCGGTTAATTCATACTTTAGACCAGAGGTCACTAACCTTTTTTGTCTTATCGGCTTGCCATCTTTTTTGGTTTTGGTAGACCCTTCTAAGCTAATATTGCATTTTTTTTAAATCATTTACTTCAAATAAGTTTTCACTTTTGTCTAACTGTGAGATCTAAAAGAAACCGAAATTAACCATATAAAAATAAAATTAAGTACCTATGTATTAATTACATAAAATCAATAAGAAAAAACGCTTTTTAGTGGGAGGGATGAGCCTGGTGCTTTCATAATACATTTTCAATATTTGGCATAAATTAGGTTAGGTTTAGGTAAGATATGTGGACCCCCGGTTACATCCCATTGACCCATACATTCATATACAGTCAGGCCTGTAATCCCCGAAAGGGTAGGCAACCAGTACACCTACTTTTCGCCTAATTTATTTCGGTCCCATAATGTGATGGGGGCAAGCCTATCGCCCATTGACATCTAAATCTTTGTTTCGCTCATATGGACCGTCATAGTTCGTCGTCGATATAGACCACTGGGTATCATTGCTTTTGGCCAAACCCATGCAGGGTTTGGTTTGGTAATCATAGTTTAAATATTGATTCTACTGCTGGGTCATTTTTTTATGCTGGCACGGCAAAGTGACTACACTGCACCTGATGGTAAGTGCAGTGCCGTCCAGTTATAGTATCAAGTAGCGAGAGACAATCTATCCCTCGCTACACAACACAATCATGCCGGCTTGCTGTGTAGCTACTTCACACTGGATGAGGGTTGTTCTGTGACCTAATAAAACAAACATGTTCATGGCAATACGACCAACGCCTTTAAAACGCCCGTGATACCACCTCGTCTCGAAATCTTTCAGCAGAAATTTTAATTTAATTTAATTCTCATTGGTATTGTTGAAACGAATTGTTGAAACCGATATTATTGTCGAATGGCGCGAAAATAACCAAATTACGGGCGTAATTTGTTCATTTGCATTTACGTTCGCATTGATTTTTGAATCCATTGAGTGTTCTGGTGAAATTAATGATTAGACTGTAATGACCCAATTTGTATTTGAAGTTTTGGAATATTAATGTTATATTGGAATATTTCGCTGGTGGTAGGATATTCATTTCCGCCCGGATAGCAACCCACATACACAGGGCGTAAAACCCGCCATAGTGGCCCACGCAAGTGTTTTTTATTCTGGCGCGGCAAAGTGACCACACTGCACCTGATGGTAAGCGCAGTGCCATCCAGATAGAGTATCAAGTAGCGAGAGACAGTCTATCCCTCGCTACTCAACACAATCATGCCAGCCTGCTGTTTAGCTTCTTCACATTACGCCTAAAGGACCCAGGATCATAGGACCCCGGTGTGTCGCGTTCCGGGATCAGCCAGTGTATATCCGGTGTTTGTCGGGGTCTAGAGTTGGGGTACGATGCTTGGCCGTTGCGGCCATCTGAGTACTCTGACACAGCCTACATAGCATACACCTCTGGCTCTACTTAACGTGTATATTTATTGATATTTATCGCTTGCTTTAACGATGAAACAAAACATCGTGAGGAAACCTGTATTCCTGAGAACTCTCATACGAATTTCAAAGGTGTGTCAAGTCTACCAACCTAAAGGTACCACCTAGTAGTGGTCTAAGACCTAAAGCCTCTCATTTGTAGAAGAGTTCGTGACCAGCATAATTAGATCACGCTATCAATGCTTTATTTTAGAATAAAGTCGCGGCTGAGATTTGGTTTAATAAACTTTTCGTCACCATAACCAACCAATACTTTGACTGGACGGCACTGAACTTACCATCAGGTGCAATATGGTGACTTTGCCATGCCAGGATAAAAAACCTAATTTATTTATTCACCTACCATACAGACCGCACCCCCGTTATAAAATAGTATAATTATTACCGTAATAAAGTTTGCCAGTCATTTTCTAAAACTTCTCTATTCACTTAAGCGAAATATGTTTTATCGATAGTGGGTTCTCGCGAGGTTTTGGCTGTATTGCCTGTAAAATACGATATTAGAGTCCCCGGTCCGGTCGCTAGTGTTAATGTGTGTGACTTTATGTGGGTTCCTAGGGTATTAAAGGATAAAGAAACGTTCCCGAGAGATCATTGGGGCTTAACGGGTAAAAGTATCACTATATTTTTCTGTTTTATTTTTTGTGGCGCAGTTGTAATTGCGCATGCGTTACGACTGCTGTGCTGAGGTCTCGGGTTCGATCCCCGGGTCGGGTAAAGTGATATTGGGTTTTTCTACCTAGAAATACTCAGTATTAACCCGGAGTCTGGAATGGTGCCCGGTGTGGCGATAGGCTCGCCCCCTATCACATTATGGGACCGAAATTTGGCGAAAAGTGGGTGTACTGGTTACACCTCTGCCTACCCCTTTGGGGATAACAGGCGTGAGAGTATATGTATATGTATGTTTATTTTTTGTTGGATGAATAATTCTGAAATAAATATACGTTTATTTTGATTTGAAGTATATACTCAGCCTGTTGCCGTCCACTGTTGGACGTAGGCCTCCCTACGTGAACGCCAACCATCCCGGTCTTGGGTAGCCCGCATCCATCCACTACCCGCTATGATTGGATATGGTAAATTATTTTGAATTTTGGTAAATTTTTCCTATCTGTAAAACACCGAAAACCATCTTAATCGGCCCAACCTCGAGCAATGCGCGTACTAAGCGGCGAAACATGATAAGTCAACAAAAAAGATCTCATCTCTAGAAAATCACATTTTCTAGAATTTAAACAGTGAATCCTTACTCAGGGATTTACTTTATGATAGGGTAGATATAATAACAATAACATAATTTAACATTTATCTATTTGATAAGTATATTTCATAAGATAAGTCTTACGTAGAAAGAAACGTATGCCCGCACTTATACCAAATGAAATAGAATACTTAATGTAAACAAACCATCGGTGGCCATTACCTTAAATACGCCTTTAATGCATGTCAATAAGATCGACTTTCGCCTGTTTTGGTCCGGCTATATTCGGCCGGGCGCGAGAGGTAAATACCTAGTTCCAGTTACTAGGCTGCACACCCTAGAATATAGCTCTGAGAATGTTTACGTATAATTTCAAACTTACCTTAGATTAAGATTTCTGTTATTTCACCAGGTACCCTCGTTCATTGTTGTTATATCTGCCCACGAAAGGAAAGAAATTAGGTAGAAATTGTTAGCTTAGGACTTGTTTGCCTCTACTTATATTTACATTATGTTTTATTATGTTTTTTGTTTACACGTTTTTTCTTTTTACGGCATTATGTAGACTATTTATAAAGGATTATATAAGCCTTGAAAGATTAAAATAGCAGAATGCTCTCAATATTACCACGAGAAGAAAATACCGTTGGTGAACTCTGGGTGTCATAGTACATCTAATGTCAATAATAAAATATAAGATAGAATCATCTGCCTACCCATTAGAAGATACAAGTGTAAAGGTATTACATTTTTGACAATAAAATGTCACACCAGTGCTTCGATTAAAATGCATTTTAGCTATGTTATTTATTTCCATCTCACGAGAGGATGGCTTATTGTGGTGTTGGGTACAAATCGGGGCCTATGCAAATCATGTTTTTGTGGTATTGCCCTACTTCGGTCCTTAATCCAACGTTTCACAACCGACAGTGATTTATGCCACCGCTAGATAATGATTAAAGTAATAATGAATAAGTAATTTATTGACGATGTGCCCAATACGCAAATAAACAATACGCACTATGATAGAAAATTACAAGACCTCTTTATTCTGGCAAAGCAAAGTGGCCACACTGCATCTGATTTTAAGCGCAGTGCCGTCCGGTTAGAGTATCAAGTAGCGAGAAACAATCTATCCCTCGCTACTCAACTATCGGCTATAGCTTCTTCATACTACGCCATAGAGCAAGGAGGTGGAAAAGCGGTCGAGGGAATCGAACCCACGGTCTTACGTTTCACAACCGGTTATTCGCCCGCTACGCCACGGAGACTGTACAACATAACATTTCGTAATGAAGCCATGTTTACTTTGTACCGAGTATTATGTTTTGATGAAAGGTATGTACCTACTCCATACTTGTTGTACATATAGGTATTGTTAGGAACATCAACAAAACTATGCAAGATGGATATTTAAAAGGCACAAATACAATGTTTATAATTTATTGATTGATTTACACGACATTGTTACACGTCTTTAATATTCGGAAGCTTGTCATTAGCAACAGTATTTCATTATAATGTAATTATAACTACCTGTTTGTATTAGTCCGTAAGCTTTCAACAAAACTAATAAAATAAAATAATAAAATCTCATATTAACACACACAAGACACACACGCAAGAATTCACTTAAAGCTTCTCTTTATAATTAATCTACCAGCATTACTCTCTAAGCTGAATTACGCGGTCATTGAACTGATTACGATTAACTAACACTTTTAACACTTACGACACCGAACCACGAATATACTGGCTATCGTCTCGTCTACTTCACAAAACAACTGAACCAACTGAACTGAACACCGGAGAGCGGAAGGCACACCGTTTTATATTAAACATTTACTACTCCCACTTTGGTTGTCATTATTAACTACCCCCAACTAGTCTCCTAAATACCTCCGTTATACCTTCGGTATTTCTAATAATAGTAAATACCCTAATAATATTAGTCATGTTTTCATGTGTAATGTAATGTTTATACCTATTTAGTGGCAGTACTAATTTGATAAATTAACATTTAACATATATTTTTATAAAGCGATTGGTTCAGCAGATTTCTCAAAAAATCTTGGATTTGGACGTTTTTTTTACCATTTTGTTGACGAACGGCCTTAATTCTCACTCAGCCTGAAATGCAACACGCCACAAAATGATTTTAGACTTCCGAGAATTGGGTCATAATGGGGCAATAATGTTTGTTGCATCAGCCGTGGCTGTTGTCAACTGATGTGACTCAACAGTCAGCCCTTGACCACGTGCATGTGATGCTCCTGGTGTTGCAAGCGTCCATAGGTTACGGACATCATAGTCGCACACGCAAGTGTATCGCATTCCGGGATCAGCCAGTTTTAGTATCACTTATTTATAGTTTTAGTAGTATTAGTTATAGTTTTAGTAGATCAGTACATCCGATTTTTCTCGGGGTTCTAGATTTGGGGTATAATGTTTGGCCATTTTGCGGTCTTCTGAGTACTCTGACAATAGACCCTCGACCGCTTCTTCACCTACTTGCCCATGGCGTAGTGTGAAGAAGCAGGCCGGCATGATTGTGTAGAGTAGCGGGGGATAGATCGACTCTCGCTACTCGATATTCTAATTGGACAGCACTGCGCTTATCATCAGGTGCAGTGCGGTTACTTTGCCGTGACAGGATAAAAAGAAAAGATCTTACCATCAGGCGGGCTTAAGGTTGTTTGCCACGATCGTAACTCTGTTGAAATGTGGGGAAATACATTGATATTTATACAATTAAGCATTGCGCGTAGAAGACCCGGTTCCTAATTTGTTAATAAGCAAGTCACCTCGCGTTAGATTTCTGTAATTGGAACTAACCCGGTCAAACCGGCTTATTCAAGCTATAGATAAAGCTATCCTACAACAAAATTACAGCATAGCTCTATTGTAATAAATGAAACTATATCCTTTTTATCACAGAACGTTTCATCGTCTTTTTCTAGTCATTCCTTGTAGACGTTGTATGAAATAAATAGAACTGTCATTGTTAATGAATAGGCTGTACAAAAAACCTTAGCTTGATGCCTAATATATTTCAGTACTAGCCTTTGCCTGCGTCTCCGCCTGCGTGGAAATTATCTTATACTATTTATAAAATATTTTCATCTCTCACAACCACTCTTTGCATAATACAGATATTCGTTCAAACATGTATAACTTTTAATTGAATTCACCGATTTAAATGAAATAAAGACTAAATGTTACCTCTATATTTATACACTCTATGATTTTATTGTCAATTCTTTTGTCTTAATACAGTACTTTGTACGTGATGACATACAGACACACTGGCCTCCTCTACTAATGAGAGGTCTTAGTCCACCACGCTGGCCTAATGCTGGTTGGTAGACTGCACATACCTTGGAAATTCTTATGAGTATGAGGTATGCAGGTTTCCCTACGATGTTTTCCTTCCCCGTTTAAAGCAAGCAATAATTAACATAGAATACACACGTAATAATAAGCCCTTTATTCTGAACTATTCAGTTTGTGTTACACTGTGTTAGGATTTTACTAAAGAAGATCACGTAGTTCAGAGTGCCTCTTGGCATAGGCCTCCTCTAGCGTTTTCCATTGGCTTCGTTCTCGCGCTACCCTTCTCCAGTGGTGTCCGGCCGTGAGCCTCAGGTCGTCCACCCATCTCGCCTGTTGGCGTCCTCTGTTGCGTTTGCCGTCTCTGGGGTACCAGTCAGAGACGGTTGTGCTCCATTTGCCTTGTTTGTCTCGCATCATGTGACCGGTCCATCTCCACTTCTGTTGGTCTATTCGAGTGAGAATGTCTACTACTTTGGTTCTTTCTCTTATTTCACTGCTTCTTACTCTGTCTTGTTTCCTTATTCCTGTCATGCTTCTCTCCATGGAGCTATGGAGAGAATACACACGTAACTTTAGAAAAATCAGAGGTGTATGCCATTTGGGCTTGTTTCGAACATACTTGCTGGTGGTAGGATATTCATATCCACCCGGATAGTGACCACCGTATACAGGGTGTAAAACCCACCATAGTGGCACTCGCAAGTGCGTCGCGTTCCGGGATCAGTCAATGTACATCCGGTTTTTGTCGGGGTCTAGAGTTGGGGTGCAATGGTTGGCCGTTTTGCGGCCTTCTGATTACTCTGACGCTAGAATCTCGACCGCTTCTTCACCTTTTTTTCCATGGCGTAGTGGGAAGAAGCAGGTCGACATGATTTTATTATGTTGAGTATCGGAGGATAGATACTCTCGCTACTCGATACTCTAATTGGACCATTAGGTGCAGTATGGATGCTTTGTCGTGCCAGGATAAAAAAAACTACTTTTCTTGGTAGTCCATACAGCAACCAAGTTGATATGCTTTCTGTTATATTTATTTATTTTCAAATTTACTCATAAAAGCTATGTAATTGCAATAAACGTTTTCGTTAACATTACATTTTTAATTTCATATTTTTGAATTAGGCACATATTTATATTGTTCGTTCAGAACATCCAGCCAAGAAACAATTTATCGCTCTGAAGCTACAATTTATATTTTAAATACTGCTCTAGGAATATAAGAATTAAATTTTTAAAGAAACTTAGTCCGACAAAAATAATAAAATTGGTGAATATATCTAAATTAAGCATTAACTCTGTATAAATTTTACATTTTTCTTATTAATTGGCACTTTATAAACTTTGTCGAGTAATTGTCAATTCTTTAGGTCATCTAGGACTACAACTTAAGACCTAAAGGATTCCATAACACCTATAAAATTGTACATAAATGTCATGTAAGATTTATGGTATGTCCTAACTGCTTTTATTAGCGAAATCGCGTCTAAAATCTAATAAAAAACACAAAAGGCCTGCTGTGTTGAACATTGTTCTGCCGGTTACTGCCATATTCGACAAGTTCTCACCGCAACATTTTACCCTTGTCATGATATGTTTGTGAACGAAACAATGTGTTTTATTAAACTTTCATAAAAAGGGCCCCGCTTTGAATGTTACCGCTTTAATAAATGATGTCGGCCATTTATCAAATATGCGGGCGCTAAACAGGTTTCAACACTACAATAATAATAATGTGAAACTTAAGTGGCGAGGGGGCAGTGTGTGGCCTTAAGGGAGCAAATGATCGTTGTTTAAGTCAGTCTAAGTATTGACATCTCTCCACCCTTGAGTCGCTCAAAATACATTGTCGCTTTTTCTAACGACTATTTTAGGGACTAAGGCCTAACCTCTCTCATTATTAGAGGAGGCCCATGCCCAGCGGTGGACAATGTTTAATACAAGGCTAGTATTATTATTATATTTTGGGGAGCTTATTTACTGAGTTGGGGGGGTTACCATATGCCTATTTAATCCGCGTTGTTGACATTGTGCCAGGAAGGCAGGTGCCATAGTTCTTTCCAGAGACCCAATTAACCAATCCACCAATCAATAGACCGGTAGTAATTTTATTCATCCTTAAAATAGTCCTTTAAAATAGACTGCCTCAGTGGCGCAGTTGTAATTGCGCATGCGTTACGACTGCTGTGCTGAGGTCTCGGGCTCGATCCCCGGGTTGGGTAAAACCTGTGCCCGGTATGGCGATAGGCTCGCTCCCTATCACATTATTGGACCGAAATTCGGCGAAAAGTGGGTGTACTGGTTACACCTCTGCCTACACCTTCGGGGATTACAGGTGTAAGTGTATATGTATGTATGTATGTATGTAAAATAGTCCTACCCCAACCGAGGTCCTTGGGTGCACTTGTATAGTGTATTAGGGACGATCATCGGCCAGTGTCACATCACAAGATTAATTTAAAATTGTCTAACGGGCAACAAAGTGTTAACTTCAGCCTCACGCACGCCTTCCAAAAAGGACTGTATAGGCACGAGATAAAGGCAAGACAAAAATAATTTTAATTAAACCTTTTATCTCTCCAAGTTTATCAACCGCCAATCGTTCTGGTATGGTAGGACAGTGGTACACGTATGGCAGTGATCACTTACTATCTATAGGTGACTCGTCGCATTAACCCACTCTTTCATAAATGAAATACAACCCACCAATAACAGTCACACACAGAGTTCTGACTCCTCACTAGTTAAAACCTGTATCTGAAACAACAACTACGAGGGACTACGCTCCCAAAACACCCAGACCCGAAACAAATATTTGACTGTCACACAAACATTTGTCTCGGTGCGGGAATCGAACCCACGGCCTCTCGTTCCACAGCCGGTTACTAGCCCGCTGCGCCACGGAGGTTTCTATCAGCGTAGGCTGATTAGTGAAGTTTTGAAATCTCGTAAGCTATTAGGTCGATCATTTTCTTTAAACTTGTCTAGAATCATGTGAGCTAAATATACTTCGAGAACCTTAAATCCATTACTTGCGTTACTGCCTACCCTTTCCGAGTAATAGGTGTGATTTATGAGCTTATGTATCTAATATAATATATGAATGTTCCACACAAGAAAACTCACAAATCAGTTCAATAAGGTCCATAAGCGAGAGTTATTTTTCCCAGGACCTATATCGTTGAAGGAACATTAATCAAGAGAGTAAAAAATGGCGGACAGTCGTTACAAATATTATATTGATGAGTGAGAGAGAACGTTCCTATAATACGACAAAATTTAGAGGTATAGTAATCGATTCAACAAACTTTTTTTTATCCTGGCACGGCAAATTGACTGCTCCTGATGGTAAGCGCAGTGCCGTCTAATTAGAGTATCGAGTAGTGATAGTCAATCTATCCCCTGCTACTCAACACATCATGCCGGCCTGCTTCTTCATACTACGCCATGGGCAAGAAGGTGAAGTAGCTATCGAGGATCCAGAGTATATATGTCAGAGTACTCAGAAGGCCGCAAAACGGCCAAACATCGTACCCCAACTCTAGACCCTGAAAAAAACCGGATGTACACTGGCTGATTCCGGAACGCGACACACGTTCGTGTGCCTCTACGGCGGGTTTTACACCCTGTGTACGGTGGTCGCTGTACAAGCGAATATGAATATGTCCAATGTCAGGTTTTTGCTACAGTAGTAGTAGTATGGTAGTGCTACGTTAGTGCCACAGACAACTTTACAGCGTGGTTCTATCTCTTATTAATTTTCGAATTAGGAATGGTCGCAATTCCTTTAATGAAATACTTAAAACAAAGCCTATTTATTTCCTTCTGTTTAAGCGTAATGAATAAATCTTTACTATTTATATAAAATTTATTAAAAGTAATAAAAGACGTGTTTAATTAAAGACCGAGAATTAATTCCCCCAGGCTACAGTTCGCATAAAGTTAATTATTTTATATTTCCCCGAGGGCTTTTGGTGGATTACAATGTTATAATCGGTCATTTGGTTTTGAATACGGGCCTTTTCTTATACCGATTTCTGATTCATAAGCATATTAAAAACATCAAGTAGCTTTTCAGTTTCAAATATCGTCTTATTTTTTCTTTTATCATAAGTGTGGGACTTCACTGCTCTTGATGATAACTACAGAGTGATTTAAATATTAAGGCAAGTGCAGACGTGAGTGAATATGCATATAGGAACTTATATGGTGGAAGGGCACTAACTCTTCAGCCAATACTAGTTCAAGGCTGAGTTTTATGTATTTTAGGTACAATAAAGAAATTTACAATTTTCATATTTTTCTTACAGTATTTATACATTTACAAACAGGTACCCTATATGAGCGGGAGAGAAATCGGCTGTGAAAGGCAAAACCGCCACTTCAATCCCCGTACCAATACAAACGATTGTAAAAAACTGAAAGTCGTAGTTTTTAATACCCACGACTCAAGACTCGTGTCTTAGAGCGGAGTCAGGAATATGTGCGTGAAATTTGAGTGTCTTTAAAAGAAATCATCGACATGTCATATAGATATCCCGTATATTTCCTGAGATAGAGATCTCAAGGACGCTACATAAAATCGTATATAAGTTCCCTATAACCTATAGGGACCTAACTTAAACTCTAAAACGAGTGTTTTTATGTATGGAGCGTATAAGGGTTGCGAAAAAAATAAAAGAGTTTTAACAGATTTGAGATGTCGAAGGCGATAGATCTGTACTGTTGCGCTCTGTCTGGTTGACACGCGTGGAATCGTTCCGATGCGTAGAGCGGCAGCGACTTTTGTACAATATATTTTTTCGATACAGGCTTGCCTAGTGAGGAAATCAAAGGAGATAGTTCGCAGATACATTGTGATCAGCAAAACCATTGTTCTACTCTTTCACGTTAGGTTTAATTTTATTGATATGTCATGTTTTATGTGTTTTGTTTTAATAAACATTTTTTTTATTTATTCTGCTCGCTGCACCCCTGATATCGCCCACCAGATCCACCACGTGTCAGCTAGCTAGTGTTTTTATTAAAACAAAACAATGGTTGATACAGCCACTTCCACGTAGGTTAAAGTTAACATTGATACTATTAAATAAATGTTCTAAAAATAGAAATTACAGAGTGTTTTGTACCTAACAGTACCAAAATTAGTTTCTAACGTAACCGCTAGAGGCGCTGTATATTTTTACATATAAATATTTTACGTTTTACGAATATACATGAAAAAAAACACATGTTACATGTTTTGATTTTAAATACGATTAGCACAGAGCCGAGGCGAATGGCATGAGGAAAAGAGGTCTATGCTCAACAGTGGGATGGAAAAGGCTGCAAATGATGATGATGATGATGAACATAGGCACATACGAGACAAAGAACATTCTGAAAGTACCGCCATTAATCTAAATCATATATTTTTTGTCTAGTGTAAAACCAATCTTCAAGTAGTATATAATGTTCACCTGTGACCTGTTATCTACATAATGTTTTCACATTATCTATATGATCATACTGGATACATTAGTTAAATATTTCAGTATCTCCAAGCAGTTATAAGCGTGCAAAATAAATACTTGTCGACAATTGCCTAGTAAACACAAGGCAATTTATATTGTCATGTTTTTACCGGTTTATTGTCTGAAGTGGCAAAGAGCCAAGGTGCCAAGGTAGTTTACATTTCCGTAATATATTATGATTCACAAAACAATATATATTCAAAGTATGCCATGGTTTTTTTAATCTTGGCACGGCAAAGTTATCATACTGCACCTGATGGTAAGTGCAGTGCCGTCCAGTTAGAGTATCAAGTAGCCAGGGACAATCGATCCTTCGGTACTCAACACAATCATGCTGTCTTGCTGTGTAGCTTCTTCACACGCCTAAAGGATCCAGGATTATAATTAGTTCAATAAATAAATAACAGCCAACAGTCACACACATAGCCCCGACCCCACACTAAGAAACGAGTCTTGTATTGTGGGTATCAGGTACTACGAGTGACGCACGGTCTCACAACACCCAGACCCCGGACATAAATGCCTGTCTGTCACACAAACATTTGTCCCGGTGTGAGAATCAAACCCACGGCCTCTCATTTCACAGCCGGCTACTCGCCTACTGCGCCAGATTATAATAGGGAATTGTAATTTTAATTGTAATCAGAGATATTAGTCACCAGTTTTTTCTTTTCCAGTGTAACCAACATATTCCTGGTGAACCTATCAGTAGCTGATCTGCTGGTGACGCTGTTTTGCATGCCAGTCCAAATTGCGAAGGCCGTCACACTGCTCTGGTACTTCGGAGAAGTCATGTGCAAGACTGTAAACTTCTTGCAAGGTATGTGCTAATCACTCAATGTAATGAATATAAAATAAATTTTAAATTTACATTTTTTGATGAAAAAAAAACCGCTTCGGTGGCGCAGATGTAATTGTGTATGCAGAACAACTGCTGTGTTAAGGTCTCGGGTTCGATCCCCTGGTCGAGTAAAATTGTTATTATATTTTACGACTCTCGTATCCTAGAACTTGTACCATATAAATATGTTATATCGTTCTCCTGTATTATAATTGAAAAACACTTTACGTGTAATTTTTTTAAGTTGTATAGTGACATGGCGTTAGGCTCGCCCCCTATCACATTATGGGACCGAAATTCGGCGAAAAGTGGGTGTACTGGTTACACCTCTGCCTACCCCTTCGGGGATTACACGCGTGAGTGTATATGTATGTATGTAGAGAGTAACATTGCCTGTATGTATTTTTAGGTATAACTTCGCTTAGCTTTTGGTAAAATTCTATGAACAAAGACTATGTGTATAGCAAACATTTTATTTCGGATCCCCCTAGAGATCCGATCTACCTAAATTGGCAACCCTAATTGGGTGTTTATGCTGGTAATATTGTTTTTAAAATAGACAACATTCTATACGACATTCCGAATTTTATCTGATATTGTTTCATCAAGGATATTATACATTTTCTGTACAAATAAGAAATGTAACAAACAATGGAGAAGACTTAGTTTTTATTTAATTAGGATTTTGCTACTTATGCGTCCATATTAGTTATACAAGGTTTTGTCTCGGTCTATTAAGTGACATTTAACATAGATGAAGCAATACAGGACACTATAAAGATAGAAATAGGAATAGAAAACACGCCCAACAGTCACATAAATAGTCCAGACCCCGTACTAAGTTAAACATGTATCGTGGGTATCAAGAACCACGAGGACTACGGTCCTACAACACCCAGACCCGAAACAAATATCTGTTTGTCACACAAACATTTGTCTCGGTGAGAGAATCGAACCCATGGCCTCTCATTTCACAGCCGGCTTTTCGCCCCCTGCGCCACGGAGGTTGTAAAATAATACATGTACTAACCATTTCCACTTAATGGTTTCTAATTTTTACGCGAATATTATACATTGAAACGAAACTTTACCTTAAATCAGAGGTGTCACAGACAAGATTGGCTTTGTACTGAAGCGTGCTTCTATCAGAAGTTATTTTAAGCCGCCCAAGAAGATTAGTCAATTTTTACCATCTGTCAAGTGTCATGTACCTCTGCAAGAACCGGGCATATATAAAATAGATTGTGACTGTGGGCTCTCTTTTATCGGTCAAACAAAAAGAGGTATAGGGACCCGCGTAAAAGATAATAATAGCTGATGTGAAACACCACGCTCTACGAAGTCTGTAGTTGCTGAACATTCAGAAGAAGCCTCCAATCATTATCTACGATTGAAAAATCATAAACCCATGCCAAAGAACACCGATTCCTATATAGGATGATAAGCGAGGCTATTGAAATAAAAAAAACATTCAAATTTCAATAGAGAAGATTTAGGTTGGAAGATAGCACCAGCCTGGGATCCAATTATACATTCAATAAAAGCGGAAGCCAAAAGACCAACTGCCAGACCTCAAGAAATTGTGAGCTCCTTCTGCCTAGATCGGACTACAATTAATAAAAATTAAAAAACAACTATATGGAGGGTAGAAACATTGCACTATACTTGCGTGACGACATGAAACTCAGTCCGCCCCGTGACCATGAAGGCTGTAAAGCTTTCGAAACGTCGGGATTAAAAAATGTTTAATAAACCGCGATAGAATCCGTAAAATTAGTTTCATTTCTATAATAAACACTTATAAACTTTTATATGTAACTTTTCACTTATAAACCCACCTCTGTATCTTTAAATGGGTAGGCAAATTAACAGCCTTCTTAGCACAGCGGGCCAATAACCGGATATGAGACAAGATATAGCTGTTTCAATTCCCATACTGAAACAAATGTTTCTGAAATTCACAAGTATTTGTTTTGCGTATGATTTTGTGGGACCGTAGTCCCATGTTCTTGCTATAATAGAGGTTCGACCTATCGTAGGGTCAAGACTATGTGTGTGGCTGCTAGGTACATTATCATTAAATTGATTTGAAAGAATACAAATCTATTGATATGCTTTTCGAATTCAAAAATTGACAACATTTATAAGAAATGGAACCCAAGATCTGAACCTTTTCACAGTCACTTTTCGTTGCTAGGAGACCATAGACATAGAGCATGAATCGCGCGTCCCTACCCAGCTATTAACTTAATACTGGCAGAAAAATGTGAAAGAGATAAAGCGAACGTACGGCAGTTGTCTTGCAGGAGCGAAAAGAAATAGGTATTGGTCCCACAGTAGCTTTGTCTCTTTCTACAAAGTGATTGTGTGATATTGCTCAGTCCTATCTCTATTACTATTTAGGAGACCAAGAAAACCATAGAGTATATTTTCAACTGTATTAATCACCTTAGATTAATTACCTTGATTGTTGATGATGCTATGTATACATAAGCTGATATCCTTTTTTTAAATGTCTTTTTTTATGTACTGACTTGTCATAAGAGCTATGTAATTGCCTACATGATCAATAAACGATTTCATATCATTTCATTTCATTTGTAAACAAAGTACCACTTATTGGGGACTGCCGACAGTGAAAAATTTGAAATATATATATATTTAAATGGGTTTGATATGGACCATGGGTATTTCCGAGACGTCGCTTGTTTTAAAAGCTACCACCGGATCCAAACGCGACCCCGCCTGAGAAGACCCGGCGAAACAAACTCAGCGGGCTTACATTACCGCTGGATACTACGCGGCGCGACCCAGTCCTGAGAGAATCCAGCAAATCAAACTCAGCGGGCTTGTTTTTGGTCCGGTTCATTATTTCTAGTAGATGACCTGTCACAAATTACATTGCCAATTTACTATTTTATTTTATACGCGATCGGTCGTCATAGTTTATTATTTTTATTTTTTTAAGTGTATATAATATTACAACATGTCATTTATTAATATTTTATAAATTTAGTTTTTATTTTATTTTGTTATACTATTTGTATACACTAACATGGTGTAAGCTACAGGGCGCCAGGTCGCAGTTTGCAGGAAGGAACCGAATGCCAGACATCCCTATCCTCTAGATATTGTTGAACATTATAATAGCCCCTGTCCATAAGAACACGTTTACTATGAGTCTTAAACATTTTATTGGGCAAATCAATTACATTATTGGGGATTTTGTTATAAAATTTAACACAGTTACCCATAAAAGACTTTTTAGAGCTTACTACTCTAAAGGTGGGTACTGTAAGTTAGTTTCTGTTTCTTTTATTAATGTTGTGAATATCACTATTTTTATAGAAATTACTTATATTTTTACGAACGTACATGATATTTTGATAGATGTATTCAGACGGCACAGTTAATATATTACTATCCTTGAATACTGATCGTAAAGAATCCCGACTACGTAGGTCGTATATAGCTCGGACTGCTCTTTTTTGTAAAATAAATATAGTATTTATATCAGCAGCTGATCCCCACAATAGAATGCCGTAAGACATAATACTGTGGAAGTATGCGAAATATACCAACCTAGCCGTTGAAACATCTGTTAGACGTTTTATTTCCCGGTCTGCAAAAGCTGCAGCACTTAATTTAACGGATAACCTTTCTATTTGAGGACCCCATTGCAATTTACTATCTAGAGTTATTCCTATACAGTTGAAGAGACTGAATCTAGTGATTCGCCGTTTAATTTTATACACGAATTTATATTTGGTACATTAGGTAATGCAAACCGAATGCATTTTGTTTTTCCTGCATTTAGTAAGAGATTGTTAGCAGAAAACCAACTTGAAATTAATTTTAAAACATTATGGGGCGTAACTAGGTCTTTATCCTTACGATTTACTTTAAATATTAAAGATGTGTCGTCAGCGAATAAGACAATTTGATAGAGTGGTGCAGTGGAGTGAGGTCAACAAACTTTATTTCAATGTGGCCAAATGTGGTGTGATGACCTACAGCCGCGCCCGTGCACCACTCAACTATCAGTATAGAATGAATGCCGAAAACATATCGCGCATTACTTCCATACGGGACTTGGGAGTACAGATGGTGCCTGAGTTTACGTTTCGTAAACACATTATTGATATTTGTGGGAAGTCTTTCAGAGCCCTTGGCTTTATTTTAAGAAATTGCAGAAATGTTCGCGGCACATTGATTATTAAAATATTATTTAATGCACTTGTACGTAGTCAGCTAGAAATGAACGCAATAATATGGAATCCCCATGAGGCTAAGTATAGTCTGATGGTTGAAAAATCCAAAATAAATTTATTAGGTTCTTATATTTGAAAGAATTTGGAGTGTATCCTTTCTATCCGCTGATGTATCCTAGTCTGTTCGTCATGGGCATGGTTGGGTATTGCAGTCTAGAGGTGAGGAGAGATGTCGCGCTAGGTAAATACGTGTTCAGGGTATGGCGTGGGTGGATACACCACCCGGAGGTATTGTCCGAGCTGCAACAGTGCGTCCCCACAGGCGCATCGTAACTCGTCGCAATCTGCCAATGTTTAACGTACCCACATCGAGGACGAACATTTTAAAGTATTAGCCCTTGTCGCGCGCTATACGATTGCTCAACATTGTGTCAGAGCATATTGATATATTTAATTGCACCTTGCCGAAATTCACAGAAGCAGCGCAAAAATGTGGTGAACGGTGAAGTTTATATTATTAGTATTAAGTTTCATTTATTTTTCTTGTGTTATTTATTAGTAATATTTTTGTGTTTATGATATGTTAGTAGTTAGTATAATCCCGCTTTGGCACCTGCTGTTATGGGTTTATATTTTTAATAGTAAATAAATAAACAAAAATAAAATAAATCTTCTCTGCCATATAAGGAAGGTCATTTATATACCTATACTAAAAACAAAAATGCTTTTAATGTATACAGTAGTACGATATAAATAAATAATAAGATGCGAAGTTGGGTAAAATAAATCGGATTCAGCGATTCAGACTTGATAATCCAGCACACAATGCCAGCAGGCTTACGAAGATTTTTTTTTCATTCGATTGAGCTTCAAACTTAATCGTGATTTAGCCCAAATCGTATTTTCTTTATTTTGGGTATAAACTACAAATTATAATCTTTATATAAATAATATATTACTTATACGTTTTTATTCTATCTAGCTAGTTTTTACTCAGCCTTACCTTTTTTAACTACATTTCATACATACATACATATACACTCACGCCTGTAATCCCCGAAGGGGTAGGCAGAGGTGTAACAAGTACTTTTCGCCAAATTTCGGTCCCATAATGTGATAGGGGGCGAGCCTATCGCCATACCGGGCACAGATTCCAGACTCCGGGCTAATACTGAGGAATTTCTAGATAGAAAAACCAAATATCACTTTACCCGACCCGGGGATCGAACCCGAGACATTAGCACAGCAGTCGTAACGCATGCGCAATTACAACTACGCCACCGAGGCAGTCAACTACATTTCACACATAGCTAATAGATAAAATTTATATCTACTTTTTGAACACACATCATTTGCTACTTCACAAACTAACGTCCGAATACTAAAACGCTATTCAACTGGCCGGCGCGGCTGTTTAGGCTACTTATCTTGTTACAACTCATATAATTATGAAAGTCAAAAAGTCGGATTAAAAAAGTAAAATAAACCGCGATAAATTCCGTGAAAATTAGTTTTATTTCAATAATTAATAGCTATAGTAATCGCCTTGCGTGCTTCCCATTTGTTATATTTTGTCATCGGAGAATTCCTAAAAACCCGCTACCCGCTTGAAACTACGCAATACAAATTCCGTTGAGGAAATTTTCGCAATGTACAGCCAGAAAAATATAAAATTGCGTTACGTTTTAAGGAAACACACTACCAAGGCTTCGCTCTTTTCAGTAGGTTTTTATTTTAGGAAATTATTTTTTGCTCAACAGCATTACGTTTGAGTGTCCCTGATTTTGTACGAATTTAGATTTTTTTAACTGATGAATTACGCGATATTTTATAGTATAAATTACATAAATATGTAGAATAGATTTACATATAACTATATCTATAAGAGGTTCAAACATCTATTCATCCTAAGTTAACCTTTAGGCTGCAGTATTTCATATTTACATAATATACACAGTCAGGTCATAAGTATAGTCACACAGTAAAAACTTATATTTTAGAATGCTGGCCACAAAAAAGTTTATTGAATTCGAATTTCAAATTGTTCATGAAAATAAAAATGTATACTTTTTAGAATTTTACTCATTTTTAAATATGGAGTGGACGCTTAAAGAAGACCGTGTTGCAGTAATTGCGTTGCATCGTTGCGGTTACGCGCCAATTCAAATTTTGACATACTGAAAAATTTGAATATAACCAAAAGATTCGTTTATCGTACCATCAAACGATACAATGAAGACTCTAGTGTAGATGACAGGTCAAGAAGTGGTCGCCCTCGGTCTGTTAGGACTCTGCTAGCTGTGCTAAAGCTGTGAAGGCGCGAATTCAAAGAAATCCCCAACGTAAGCAGAAACTGTTGGCCCTTCAGATGGGGTTAAGCAGAACCACGATGAAAAGAACAAACAACAGTCGCGAACAAACAGACTGATTCAAAGGGTACAAAACGCATGCGCTAGATTTTGTATTGATATCCCCCGTCGTAGCCATGTCACACCGTACTTAAACGATTTAAACATCCTAAAAATGGCAGCGCGTAGGGAGTTGCATTTAGCCACCTTACTATTTGGCATTATAAAAACAGGGGGTCCGAAGTATCTGTACGAGAAGTTACTATGGAGGCAAGATCACTGCTCATACTCCACCCGATCCACAACGAATCCGCTGTCGATGCCACAACATAGGACTGCTGCTTTTAGGGGCAGTTTTAAATATGCCGCCACTCGTTGCTGGAATAACATCCCGCCACCATATCGTTCAAGAAAGAGTAAATTTAGCTTTAAGTCACAATTGAAACAGCATTTACTCTGCAATCAGAAGCAAAACACATAAACGCGGTGTGCGGCCAGCAACCTGTGAAAACCTTGTATTTGCTCTGGTAATAAAATCTTTTTCTTTCTTTTCTTTTTCTTTCAAAAGGGTGTTAAATGAAGACTTAGGGCTTCGGGCATATCGAAGAAAAACAGGACATCGTTTGAATGCTCGTCTAATGGACCTGAGACTGAAGAGATGCCGCGCTTTGTTGAAGCGGTACGCGGGAAAAAATATCGGGAAATTCTTTTTTCAGATGAAAAATTTTTTACCGTAGAAGAGAGCTACAACAAACAAAATGATAAGGTGTACGCACACAGTAGTGAAGAAGCGAGCAACCGTATTCCGCGTGTCCAACGAGGTCATTTTCCATCCTCGCTCATGGTATGGTTGGGAGTTTCTTATTGGGGCTTAACAGAATCCGCTTCCCTCCGGAGCGGGCGGCAGTAATAAAACGCTTTCCCCGCGACAACAAAAAAAAAAAAAAGGGGCTTAACAGAGGTACATTTTTGTGACAAGTGTGCAGTTGTGTATCAAAATACAGTCCTGACGAACCTTGTGGAACCTGTTTCTCATACCATGTTCAATAACAGGCACTGGATATTCCAACAAGATTCGGCGCCAGCTCATAGAGCGAAGAGCACACAAGACTGGCTGGCGGCGCGTGAAATCGACTTCATCCGGCACGAAGACTGGCCCTCCTCCAGTCCAGATTTGAATCCGTTAGATTACAAGATATGGCAACACTTGGAGGAAAAGGCGTGCTCAAAGCCTCATCCCAATTTGGAGTCACTCAAGACATCCTTAATTAAGGCAGCCGCCGATATTGACGTGGACCTCGTTCGTGCTGCGATAGACAACTGGCCGCGCAGATTGAAGGCCTGTATTCAAAATCACGGAGGTCATTTTGAATAAACTTTAGTGTCATAAGAATCTATGTTTTGTTAAGTTCATTTTGGTATATAAATGGTTACATAATGAATAAACTTGTTTCAATTATTTTATATTAAACATGTGACAGAATTTATGACCTGACTAGGTAAATAATAAATAAATACACCCAACAGTCACACACATAGCTCTGACCCCACACATGGTCAAACTTGTATTGAGGGTATCAAGAACTACGAGCGACTACGGTCCCATAACACCCAGACCCGAAACAAATTTTTGTCTGGCACATAAACATTTGTCTCGGTGCGGGAATCAACAATTACAATTGCGCCACCGAGACAGTTTGTGAAACTGAAAATCTAAACTGTGAAAGATATGTTAAGGTGATTTGAACATACCGAGAGAATAGAGGACCTTATTTATTTATTTATTTATTTAATAAACACAAAACAGGTTACAATCTTGTATGCAATAAAATTATAAGAGCACTTGTGTTGAACAGTAATTATAACCCAAAACATGTGTTCCAGAAAGATATACACAATGATGGGTTGGCAGAGGACTTGTGCATCAAAATAAAACAATAATAATACCAGCATGTCTCCTACCAATGAGGGAGATTAGGCCTTAGTCCCCAGTACAGAAATTATGTGGGATAATCGGCGATATATTAATAAAGGACGGTCAATAGAACTCTAAATCGACGGGAATCCATGAAGAGAATAATGAAAACAGGAAGTTATATGTCTGTCGGGTGAAATGGAAATCATTAGTGAAGACTAAGACAGACAAGAGCAGGTAAAGACCTACTCTTATGCCTGAGACTATGTATGAACTCCATGGTTAATTGTAATTGTTGTAATTAACGCATAACAAAATAGTTCGTGCAATAAGATTCAAAATAAAGTGGCGACACGCCATTTTAGATCACATTCAACACGATCCAAAAAAATAAGAAAGGTGGATTATGCCCCAAAAAGTATATATAACAAGATAATAGAGAAGTTTGTTCCCTTACCGGAATTGAAACAAAACCTCCTTGAAGATTTATTTTGTTTTGCTCGTGGGACAATGCGCATAAAATAACATTTAGGGAGGAAATCCTGTCGCCATTTCGCAGTTTTTTTGTTGTACCATTAAGTTCGTTTTTAAAGTTGTAAGTGGCGATAGCTAAGTGGAAAGAGGACCGCCGACGAATTGTAAACACGTATTGCTATAAATTAAATAGATGATCAAGTAAATACCACTAGCAAACAAAGTTGTATTATTAGTTTGTCCAGCGAAGCGTAAAATCTAAAGTCTACGGTGCATCCCGCCAGTAATCTAATATATACAAAAAACTAAAAATGACCGTTATAGGCTTTGAAACCACTCAACCGATTTCAATGAAATCTTCTGTACGTGTGTGGTTGGGTCCAACTTAAAAGATAGGATAGTTTTAGATCCAATAGGTGGCGCTGTTTTTCAATGAAAATTCGGTCCACAGAGAAGACGGTTCATGGCAGGACAACGTCTGCCCGGGACCACTACTACAATATAAAATTCAATTATTCATATTTTTGAGTACTAGTTAGTAGATAAATATTCCTTATGCTGCCTCGGTGGCGCAGTGGTAATTGCGCATGCGTTACGACTGCTGTGCTGAGATCTCGGGTTCGATCCCCGGGTCGGGTAAAGTGATATTGGGTTTTTCTATCTAGAAATTCCTTAGTATTAGCCCGGAGTCTGGAATTTGTGCCCGGTATGGCGATAGGCTCGCCCCCTATCACATTATGGGACCGAAATTCGGCGAAAAGTGGGTGTACTAGTGTTTAATAAACCTCGATAGAATCCGTAAAATTAGTTTCATTTCAATAATAAACACTTATAAACTTATTATATAACTTTTCACTTATAAACGCCTACCCCTTCGGGGATTACAGGCGAGAGTGTATGTATGTATGTATATTCCTTATGTAGATTTAAAAAACTGCGGATAATGCATTCTACATCGCACAAATAATATCCTATGGTTTCTTGAACTTTTCCCTGTTCAGATTTTTACGCAGTTTACTCGACTGCTTAAAAAAATCACTATGTATAGCGACCACAGTACACTGGGTGTAAAACCCGCCATAGTGGCACACGCAATTAGTGTGTCGCGTTCCGGGGTCAGCCAGTGTACATCCGGTTTTTGTCGGCGGTCAAGAGTTGGGGTATGGTGTTTGGCCGTGTTTCGTGTACATTTATATTGATGCCAGTCATAATTCCCCATATATGCGGTGCTCGTTATCTGATTGCATCACACACGTATCATGAACACAGCTATCTGCAAAAATACAAGGTTGCTTTTACGAGTATAATCATTCAATCCTTTGATTCCATGTTTTCAGTATCACGACGTCTTTAATATATCTTAAATCACCGAGTAAAAGATTTATACCTGATAGTAAAATGTTAACGCATTGTCTTGAGACGGGGCGCGGCGGTTGTAAAACATACGTTACGCCGGTGTAGCTGTAAAAAAATCAGCAATATCTTAAAACAAACGAGCTATTAAATGCTGTAACTCATTCATATTGTCTGTTTCGGTTTTTTTATCGGACTCAGCAAATAAAAATTTAGCTATATAGACATCAAGTAGCGAGATGCAATTTATCCCTCGCTACTCGACACAATCATGTCGGCCTACTGTTCAGCTTCTTCACTTCACTTACGCCGCGCCATGGGGAAAGGAGGTGAAGAAGCGATCGAGGGTTTAGTGTCAGAATACTCAGAACGCCACAACACGGCCAAATATCGTACCCCAACTCTAGACGGCCGACAAAAACGGGAATTACACTGACTGACCCCGGAACGCGACACATTTGCGTGTGCCAAATCGCGGGTTTACAACATGTACAACCTGTGTACGGTGGTCGCTATCCGGGCAGATATGAATATCCTACCACCAGCAATTGGAGGGGTTGCAATATTATGTTATTTTTATATAGACCAAGTGAGTCTCCTGATGGTAAGTTATCTACATATCTTACGAACACCCAGGATACTTCTTTGTATATATAAAAGAAGAAACTGACTGACTGACTGATCGATCAACGCACAGCCTAAACGGCTGGGGTTAGAGACTTGAAATTTTGACAGTAGGTACCTTTTATGACGTAGGCATCCACTAAGGAAGGGTTTTTGGAAATACCACCCCTAAGGGGGTAAAATAGGGGATGATAGTTTGCATGAAAATTTGGTATTTTGTAGTGTATACTTTTTGTCTCAAACATGACCTCCACGCGGGCGGAGCCGCGAGCAACAGCTAGTATACTTACATAGGATTATAGACTAATATAATTAGTAAGTTCTTCCAAGAGATAAGTACACGGCTCTTTGTTTTGTATATTTGTAATTTGTATATGTGTTGTATTGGTTATTAGCTAATAGTGTTTCAAATAAATAAATTTCACAAAAAAAATCTGTTAGATCCAGGTTGTCAGTAAATAATTGTTCGCAACGAGGCTCTGCCATTTGCATACTTATCTATACTAATATTATAAAGAGGAAAGATTTGTATGTAAGTATGTAACAACAAATTGGCTCAAAAAGTACTGGACCGATTTTAAAAATTCTTTCACTATTTGAATGTTACATTTTGTATCACTGATTAATATAGACAACTCCTTGGATTGTATACTTCTGCTCCCGAAAATAACCGCCACGCGGATGGAGCCGCGAGCAACAGCTATCATTGATATATGATCAAAATAGACAAACGATTGGCTTATCTTTACATTATATTTCATTGGTCATTCAGTTTAAGCTTACACATGTATATGTTGTATTATTATATGAGTAACGATTTGATACTTAAAAAATTATCTGAATCTAAGTAGTCTGAAGCAGCGATAGCCTAGTTGGTTGCGGTACGGACTGTCAAGACGAAAGTCGTAGGTTCGAAACCCAAGTGGCATACACCTCTTTTTTTTTTTTTTTTTTTGTTGTTGCGGGGAAAGCGTTTTATTACTACCGCCCGCTTCGGGGGGAAGCGGAATAAGAATAAAACGGTTATGCTGGACTAGCCGGTCTTACGACCCAGCATCCCCCTCGCCCGGATGATGGCTATCCGGGCAGCCGCTGGGCCGAGTCCCTACCCCCTATGTACACCCCACCCGACACTACCAGCTAAAACCCCGCGGTGGCCTTCATCGGCGCTTACGGAGCGATCCCGGGGTATTCTAAGGAGTGCTAGAATTGCTGCCGGAACCGCCCCTGCGCGGTGCTGCGTAGCAGCCCATCTCCATGGGAGGGCTTAGGAGCCCCCGCGCACCGAACAACGACAGCGAACGAGGCCTTACCACACGCGCTGCCGTCTATCTCGGGGTCGCACGATGCTCCGAAACTGGGAGTGCATCGATTCGGGCTGACAGCCCCCCGCTGCGAGCCCGCGACCCCCGATGGCCCCAATTAGTCGCCTCGTACGACAGGCAGGGGTTACCGTGGTGGAATTCAAACGCCCCCGTTCCACAGGGCGGGAGACGCCGGTCAGTCGTCCACCCGGCGCCTCCTACGTCTTCTCTGGCGGCGGGAGGGATCATTTCGTTCCCGATCCCTCTCGGCACTCTCCTTCTGTGAGATGACGCTCTCGCAGAAGTGGGCCACCGCACGCCAGGACCTCCGGCTGGCGACCATGGACGACACCACGGCCGGCAGAGAGAGGTCTCCTCCGACGACTGCTCTGAGAGCGCTGCGCTCTTCGTCCCAGGCTGGGCACTCCTCCAACGTGTGTTGGGCCGTGTCCTCGCCGCAGTTGCCACAATGGTGGCACACGGCAGACACCTCCTTTCCGATCCGACACAGGAACGAACCGAAACACCCGTGGTCCGTCAGTACCTGCGTCAGCCGGAAAGTTGGCGCACCGTGGCGCCTGTCTAGCCATCTCTTTAGGACAGGACGCACTGCCGCGACTGTCCTCAAGCCCGCACTTGGGCTTTCCAGCCTGGTATGCCACTCCTCCACAGCGGTTCTGCGAAACCGGGCTGCAATCTCCCTCGGGGCCAGTCTCACCTGACGGCGACTGGACGCCTCCTCCCGCCAGAAGAACGCGGACGAGAGGAGTTTTGCGTCCAACTCCCAAGGGAGGGTGCCGGCCAATACGCAGGCCGCCTCGTGGGAGACCGTGCGGTAGCCCCTTACTATTCGCTGCGCCAACAAACGCTGCGGTTTGCGCAGCAAGGCGACGCAGCGGGCTTTCAGGGACTCGGCCCATACGGGACATCCGTACAGGGCCATTGACCGCACGACTCCAGCGTATAAACTTCGGCAAGGGCTATTAGGTCCCTCCAGGTTCGGCAGCAGGCGTCCGAGCGCGCCCGCCGCCCGCACCAATTTCGGCGACAACTCCTTGAAATGGGCACGGAAATCCCACCGGCTGTCAAGAATCAACCCCAAGTACTTCATCGTACAGCCGATGGGAATCCGCACCCCCTCCACATTGATGTGGGGCATTAAAGGTGGCCGAATCCGAGGACCGTGAAAGTAGAGGGCCTCGGTTTTATTCAGGGCCACCTTAAGGCCCAGTCGCCGAATCCTGCCCACCACCTGTTCGGTTGCGAACGAGGCGAGCAGGGTGGCCTCCTGGAAAGACCTGGCTGTCGCTGTTACTAGCGTGTCGTCTGCATAGCAGACGACAGCGACGCCTCCGGGATTGGTACCACGGAGCACCCAATCGTAGCCGATGTTCCACAGGAGAGGGCCCAAGACTGAACCCTGTGGAACACCGCAGGCCATTGCTCTTCGGTGCCACCTGTCGGCGCCTGGATACACTATGTACCTGTCTGAGAGATACGAGCGCACCAGACGCCGGAGATACGGTGGCACCACGTGGTACCGCAGTGCTTCCAGTATGCAGGCCCAGGGCAGGGTGTTAAACGCGTTGGCGATGTCTAGAGACACCGCCACCACCACTTCACCCCGAGCCACTGCATCCTCCGCTTGTGCCTTGACCCGCAAAATCGCGTGTACTGTCGATCGGCCTTGCCGGAACCCGTACTGGCACTGTGCCAGGTCCGGCCCGACCCCTTCAAGATGCTCGACGAGGCGAGCGTGAATGATACGCTCGAAGAGCTTACAGACCTCGTCGAGCAACACGATGGGCCGGTAGGCCGATGGCGACTCTGCGGGCCGCCCCTCCTTCTTGAGCAGGACCAACTTCCCAGTTTTCCACTGAGACGGAAAACGGCCCTGCTCCAGGCACGCGGAGAACAGGCCACGGAGCCTAGTCCCCAGATGCTCGGCTAACACCCACGCACGTCCGGGGATACCGTCGAGACCCGGGGCTGGTTTCTTGCCCCGCAGCCGAAGCACCACCGCCCGAAATTCCTCGGGCGAAACCTCTGGAATAACCCTTGCCGAACTCAACGACGATGGCGTCGATGGATGTGACGCCATCGGTGGTGGAGTGACATCTTCAGTGGCAGGGAACAAAGCTGCGACGACCTCTTCGACTAGGTCGCCCCGGAGACTCTGCGTCAGTGGGGGCGCCCACGGGCGATATCTCCTCATCGCCACGCGATATGGACGCCCCCAAGGGTCGTTATCGAGAGTTCCCCGGAACTCCTCCTGAGCTGCAGACTTTGCCCTAGCTATTGCCACGCGCAGCGCTCTCTTGGCCTCCAAGTGGCATACACCTCTGACTTTTCTAAAAGTTATTTGTGTATTAAAATGTTAATTATCGCTTGTAAAGCAAGGTGAACGGTGAAGGAAAACATCGTGAGGAAACCTGCATATCTGAGAATTTTTCGAAGGTATGAGAAGTCTTCCAACCCGCATTAGGCCAGCGTGGTATACTAAGGCCTAACCCCTCTCATTAGTAAACCAACAACAGGTTCCTCCCTCAAAACCCCTCATTCAGCGATATGCTGCAGTAGCCTGAGCAGTACTGCAGAGCTGAAATGTGTTGTTATCATTATACACACATACACTCACGCCTATAATCCCCGAAGGGGTAGGCAGAGGTGTAACCAGTACACCCATTTTTGCCGAATTTCGGTCCCAAAATGTGATGGGGGCGAGCCTATCGGCATACCGGGCACAGATTTCAGAATCCGGGCTAATACCGAGGCATTTCTAGATAGAAAAGACCAATATCACTTTATCCGACCCGGGGAGCGAACCCGAGACCTCAGCACAGCAGTGGTAACGCATGCGCAATTAGAACTGCGCTACCGATTATTATAATGGCTGTTATTTTCTATTATTGAGCCATAGTCAAAATTACTGACTCAATGTAGAGATGAAAAGACGTTTCATATGTTTTGGTTAACCTAGTTTCAGAATTTCAAAGCTGCTTCAATTTTGCATCAATTAGTGGCAGTCAAATTGCTCTTTGAACACAAACGGAATGAAGATTTTAGGAACGTCCCGAACGATTAGAATTAAAGTGGTTGTCGGGCGAACTGTGTGATTCCAACTATTATATATTTTTACTTTTAATAAAAGACTAGCGAGTAGCCGGCTGTGAAACGAAAGGCCGTGGGTTCGATTCTTGCACCGAGATGCTTGTGTGACAGACAGATATTTGTTTTGGATCTGGGTGGTTCTCGGTTGGATCTCGTAGTTATTGATACAGGTTTTACCTAGTGTGGGGAACTATGTGAGAACTATGTGTGTGACTATTGGTCATATTTGTTTATTTTTTCAAAGAAATAATATCTCAATAACTTTGTAATTATTTACAAATAATATATCGAGGCTGCCAATTATTATTTTATTCTACGTCTACTAAGAAGGGCCTCCTTTTTTGCCATTAAATTATTTACAAAACATATTACTTCTACGTGTTCATTATTAAAAATTTCGTTTGTATATCCAAACTTCAAGCTTCTTCAAAAAAGGACAACTGGATAATACAAAGTAAAGTCAAATAACTCTCAAAGATTTCTATTAAATGTATTTAATGATCTCTAACATTTTTTCTACACACGACTCTTGACAAGAGAATATTTCGTTTTTAGACTTTTATGTAAAAAAGTTATGCTATAAGTTTTCTTTGTCTGTCTGTCTGTAACACTCAAACTCTGAAGTAGACTTCTTATCTTTTTGTAAAAATTTGATTCGGTCGTTAGGGATGTTTGAGAAACTTCTGTTCAACAAGTTTTTGTAGTAAGAGCTCTTTTTGATTATGATTTAACGATTGATATTCATGTGTGTATGTCTTTTAGTAACGTTTTATTTCTTAAACTTTTTATATGTTGCAATACCACAATTCTGACATCCTTGACCCCAAACCGGCTTAATATTTTGATGTTACGATTGGTTTTGTTAGTGATTATGTTAGATTAATGTTTTTAATGACGTGAATCGGCCTATAGTTTTTAACCAAAACACGGGACCAATTCAATAGAACAATTTGAAAATAGATCCACATTTAAGGTAGAAATCAACATACATAAAATAATAATATACGATTCGAATTGAGCACATCGTCCATTTTTGAATAAAGTTAATAAAAAACTTTTAGATTCAAAAATATAGTACACTGTAGCAAAGTCTAGTCTAAAGTTGAACCACCTTTTCAGTATTCCGAGTGGTTGCTCACTAAATGTACTCAACCGTGTAATATTGTTACGTTATTTGAAATTTTGTTAGAATATTCGAACTGGAAATTTCATTGTGCATTATTACTTCGAGTACCTCTTTTTGAAGAGTCAATGTTTAGTAATTTTGAATTTCATTGTGATATGCATTCTAGCAAATTTTATTCCAAAGGCATCATTGGTAAATATTGAGAAGGTGAGTTCCAATGAATTTTGGTTGCGAAATTTTTAGGGTTGCCTTTGAACGTGTTTATTGTCGGCTTGTTGAAAATGCGTCTTTGAGGCTGGTTGACAAAACTCGTTTGTATTAACAAACTTTCATATTTGAAAGTATAAACGTCGATACTTGATAAAACCACATACTACGAATAAAAGGAAAACAAGTAGAATTGAAATTAATGGTAGTAAACAAGCTTACGGCCCGCCTGATGGTAAGTGGTTACCGTAGTCTATAGACGCTTGCAACACCAGGAGCAGTAGCACATGCGCGATTCCGCTTTATTTACTCCCTGCTTGAAGAACCCCAGTCTGCAGTCCACTTGGAAAACCTCGTCCCACAATTGGACCGTTGGCGGGAGGAAATTCCTGTGAAACCGCGCAGTGCGCGACCATTTAGGTTTCAATGTGTGAGCATAAACTAAAATGAACAATTACAGCATACACCACGCGTCCCAACAATGGAGTGTAGGACTTTGCCATAAATTATGTAATCACCCAAACTAAGTGTATAAGTAACTAACATATTCACAAACATTCACATTGTTATTATTCTTGTCTCCAGGAGTAGCAGTTGCATCGAGCGTGTTCACAATCACCGCGATGTCAGTAGACCGATACCTGGCCATCACTCAATCACTTCGGCAGCCATGGATGCCGTCGAGGCGAGGAGCTTGCGTGTTACTCGCTGTTCTGTGGCTGGTAGCGTTTGCTATCTTCGCGCCTCTTCTGGCAGTTGCCGCTGTGGAACGGGAGCGAGTGCCTCTGCTGTCACGAACGAAGAATGGATCGGTGAGTTCTAAATCGTTGGCAACTTCTATGTACTTTGTAGTAAAGAAAGATATATAATATTCATTATAAGCAAGAGACAGTAAATTAAATTAAACTAAAACTAAATTAACATGCTTATAATAAATATGGAATCAACTTAGCGTGTACTTGTGCTTACGTTGAGCCGTTTGGTGAATTCACGGGCACAAAAGTAAAAGTTATCTACGTATCTTACAAACGGCTGGATGGATTTTCACAGTTAAGGTCTCGTTATATTCGTCTTAAAAACCCAAGTGTCCTTAGATAGGTGTTTGAAAAAAATTGTGGATTTTTGATACGAAATAGTAATACGTTAATAAAAAAATATTATTGAGTAGGGTATCAAAATGAAGGAAATTAAAAGGGGATTACAAAAATATATATAAGTTACACGTTTAAATTTTAATTATAATTAGTATATCGGTTTTCGCTTAAACTCAAACAAGATACGCATTATGTGCATCATTATCTGTATATATAAAAGAACAAACTGACTGACTGACTGATCGATCAACGCACAGCCAAAACGGCTGGGGTTAGAGACTTGAAATTTTGAAAGTAGGTACCTTTTACCTTTCACGTAGGCATCCACTAAGGAAGGGTTTTTGGAAATACCACCCCTAAGGGGGTAAAATAGGGGATGAAAGTTTGTATGAAAATCCGTCATTTTTGAAGTTAAATTCATGAAAATTAGTATTTGGCATTTTAGTTAAAAATAAAAAATATAAGTTTCAGGATTTTTGGAAATTCCGCCCTTTAGGGGATAAAGTAGGGAATGAAAGTTTGTATGAAAATCCGTCATTTTTAAGTTAAACGCATGAATATTTGTATTTTGTATTGTATGCTTTTTCTCCCAAACATGACCTCCACGCGGGCGGAGCCGCGAGCAACAACTAGTCGTATCATAAGAGTGTATCATAAAAAACAAAAACCCGACTGCAAAAAAGACAATTTAAAAGTAATGCACTAGAAAGACCGAAACAAGATTGAGAATAGAAAATCTAATTCGGTTTAACAGACTAAATTATGAGCTGAAAGCCTAAGTTTAATATCCGCATTAAGTTTAATGGAAAATTATAAATCGAAAGAAAATTAATGGGTTTTTTAATTAAAACCTGTATAATCTTTGGCGCAGTGGGTATGTTGGCGCATTTGTGCTAGGTCTGGGTGGTGTGAGATTGAAAGTTACTCGTTCCTGATACCCAAATCATAAGACTCGTGTCTTAGAGTGGAGTCAGGATTATGTGTGGGACCGTTGAGTGTTATTTATTATTTACCAGAGTAAGCCACGAAAGCTCCCAAAAAGCTTTATATTAATCGCCTCTTACATGTAACTATTTTGCACCAACAGAGCGTTCTGAAATGTTATGGAATACAAGTAACGGATCAACCACCTTTGACCTGTGACCAGCAGTGGGATAGTGTACACACTAATAAAGATTTGGTATTCTAATAATGTGAGGTTCTTGGAGTATAAGTCTGAAGCATGACATAGATTATGAGATGAGATGTAAAAGACACCATATGCTACCACTACGAGAGAGAACGAAATTAGCAGACATGTCTTTTATGGTGAAATTAGCTAAAAGCAAAGTCTACTCTCCTCAACTTCTTTCTATGATACTACTGCGGGTACCCATGAAAACAGTTCGACGACATTTTCGTTTACACACTCCTTAAAGTGCCACGAACAACAGGAAAGATTCTTTCTTTATTCGAACTTCGAATTTTATCAACATTTAGATTTAATTAACAGCTAAGATGTTAAGATGTTGTACAACTCAGATTTAGAACAGATTAAAGTGTTTATCTTCATCTAAACTTACAAACAAAACTTGAAAGAAACAAAAATGTCTTTCACACCAGTACGCACTCTTGGGTAATCGCACTTGTAGTTTATGAGTCTGGGAAAGGCTGGCAAACATACATAATAAATCATTTCACATACTTCATGAACTTTCTTTTTACATTTATATGTAAAGAGAATGTAATTTTTATCTGAATTACAATATCTTTAATGGTATAGGCAAAGTATTGTACGTAGAAGAAAATAAGATTTTTTAATCAACAGTCGCACAGTGGGCGGAACCGAGCAAAACTACGCGCGAAGCAGTAAATCTAATCCAAATGAAATATTTTTTTTTAAATACTCATTATTACGTCTGCTTTCTTGTAGCACTGCGGAAATTCACTTTTTAGGGGTAGAAACCACCCTTATCAACCCCTAAGCAGGCTAAACCACCAGATTCTGGGTAAAACGAGTTCGATCAACTACATATTAAAGAAATATATATTTTATACACAGATAAGACAGGGTTGTGAGGGTATGTGGAAACGAAGTATGTGAGGGTTAAGGTGGGTTAGCCTATCTGTAGTTGAAATCTCAATGTATATACACGAAAAGTAGTTGATTAAATTCGCTCTACCCAGAGCTAGGTGTGTTAGCCTACTTGATGGTTGTTAGAGGTAGTTTATGAGGTTGTAATATGTGGGAATAAGGTGTATCAGGGTTGAGGTAAGCTAGCCTATCTGTGTATAAAATATATATTTCCTTATAAATATGTAGTTGATCGAACTCGTTTTACCCAGAATCTGGTGGTTTAGCCTGCTTAGGGGTTGATAAGGGTGGTTTCTACCCTTAAAAAGTGAATTTCCCCAGTGCTACAAGAAAGCAGACATAATTACGAGTATTTAAAAAATATATATTTCATTTGGATTAGATTTACTGCCTCGCGCGTAGTTTTGATCGTTTCCGCCCACTGTGCGTCGCGTCGATTTAAAATATATTTTATTATTTATAATTGTAGTAAAGATTTAAGGGACTGCCTCGGTGGCGCAGTCGTAATTGCGCATTGCGGCGCTGAAGTCTCGGGTTCAATTCCCGGGTCGGGTGTATTGAGTTTCTCTATCTAGAAATTCTCAGTATTAGCCCGGAGTCTGGATCCTGTTGCCTGTATGGCGATAACCTCACCCCCTATGACATTATGGGACCGACATTCTGCGTAAAGTGGGTGTACTGGTTACACCTCTGGCTACCCTTTCGGGGATTACAGGCGTGAGTGTATATATTTAAGGGTTTCTAAGAATCGCGCATAAACTTTACATTATTTTTTTGTAATTACAAAGCTACACATCATATTTTAAATTCTGTGAGATAAATTATATATATTATTGCATTCCATTGTTAACAGTCTTCAAGTAGCCGGCGGTGAAACTAGAGGCTGTAGGTTTAATTCCCGCTCCGTGATAAATGCTTTTGCGATCCACAAATATTTGTTTATGGTCTGAGTGTTGTAGGACCCTAGTCCATCATAGTTCTTGATACCCACGCTACAGGTCTGAACTTATGTGGGGTCAGAATTATGTGTGTAATTATTTGTTGGATGTATTATTATTTTGTTTGTTATACCAAAATCTCGGCACTGTCAAGTCCCGGATATTGGACGGCATGCATAGGGTTAAAGACAACAGATAGAGGCCCGTTAGACAATTTTAATTTAATATTGTGATTTGACACCAGCCTGTATACACTATACAAGTATACAGGGATAACCGGCAAAGACAACCACCGGTATGTGTATGACTGTTATGTGGATTACTCTAAAATTAGACCCTCGCTTACCTTCTTGCCCATGGCGTAGTGTGAAGAAGCAGGCCGGCATCACTATGTTGAGTAGCGGGGGATAAATTGCCTTTCGCTACTCGATACCATCAGGTGCAGTATGATCACTACCGTGCCAGGATAAAAAAAAAGTGGTTTATTGAAGTGAGGTGTTAGTCAATTGGGTAATTAGGTCTATGGGAAGAACTACGGCACCTGCATCACTAATTTTAAGAACATGAATAAAATAGGTAAGTGGTGACTCACTACTTCAGGTAAATGGGCTCCCCTATATAGTCGTCTGAAAAAAACCACAATGGAGCAACATCATTTAATAAAGAATGGAGAGATGTCATCGGACTTTAAACAACGACCATTTTCACGTTGCCCACATCCACCCTTCGAGCTGTTAGGCGACATAGCCTGTTTGTCTTTTTAATAAAACTACATTTTTACCACACTATAGTTTATTGGGAAAAACTGACAGTACACACACAAAAGCTTGATTTCCCGATTTCTTAATTCAACGGGTCGCTAAAGGAGCGAGTGCCGCTGGTCGCGAATGCCAGAATGTAACTGATTTTAAAATGCAATAAATTAAACTTGAACATGAAAATGACAATTCAGCATTTTGTACTTGAGTATAAGGTAAAATAACAAGAATGCTGACGTTTCTTGAATTATTAAGAGAGTAGGGTTGGAACAGAGCGTCACGCTCTATAATTATTTTTGAGTTGACTAATCCATATTAATGTAAAATTAGCAAAATAATTCGCAGAATGGTGAATTATTAACTCTAAAGTTCTATAATTATTTTTGAGTTGACTAATCCATATTAATGTAAAATTAGCAAAATAATTCTCAGAATGGTAAATTATTTACTCTAAAGTTACCAAATTTAAATGAGAAGTTATAGGAATTAATTAAATACGGGGAATAACCCTCGTACATGTTCTATACAAGTTAAATTACCTTAACAGGAAAGCGCGCGCACTGCACACGAATTAATTGTTTGGAACTCATTAAAAGTTTCACGATTTTAGCTTAATAATTAATCCTATTTTTTAAACCAAAAGTTTTAATGCAGATAAAAGATAGGGGATAATATGGAAAAAGTTTGAAAATATTAGCCTTGTTAGGAGCTTCAAGAGGATAATCTGCATAATAATAATAGACTTTATAATAAATTAAAGTTAACAATACATATATAAAAGACACTTATTAATTGCAAGAGATTATTTCGATATTTTATTACCTGAAAGTAAATATATGGGAATTAGTCTGGGTATACGGTGGCATTGCTTACTGCTACGTCTTTATGTACTCCTAGTACCAGACAAAGCTTTTATAACGTAGCTCGTTTAAAACACCGAGAAAGAGCCAGCGCTTGATTTTTAACCAACTTCTAAAAAAGGAGGAGGTTAACAATTCATTGGAATCTATTTTTATGTATGTTCCCCGATTACTCGAAGACGCCTGGACCGATTCGAGAAATTCTTTTTTATTTTAAAAGGGTATACTTCCCAAGTGGTCCCATTGGCACCAAGTCAGGATCTGATGATGGAATCTCAGAAAAATCAAGAGCAATCCTCAAGTTTTATAGTGACGCATAATTTGTTTTTTATTGAAGTAGGTGTACTTTTTATGAATTAAGAAACTTTTACTTATTGTCTATGAAAATTGACCGGCTTGGCTATCATGAAAAATTGATTTGAAGTGGGCAAGAACCAGAGGTCAAAAAAGCCAAATCCACATTCCTATTTTTAAAGTTGGGTGCTATGCTATGCTCGTGGTACAATTACGTAGAAATGACACTAGAATCGTGGGTCTCTTTGATTGTCGGTTTTAAAAGACTTATCACTTATTGATTATCCATTTGCTAGAATGCTGGCCTTATAATAAAGTGATAGATAAGGGTTTAGATAAGCCGTTGTAGCCTGCTGAGTAACAAGGGGTGGTATTTCCAAAAATCCTGAAATATATATTTCTTATTTTAAACTAAAAGGCAAAATACCAATTTTTATGCGTTTAACTTCAAAAATGACGGAGTTCCATACAAACTTTCCTCCCCTTTTTTACCCCCTTGGGGGTGGAATTTCCAAAAATCTTTCCTTAGTATCCACTAAGGAAGGAATTATTATTAAAAATTAAAAATATATATTTCAGGATTATATATATATATATATATGGATACTAATAATACGTATACATACGTATGCTTATACATATACATACGTTAATACACTACACAAATACACATATACATACATAAACACACATGTACATTAGGAGGTATATATGTATATCAAACATTATCATTATCATGGCCTGTTAATCCTATTCAGGTCGTAAATGAGACACTACCTGACACTTAAACCTATGTTTACATCCTATAAAAAGATCGATGACGGAGAAGTGTTTATTGTAAGTATCAGGTAATCTGGCAAATACAGAGTTTTTACCGTAATTAGTGGTGTGTGATGGTACTTGTAATAAAGGTGTGTGTCTCGTGCGACGTTTCGGTGTAGCTAGAGATATAAGTTCAACAAGTTCGGGAGAATCCAAACGGCTACGGATTACATCAAACAATAAACCCATGTCAAGTACCTGACGACGTTCCCTTAGTGTAAGAAGACCAAAATTATGACATGCGTCTTCATATGTAGCACCCATGGTAGCTTTATTACATTTATAATTGAGATGACGTACGAATTTCTTTTGAATGCTTTCGATGCGGTTGACATACGTGCTATAGCATGGAGACCAAACTGGGCTTGCATATTCTAATACACTGCGCACATAGGCATAATACACAATTTTTAAAGTAATAGGGTCAGAAAAGGGACGGCAAGTTCGTATCAAAAAACCAAGATTGCGATAGGCTTTGCCAATAATCGTGTCAATATGTGTAGACATAGTCATTTTACTGTCGAAGTGTACACCAAGGTCACGCACCTCTTTAGTTCTGTTGATTGTAATACCATTTAATTTGTATGGAAATTCTATAGATTTCTTTTTACGTACATGTACATGTACATGTACATACACTCACGCCTGTAATCCCCGAAGGGGTAGGCAGAGGTGTAACTAGTACACCCACTTTTCGCCGAATTTCGGTCCCATAATGTGATAGGGGGCGAGCCTATCGCCATACCGGGAACATGTTCCAGACTCCGGGCTAATATTGATAATTTCTAGATAGAAAAACCCAATATCACTTTACCCGACCCGGGGATCGAACCCGAGACCTCAGCACAGCAATCGTATAGCAATACTTAAATAATAATATAAAAATAATATTCTTTTTACGTGTGTAACTTATACACTGACACTTTGCTATACTGACCGTGAATAATTTATTATACTCAAGATATATACGAGACTCGAGGTATTATTTACTTTGGCGCAAAAATAAGCTCATAAAACTATTATCCCGATTCGATTCGATTCCCGCACCGAGACAAATGTTTGTGTAATCCAAAAATATTTGTATCGAGTCTGGGTGTTGTGTATCGTAGTCGTAGTTATTATATACAGGTTTGACCTAGTGTGGGGACAAGACTATGTGAGTGACAGTTCGGTGTATTTATTTAATTTTATCTGAAATAATTGTCACCCTTAAAATAATTTTTATGCGACAGGTTTCGGTACTTTATTGTAATTTGTTTAATTAATAATAATAATAATCCTTTATTGAAGTAACATAGTTTTGTTTACAATTAGTTTTGACACTAGTTAACAACAAAAAAAGACAATTACTTAAACAAACATAAAAAACAATTTCCAGGGGTACCCAAACTAGGCTTGGCCTGTATCTTAGGATACCAATTAAAGTGTGTTACAGAATAATACAAAATTATTTTAACGGTGAGCCCTAATAAAAGTATATTTTTAATTAGTATTTATACGTACATAAACACAGAAATATATATATACATACACAAATAAATATACATACATAAAACATAGGAATAATATAAAATATCTTACAGTAATTATATATAAATAATGTAATTAAAGTTTGTAAATCTTTGTTGTCATGCATTCTGTTTCTTCATGGTTAAGATTTTGAAGCCAAATTGTAATTAAATTTTTCATTTTTTTGAGGGAACAGTTCTTCACGTTGCAGTACCGAGAAACATTGTTATAGATTAATGGGAAAGAATAATAGGGGAATCTCCTAGCAAAACTGGAGTTTACTGAGGGAAGATCTAGCCTATAAATTCTTTTCGCTAATAGAATGTCCTTGTTTTCGGAGTTATTAATATATTGATGGGTGGAGACACAAGCTTTAAGTATATAAAGTTGTCGAACTCTAAGAACCTTCAGTTCCTGAAAGAATGCGTCGGTAGAATACCTGTAAGGTTTGGACAACAAGACTTTTAGGACGGCACGTTGGGCTCTTTCAATGATAAGCATGTGCGATTTGGCAGCACCACCCCAAACTCCAATGCAATATGTAATTAAAGACTGTCAGAGAGCATAATAAATAAGTTTGAGAGTATCAACTCCAGCAGACCTGCGCAACATCTTCATAATGTCGATGACTTTGCGAATTCTATTTGCAAGGTTTGATATGTGGCATTCAAAATTCAAACGTTCATCTAAGATGAGACCCAAGTACTTTAACGTATTAGTTCGTTGAATTGAAATACAGTCACAAAGTGATGGCGAGGTGTAGTCGCATGTGTATACCTTGCAGTACACACATGCAATTAGAAGATTATCTATGTGATTTAGATGAATGTTGTGTATTACTTTCAGCTTATATAAATATAAACCCTATGCGTAAAATGTATGTCATATTTGCCCTATATACCTTAACCTTACGTTATATACCTTATATAACGGTAGGCAGCGGCTTTGCTGTGCCCTGGTATTGCAGAAGTCTATGGGCGGCGGTGACTACTTACCATCAGGTGACCCGTCTGCTCGTCTGCCTATTGAAGCACTAAAAAAAATCCTAAATAGTGTTTTTTATCGTTGCCAATTTTCATTATTTATTGTTATTATGTTTGAATTTTCCATGTTACGTTTTGTTTTAATCTTCATGTTAGCAAATATATTGCTCAATATATCTGCAAAATATGAATCAAGAAATTCCTTGAATGATTCAAATGATGTTTAAACCTTCAAAATGTTCAAGCTTTCCAAGAAATAGTTTTGATTTCCCCAGAGTTTGCGGTAGTTTCAATTGGTTTCAATTCCATACGTACGTCTTTTGGCATTTCACTTTACTTTGTGTATATACGAATATTTGTAGTAACTATGTTTATTTTTAATGGTAGTTTGTTGTTCTTTGTTGCTATAGCCCGTTAGTCAAAATAATTTAATTCTAAAAAACCTGTGTTATTTTTAAGATTAAGTAATTTTCACTACCTGAGAATTCTCATAAGAATTTTGAAGGTATGCCAGCGTGGTGGTCTATCCAAGGCGTAACCGTTCTCGTTAGTGAGGAGGTCTGTGCCCAGCAGTGGGCCAATGTTTAATACTGGGCTAGTATTTAGTATTATTATAATTTTCACTCTAAGGTCTACAGGTTTCCTCAAGATATGTTATAAAACACTCAATTATTTATAATATATAAACTTGGAAAAGTCATCGGTGGCTGAATATTCAAATTAAATGTTGCGTCCTTCTAAGTACTTCTGACACTAGACCCTCGACCGCTTCTTCACCTTGTTGCCCTATGGCGTAGTGTGAAGAAGCTACACACTAGGCCGGCATGATTGTGTTGAGTGGCGAGGGATAGATTGTTTCTCGCTACTCTAACTCGACGGCACTGCGCTTACCGTCAGGTGCAGCGTAGTCACTTTGCTGTGCCAGGAAAAAAAAATATTAGGGATTGCGAATGAAATGTGAAATAGCATATAGAAAAACGGTAATTTGTCGATTCCTGGTTATCTACTCTAAGATTCCTTGTCTACTGAACTGATTCTGTTCATGTTTTAAAGAAGAAATATGATGTTGCGGGGACAAAAAAACAACACACTCAAGTAGAGAGAGACACGAGATATGCTTGCTCGCAAAAAAAGTATACCACCATTCATTTCACGGGGTGAGTCACAAAACACGTGCATGGTACTAGGAGAGCATGACGCTATCGAATGTGCAATGTTTGGTTCCAGAGAGTGTAACAAGATATTGGCGGAAAAATAAATACTTTAAAATTAATTTTTAAGTTTTGCCCTTATAATTAAGACTGTGTGACAGATATCGCTCTAAGACCGATTGTAACATTGTATAGTTTTAAGGTTTCTTGTTATGTAAGCTCTTATGATGGTGTGAAATAAAGAGTTTTCTATTTACCTATCAACGAGGATGTGTTTTATACGTGGTTTTATTATATAGGTGGCAAGAAACAATAACATCTCTATTATATTATGACAGGCAGACAGCCTCCGTGGCGCAGTAGGCCGTAGGTGCAGTTCAGCAGTAGGTGAAACGAGAGGCCGTGGGTTCGATTCCCATATCGGGACAAATGTTTGTGTGACAGAGAGATATTTGTATCCGGGGTACTGGGTGTTGTGAGACCGAAAGTCTCTCGTAGTCCCTGATACCCACAACATAAAGGCGATAACAAAAAATTAAAATGAAATTTGATTAAATATGTAGATTTTTGTATTCGAAAGTCGTTTGTACTGGGTAGCCTTGTTGCATTTTTTTTGTAATTTGCCATTCTTCTGATATTCGGCAATAATTCTTTAAGTATTGAGATGGATTCGGTACGATAATTTTTATATTTTTAAACATTGAAAATGCTCTCTATATTATAATTTTGTTAAAGCTAAGTAAGTAAGTAACAATTAATTATCTTGACAATGCTGGGATGATAAATCTGACGGGTACAAATTACTGAGGTGTTTTGTTAAGTCATAGCTCAAGTATTCGTTTTATCCCAAGGCTGCCAAGAACTTAAGGTTTCTATAAGACTTAAGGAACACGCTTAATTCTATTAGTCCATCCGATTAGACGCTACGACTCCACGGCCTCATAAAAAAAAGACAGTCAAAATCTTCGTGTGATTTCATCATCTTCATATTGAAATTAAGTTAACAAACACTACCTAGGTGTTTCTGTGTAGCACAGCAATAAAATCTTTCATCAAAACGAATTCCGTAATCAAATTAAATTAATTAATTTACTATTTCCTTATTTCTTATACTGAATATCCGTTTGGTATGAATATTTTGATTTCTTTTACTTCTGAGCAAGAAGTACCCAGCAAATGGTATATTAGCAATTATTTTTAATGATTTTTACGAAACCTGATAAATGATATATATACGATACGAAATGTAAAATGTAACATAATTTATAATGATATATTTCCATAATTACGGATATATATGTTGTTGACATTTAGACTGTTTGGCCAAAACTAAACATAGGCCAAACAATAAAAAGTCTCTCTAGTTTTGTTGCTCCCAAGGCTTTTTATAATAAATGCATCCTGCTTTTTCTGAACATCTGAATAGGAATATCAACTCTATATATGTAAAAGTGAATCTAGCTGCAGGGATGTGGTGCAAATAAAAATAGGAAGAAGAAAAAGGTTTCTGTTTCTAACCAAACAAAATCCTGACCTCAAGAATGCCACGTCACGTTGTGAAACGAATGTGAAGTACCAGGGGCGCAGAATGTGCAAGGATGTGTATCGACTCAGGTTAAAATGCTACACTGGGTACACCATATAAAAGCAAATACAATGTATCAGTGAGTCAATGAAGTACAGACCTATTGTATAGTGCATTAGGTGCAAATTCGTATGCTGTATTGTACAGGCTCTAATTATGATAACGTTGAATCTGCTAACGAAATTTGTTTTACACAGTAATAGCAAAGTTGTTCAGACTGCATGTAGACTTAATATTATTATAATAAAGTAAAAATAAGTAAATGTTAATATTTTATAATTTTAAATATTTTAATCAACAAAATAGTAACTGTCTGTCTTATAAGACAATCATCGTCTATACGCTGTTATCCTAAATTAATAATACCACAAATAAATTAATTATGCTGACAACAGATGGCACTGTTTATTTTTCATCGTTTGTTGGAAAAATATATAATTTTAAAAATATTTGTCTATATTTATTTATATCGGAATACCGCAAGCATAAGTGTGTTTGAATCATTAAAGATAAAGAATTATGGAAGTTATGGCGTACCGATAAAAAAACACATTTGAGAAATAATATAATATAGAAATACCATGAAGGACACAGTATAGATTATTTATAATAAAGAAATTAGTGCAGATACGAACTAGCCACTTCTGTATCAACAGGATATTAAAAAGGTAATAAGTAGGATAAATGCAAGCCAAAATCAATTTTATTTCCATAAAATTAAAGTTAAAAATTGCATGTAAGAACGGCGAGTGTTGCCAGTATTTGTGGCGCGCCGGCATACCGTTGATACATACATACATGACTGGTTAGTAGTCTATGATTCGGTGAATTTCGGTGACTCTGAATATAGAGTCTAATTGCATACGTATTAGTAGTCTATTTTTAATCACAGTTACTTAAGATTCGTTTGCCAACTTAATAAAGTGACGAAATGAAAACAGAATTTAAAATAAAACAACAAAACATACCGAACTTGAAAACAAATTTGTGTGTAGTCGCGACACGTGACCGAACGAATAATACCAAGAGAACATAAGAACGAATAGTTATTACAAACCACAGATTAAACGATACGTACGATGTAACTTGTGAGCGACATCAGTAGCCAAGAACTTGCGTAGAAGCAATTTAAACTGCGTTGTATGTTGTGCACATGTAATGCATAAGGGGGCGGCGCTGCTTGCTTGCTATCTTTTCTGTCTGTTGAGATGGAAAGTAAATGAAATAGGGGTGGAGCGAAGCCACGTGTCGTGTGCTGAAGAATACCAGGAGTGCATAAGTGTGCAGGGTAAGGTGAAGATGGGCCGCTACGCGGTACCGCTCAGGGGTTGTACTGGCAGAAATTCTAGTTTACTTTAGGATACCCCAGGTTCGCTCCGTAAGCGCCGAAGAAGGCCACAGCAAGGGTTATAGTTGGTAGTGTTGGGTGGGATGGATGGGGTAGGGACTTGGCACAGTGGCTGCCCGGATAGCCATCATCCGGGCCAGGGTGTTCTGGGTCGTAAGACTGGCTAATCCAGCATAACCGTTTTATTTTTATTCCGCTTGCCCCCGGAGTGGGCAGTAATAAAACGAGCCGCTACAACAAAAAAGGGTAAGGTGGTAAGTGGTTCAATATAGTGTAAAACGTGTGTATGTTGCAACTCTACATGGAGGTGAAGGCAAGGCCTGACCAGTGTGAGGTCTACTAAATTCCTAATATCATACTGTGAAATATAAATCAGTTCCATTAAATTATTTACTTGCATATTACGTGGACATCATTCAAAATTATCTTTGATAGATTTCAAAATTATTAGAAATGTAATACTACCCATACAACAAACAAAACACAAACGGTGTTACATGCAACAACAAATTATTTATTAGGGTAGTATCCTGTGTTTAATTTCGATATGCAACCGAATATAATACGCAAAAGAAACCTTTTTGCGAAAACATAATTAAAATTGAGGTCACAATATTTATTTTAAATATTGGTATGAGCAAAAATGGTTGCGTAGTGGGAACATATCACGATGTCCCTCGCACAATGGCACATTAATGGCCATTCTGAGAACCGTGACGTCACGGGACATATCATGCATACTTTTACTGTCATTTGACAACTACCGCTTCCAGCTGATTTGAATGGCGTCTAATTGACTTATTTTTGTTCGGATTCATAAAACTATTCTTTCGATAATAGGTTTTAGGTAATAACATTTGTTTATTAAATTAATAAATAATATCGTCAACAATCCTATTACACTGTCAATAGATGTTAATTTTTCTGTTCATTTTTCTTAATTTTGTTGGAAACCCAACTTTTTCCAACCCAACCCAACCCAACTGGAATTATAATTTTGAAATGTTTGTCTATTTGTTGTTAGCGACAAAAAAGCTTTAAAATGGTGTTTAAATCATTAAATTCAATGGAGAATTATGGTAGTTATGGCGTACCGACAAAAAAACCTTATAAATAAAATACATAATTCGATTTCCACAACGTCACGGCCGTGCCACGTCACGGTGTCAATCCCTTGTGGAGTACTAGGAGCATATGAGGATGCAAGAGTTCTCTCCTATACTCATTTATCTGGAAAACGATACTATTTTCCGAGTACTGCAAAGTCACGCCGGTTATTGTCGAACTTAAAGCCGAATAGTCAAATAGAGTCCAGTATATTTTAACATACGCTTAAATAGAACTTAAAAGGACTTCAATCAAGCCATTGTGAAATTATGTTTTAGTTTATTTACACAAAACATTGGTAACTTAATTTATTCAATCAATTTGAACAAGTTTTTCCCACTGTGTGCAAGTTCTTTCTTTATTAACATTGCGCAATCAAACTTTGTATGTTTGTTTGTATTCTAAAAAACATTGGATTATAAGAAACTAACTGCATATCTCTCAATACAGCTAATAATATAATATAAGCATTTTTTCCATTGCGATAAAACTGAGTATTTTGTAAGAAATAACATTATAGAGTAGTTGCTAGTTAGTTTTATTACTAGTTTGTTAGTTTATTTTATTAGTTAGTTATATATCTCTTTTTTATTTCATCGCATAATAAGTAAAGTAGTAAGTTATATCTATCGTTAGTGCTCAATGTGATTAGCAATACTCGTTGTGCGAGACTAGGATATGATAACATAAGGAGGGTATAACGGGAGTGAATTGCTGTAGCGAGTAACGCGATAGGGTTCAATTATGGGAAAATATGTGAGTGGTCTTACTTATTTGAGCACAGACCCGGTACCGATAAACTTGATTAGGTTTGATAACGTGAGTGGAGCTGCAGAAAAAAGCTAAAGTGGGAATAGTTCTCATCTTCTCACATATAGAGGGCGTTAGTTAACTACAGCGAATAGTCAGCGTAAAATTTTGCACGCTGTCACGGGTCACGGGCAATACGACGTCACGTTGTGTGGCTGATACGCAGTACTAGGAGCCCATAAGTTACGAAGAGTGTCCATTACAATAGATTAAAAATAGGTGGATATACGAGACAGTTCAAGTTGAGATACTGAGTACCGATTTGGATACTATTTTTAAGCTGTGTTCACCCTTTGAATTTTCACAGCATCTGATTGGTGTGTTCTACCGTATGCGCGTGGATCAAGTTTTAATGTAATACGTAGAACATTTGAAAATATTGATAAATAGCAATTTATTGGTGACACTGTAATTATCCTCTGAGAGTTCTTATAACAACTATAAAAGTAATTTTGTTTATTCGAGTATCACGTAAAATACTGGAACAATTTATATGCCACATAATTTATTAAAATTTTAAAACATTGGCTAGGTAATACCTAGGTAAAATGCTAGATACAAGATTTTTATGGAGCAAAATATTATATGTACCTAGCAGTGTAGGGTCGCTCTAAAAAGTCCATTAAAGCTCGCAATCGAAGCCTCGGGTTATAGCTAGTTATCCATGATGATGATCCACAAATATTTGGTTTGGGTCTGGGTGTTGTGGGTCCAAAGTCTTTCGTAGTTCCGCGATAGTTCGCTTTCCAACCAAAATTTAATTTAAAATTTTATAACTCGGGGAAAAATAAATCTACAATAATGAGACTTTACACATATAAGATTTCTTATATTTTCTCGCTAAGTCTAATGGTTCAAAAGTTGAGGCTCAAAGTTTCACTTTCATAAAATTATCAATAGGTACTAGATAGAGATCGCCCACTGCTCGACTTTCGACAATGACTAACAAAAGTTTTAATTTAAAATTTCTGTGGTTGCTAATGACGTCATTAATTTTTTCAACAACTATACAAAAAGAAGTGTTTTTGAAAAGCATTGCAAGTAATTAATAAAATTACCTTATAATTTATTAATCAGTGTCTTCTAAAATTTAACTCTTCGATCCTCTTTTCCAGATTATTTTATATGGGTTTTTTTTTTAAATCTTAATCATAGTTTTCCATATAATAATATATAATAATAATAATAATATATAATAATAATAATATATTAATAATAATAATATATTTAAAAAATATAAATAGAGAAGCAATCAAATAAATCCAAATTCTTTCTTTCTATCTTAACCATAAAAACATCATGGAGCATTGTCACGGAACGTTGTCAAACCAATGTACGGTACTAGGCATCCATAAAGATGTAGAAGTGTACACGACACAGAATAAATTACAGGAAACCACAATAAAGAAAATATATCAGTAGTTGATAACCAACGTTACAACAATTTTTAAGCTGTGTGCCGGCCGTTTCCCTAAACCGACACTGCTCTGATTGGTATAACCAACCGGTTCAGACATGGATGCGCGCGCTTAGTGATCCATCCACCCATTTCGAGCTTCATGGTTTAGTGGAAAAAGCAAATTGTACAATAGACAGCGGGTTCGATAATCATATCTACAGATGAAACTTTTAGACGCCGAATGTTTGTCTCGGTTTGGTTGTACGACCCTGTAGATTCCAGCGTGGTTCTAAAATAATTTTAAATAAATAGCAATTCTGATGTAAACTGTATTAGCCATACAGTTTGGTATCCAAATCTAACACGATTATTGAATTTTTTAAAATATAATAAAATTCTTTCCAGTACCTACAGTTTGTAAATACGCCCAACAGTCTCACACATAGTTCTGACCCCACACTAGGTAAACCTGTATCGTGGGTATCAAGAACTACGAGGATTACGGTCCCACTACACCCAGATCCGAAACAAATATCTGTTTGTCACACAAACATTTGTCTCAATGCGGGAATCGAATCCACGGCCTTACGTTTCACAACCTCTTTCACCCGCTGCGCCACGATACGGTCATGATATTAATTCGTATAAATTTTATTTGCAACTTTACTAATGCGCATTTATTAAATACATCAACGTTATTAATAAAAACGGTGAAGGAAAACATCGAGTATTTCTTTTTTCATCACCATCATCACATCGTGAGTACCTGTATACCTGAGAATTCTCATTAGAATTTCAAAGTGAAGTCTACCAACCCGCATTAGGCCAGCGTCAACTAAGACCTAACCCTTATAATTCGTAGAGGAGGCCCGTGCCCAGTAGAGGGACAGTATTGGCATTAACATAAATGTTTAGAGAAGAATAAATAAAGACCAGCTAGGCCCAATATTATATTGCACTGCAGCAAAAACAAAGTTAGGTTTTTGAACTGGTTAAAACGTTCTTAAACACTGTTAACGAACAATAGATTTGAAATATCTGTTCCAACTTCCATCCATTCAAAATAATGATAATGATAAAATCCGAATAAAAGACGCTAAATGGCAAATTTTCGAACTTCATGCGCCCATCGAGAATTGATGGCTTTAAAAGTGTCCTCGGCAGAAAGTCTATTGTAGTAAAGTTAAAATTACGGAAATTAACAGTTTCTCATTGAGTATGAAGTTGGTATTTAATATTTAGATTAGTTTAAAATAATTATTAATAAAGGTTTCCTTTGGCCATACAATATGTCTTTCCACTCGTAAATATTATTTTTCGCTAATCAAGCTTGTGTCCGCAGCTTCGCATGTGTGATTACGTTTGTCGTACCGTAGAAGACTGCATTAGGTATATGTACTTACGTGTAATTTAAGCAAGTGCATTCAAAATTCTAAAGTGGTAGAGCCACGCTGTAGACACATTTGTCTACAGCATGAATGGGCCGGCTCGACCGGGGTAGTACCACTGTCTCACAGAAAACCAACGTAAAGTGACAGTTCACTGTCGCGTTTCGTATGGTAAGTGAGATATCCGGAGGCCCAGATTCCCCCTTCCCTTCCCTAATCCCTATTCCTGTCCTTTAAGGCCGACAGCGCATACGTGATACTTTCGGTATTGTGGATGTTCATGGGCGGTGGAGATCACTTAACATCAGGTGACCCACTGGCTCGTTTGTCGGACTATGATATAAAAATTATAAAAATGTGAATGTGAAAAAACAAAAACTATCCCGCGAGAATCGTACATTTTTCCGGGATAAAAAGTGCTATTCCTGTGCCAAATTTCAACCAGATTCGTTCAGCCGTTTGGCGTGATTGAGTAACAAACATCCATCCGTCCATCCAAACATTCGCATTTATAATACTAGTAAGAATTTCCTACCACGAGCACCCTCAACCATGGAATACTGATGAATGAATATATTTGTTTTCTTGTATTTTCGCGTATTACCAATTATTCGGACAGTGCACGCCGCTAAAGGAGCCAATCAGGGTTTTTTCTTCAGACTTGATTTACAAATACTGAGAATTGAAACTGAATACTTGGATATACCAACATAAAATATGGCCTTTATTGGTCAGGGATCGTTCAGTTTTCGATTAGTGAATGGATATATAAACGCTGTCAAGAATTTCTATATGTCAATTTTGTAACACAATAATGTATATATGTGTGTGTATGTATATATATATATGTATGTGTATGTATATGTATATGTTTAACTATATAAGTATTCGTATTTCGTATTATTTTGCTTTGTAATTATTATAATATATTTTTTTTCCTCTTTTCTCTCTTTATTGTACACCACCGTCTACTTCTTCTACTTGAATTATGGACAGAAATTGTTGCCAAAGGTTGTCTGGAAGAGATCGCTTTTAGCGATAAGACCGCCCATTGTAGGACCATTTAGTAATTGAGTCTTTATTATGTATGCTATGTTATTATCTTTTATGGTTATACAATAAAGAGTTGTTTGTATTGTATTGTATTGGATATTTGCAATCAGTTCTGTAGTTTTAAAGATTATGCCATATTACACACAGACAAACTTTTCCTCTTTGTATAAAGTATAGCTATAGCCCCAAAACAAATATTTGTGAATCATACAAACATAAAATTTATTTGGACGGGATTGAATCTGTATCCTAGTTTCACAGAACAGATACTAACTTCTTGATGTTTGTGTGTCGTTTGGGACAAATTTTAAACGTATTTCTCACATTCATTAATTAAAACAAAAATTAATTTGATATTTGCCCGGTTAAGTTTTTGTTAATTGCTATCTGCATGGAATTTAAAAGAAACATATGCCCTCAAAACAAAATTGCGACGTGCAAGTATTTGGTTTAAAGACGTGATTTAGATATTCTGTAATAACTAAATTACTTTTAAAAATATTTCTTTGTTTGTCTTCTATTTTTGCGTTAACTAAGTTCATTCGTTAGGTCATACTTCGAATTCGAAAATGTATTTAAAGAGTGGCGTCTCAAACAACAATTGAGTAAGCTTCAGCAAACTTAGTGAAACACTATCTTAACAAAATTAAAAATAAACGAAGTCCAATCAAAATTTTGCACTAAAACTTTGCGAATCGAATTACTTTTGCAAATAAACAACGATGATAAGTTTCACACAACAACTTTATATAATTAAAAGACTATATTGATTAATTATATTCAATGCTAAGTTGTTTTCTGCAGCATAAATAATAATAATATACCCAACAGTCACACACGTAGTCCTGACCTCACACTAAGTCAAACCTGTGTCGTGGCTATCAAGAACTACGATGAGCTACGGTCCCACAACACCCAGACCAGAAACAAATATCTGTCTGTCACACAAACATTTGTCTCAGTGTGGGAATTGAACCCACAGTCTCTCTTTTCACAGCCAGCTACCCGCCTGCTGCGGCACGGAGGATGTCTATATATCTGTCTGTCTATATTACACCGTGATAGCGTAATCGTTTAAAAAAAAGTCAAAGACGACGACGACAATTTGTTTGTTATGTGATACTAAAGAAATGTCCTTTATTAAATTTTATTCGAGTACGAAACGCGCCGACGAAATGCGAAGTTTTACTAACAACTATTGTTTCAATGTTATTCGTTCTGGAAGATTCCATTATACCTGCGACGGTGCAGAGAGGAGGAAACTTTCAATTTGTTTGGGTTTTCTGTCATATTATGTGCTATTTTTATTTTTATATGTACACTTCATATACAAGGTATATAGGCACACTTAATGCCAAAGGCATTCTCTCCCAGTCAACCTTAGGGTGATGCAAAGATGAACAAGGTACGTGCATAAAGATATAGGGGAAGATAAACATAAAAATAATATTAAACTAACTAAAATGTACATACATAAATATACATATTCATACTCATAATTATAACTATTTTTAAAATACAATACATAATATATGATTGCCTATTATTAGAAATACCGAAGGTATATCGGAGGTATTTAGGAGCCTAGTTGGGGGTACATTAATAATGACAACAACAACCTAAGTGGGAGTATTAAATGTTTAGTATAAAGCGGAGTGCCTTCCGCGCTCCGGTGTTCAGTTGAATTGTGAAGAAGTGATAGCCAGGATATTCGTGGTTCGTTCGCGGGGCAGTAAGTAATTGTAAATAGTTCAATGGTCGCGTAGTTTAGTTGAGAGGGTAATGCTGGTAGATTAATTACAAAGAGAACACTTAAGTGAATCCTGACATGCGGTTATGTTAATATTAAGCACTGAGATGTGTAACAGTGTTGTGTAAATCAATCAATAAAATGGTAAACATTGTATTTGTGCCTTTTTAAAAATCTATCTTACATAGTCTTGTTCATGTTGCTAGCAATATTATTATAGAACTTCATAGACATGCTTGTGTCAAAAGTAAAATAAGTGGTTGGACGAAATCTAAACACGATGATAAATGGAGACATGAAACATTACTTAGTGAGAGATTTGTAATTTCTGTTCTTAAAATTTCTACAATTATAACTAAAAATTATAAAGATAAAACTATTTTTGAATTAATAACTCATTTTTGTTACACGTACATCCTTACAGTAGGGATCAAAACTAAAATAATAAATTTCCTCTGGTGTTAGGTCACGTTTTAGAGTTTTGTGTACGATGTGGTTTGTTCGACTGGGATTGCATTTACCGTTACTTGACAAATAAAAACACTGTGTGCAGCACACATAACAGACTAGAAAAATATTAAAGTTTTTCATTTTCAACTAGCTGCACTCTGCCCTTAGTAGCGTTTTTAGAGTTTTATGATGAACGACCATCAAAACCTTTACGTCCACACACACACATACACTCACGGGGTGGGCAGAGTTGTAACTAGTGCATCCACTTTTCGCCGAATTTCGGTCCCATAATGTGATAGGGGTCGAGCCTATCGCCATACCGGGCACATATTCCAGGCTAACACTAGGGAATTCACAAAAAATCACTTTACCCGACCCTCCGAGACCTCAGCACAGCAGTCGTACCGCGAGCGCATTTACACCTATAAGTCCCTACTAAGATATTTCACTTTAAATATCGATGTCACATAATTAGCTATTTTTGCTGCAGCTGTTTTGCTAGCAAGGCTCGGCGTCCAAAAAATAGCCGCTACATGTTTGGCGATAGGCTGATATGAGATCAGTAAACGATAGTGACCCAGTACTATCATCGACTTATTTCGCAGATTATTGCTCACTTCAATAAAGAAACTTAATCCACAAAACTTATGTGGTTTTTGTTCCAACCCTCAACGAATCCGGTTAGATCCGCTCATTAGCCAGGCTCTGACTAAGTTCCAGGGACTTTACGTGACCTGCGTTTATGCAGTATTGGAGCTAATTTTAATTTCAAATTCTTGGTAAGCAACGGTAAGTTAGCTTGGTATGGGCATGTGATGAGGAGGGATGAAAGGCACGTGACAAGACTAGTTGTCAATATGAATTTGGATGAAAGGAACAGTCGTGGGAGATAAAAACGAGGTGGATGGATTGCGTGAATGAGGACATGCGCATGAGAGGAATGAATGCAGATTTGACGGATGATAGGGCTGCGTGGAGAGCTCAAACCATTTGTGCCGACCCCACTTAGTGTGGGATAAGGGCAGATAGATGATGATGATGATGATGGTAAGCAACGGATCACGGGCAACGGCGTTTGTCAATGTTGGTTACACAATAATTAAAATTTGAAATCGCATATTCTTTGTTTTAAACTAGCTGTTGTTCACGCTCTTTCGTGTCTATGTTTCTGCGAAAAAGTTTTCTCGTATTATTTATTTTTCTGCATCGTCATAAATTTACATGTGCTTACAAATTAACAGAGAAACAGTAGCCAATCTCCAAGTTGAATCTGTAATTTCTTATAATTTGTTTTGAATCTAGGCTCAAAAGTAGATTACTCTTTTATCTACATATATAAGCTGTTACCTGTACGGTGGATCCCGAAGATATAGGAGTGCAACTACTGCATCTAGTTCAGTGGTCTTATTTCCATCCATATTTTAAAACGCGAGCCTATCAACCTACTGGACACAGATTCCCGTATAAATCAAGCAGGTTCTCGAATTATGAAAAACTTAACACAAAGTTTATTTGATCTGGATAATCTACCCGGGACTTCATAGATCGCTGCATATGTCTGGTTTTACTAGGCCAGACATATGCTGGGATATCTAGCAGAACCAGATAACTAGACAATGGCCAAGTCAAGTAAATCCAATTTTACATGTCTTTATATAAAATAAAAAAATGGATGTACTATATGCAAAACAAAATGTAAGAATAAAATAAATGGACTCGGTATTTTCCGGTAAAATGCAACAAGTCCGAAGCATCAATTTTTGTAATAAACGACGTTGGAGCAACAATTTACCGAAACCCGTCGGGAAATACAAGATTTGGAGTATTTGGTGGCGCACGAGAGGGATTTACACACGCCTCGGGGAGCAGCGATATAGTGCCTTCACACAGGGATGGACTGTGGGGGTCAAATGTTTAAGTGTACATGGCATTTGACACGCATAGGGATTGCTTGCTAGCAAAGGGTCGCGTGATCGTTAAATAATTATTTTACTGTTAGGAAAAACGACTGAACACACATTATACTGAAGAAAACACCACGCACACTAATTGAAGTTCATGTGGATTATTTCAACTGAGCACAAACTGGAATAGACTGGCTTCCGAGACGCCGAGGGGCTGGCTTCCGAGACGCCGAGGGGCTGTCTTTTATTGTAAACCTTCACAACGCTCGGTCTATAACTTATCAATTGAACTTATTTTATAAGACACCCTCAGTTTTTCTAACAAACAGGGACTTATATCTCTTTTATGAAATATAATATTAAAGAACATTATTTTATCGTTATGAATCATTGTGAGCCTTGCCTCTCATCAAAATACATCTGAGTACACCTCTGTTCCATATACCGCAAATCTTTTGACGTAGTTGCTCATAAAATAAGTATCAGGAAATGGTTTATAGGGTTTGTTAAATTCTCTTACGTCATACATAATGTGTACATCTCACTAAATTTGGTTAGGTGTATTATAAGTATTTATTATTTGAGAGCATCCGCGGCTCAACTGGTGAGTGGCCGACTGTGAAGTCGTATGTTCGATTCCTGCACCGAGACAACTATTTGTGTGACAGTCAGATATTTGTTTCGAGTCTGGATGTTGTGTGACTGTAGACTTAGTTCCACGATATACGATATGGACTATGTGTGCGAATGTTGGGTATATGTATGTGTTTTAAAAGCGGTAGGGCGCTGTAGATAGATTATATACAGCACGAATGAACCGGCTCGACAGGGTAATTGCCACTGTCTCAAAATAACTCGTCGTAAAACAACAGCTCGTTTCGTACGTGACAGTTTCTGGATACCCGATTCTGCCTTCCCTTTCTAATCCAGATTCAGTGCCTTGATATCATTTAAATTCAAAAGAAATTAAACGAAAGTGATCAGGGGTATTGTAATCATGTTTCCGTTCTGCTACGAAGCTATAAAATAAATCGTACAATCAATTCTCGGAAGCTTTTATGACCATAATTCAAACTCATAAAGAAAAAGTTTAACGCAATAATTCAATAAAATCGTACATAAACGTGGCCTACGCAAATTGGTCGAAACGTGCCAGCGCAGTGAAAGGGGAGATTTGGTAACTTTCAACCTTTTATAAGGGTTCCGTAGTCAAACAACAAACCTTCGCTACGATCGTTTATTCAGAGCTTATTAGAATCATATTCGTTGAAATATATACGTATAAATACTAAGAAGCAGCGATGGCCTAGTTGGAAGTGGTACGGACTGCCAAGACGAGAGTCGATGGTTCGAAACCAATTCAAATGCCATACACCTATGACTTTTCGAAAGTTACGTGCATATTCATTGTTAATTACTGCTTGCTTTAACGGTGAAGGAACACATCGTGAGGAAACCTGCATATCTGAGAATTCTAAATAAGAATTTTGAAGGTTTGTGAATTCTGCCACCTGCAGTAGGCCAGCTTGGTTAACTAAGGACTAGTCCCTCGAAGTAGTAGAGGAGGCCCGAGCACAGCAGTGGGACAATGTGTAGTACTGAATGCAATTCCGAAAAAATCTTAGATATAAGCACATATTGTAATACCAGCCCGATTGCATCCAACAGTATTAGCAACTAAGTAGGATATCCGACACTCTTATATTAACGAGACAGGTTAAGTGTTACATACCATCCAAATCCTTATGAAGAAAACTGAGGTATGCAGGTTTTCTCCGAATGTTAAAAATGTGCTCTTGTCACATATACAAGATAGGTATAATAAGGCCCCTTTGCTTTTTCTTTTATAATAACAAAAGACAAAGATAGATTAGATAGATAGCGAGAGATAGATTGTCTCTTGCTACTCGATACTTTAATTGGACGGCACTGCGCTTCCCATCAGGTGCAGTGTGGTCACTTTAACGGTCAACGGTAGGCAGCGGCTTTGCTGTGCCCTGGCATTGCAGAAGTCTATGGGCGGCGGTGACTACTTACCATCAGGTGGCCCGTCTGCTCGTCTGCCTATCAAGGCACTAAAAAAAAAACTCTGCCGTGCCAGGATTTAAAAAAATAACAACCCCGGAACCCTGTGTCAAACACGACCCGGAACTCTCTTGGTCAGATTTATATTTTCAATTCACAAACATGGATTGTATAAGGGAATACGATTATAAAAGAATTGTCAGGGTTCAATATTTTGATTTAATTTTGTATTGCTTTCAAAAATCAGCTTATAGATCCAAATTCTGGTCAGTAAACGAGCAAGTAGGTCACCTGATGGAAAGCCATCTTCAGCGTCTATTAACTTCCACAATACCAAAAGAATAATGTTTTTTTCGTCCTCGCACGGCAAAGTGAATCTACAATTGGTAGAGTATCAAGAAGCGAGAGCCAATCATCCCTTGTTACATGTGTATCACCGGCCTCAAAGAAAAGGAATAGATGATTTGGATATGAAAAAGAAATTGGGCCTCCGAAAATATCACTACACAAGAAGAAGCTGTTTCTTCATGTAAATCTATGAGTTAAACCACACACAGAACATGTGTTCACCATAACATTTGAGTAATGATAGTTCCAAACAGCAAACGTTTCATATATGTATTTATAAATTTATATGAGCGAACAATTGAGGAAAAGCAAATTGAATCTGGCATTATTATATTATCTGCGTCTGACAGCCGCTTCCAGATTTACGACCGCTCGCTTCACTAGGATGGAAAGTCTATCTACGATCGATATTCCTTATTTTATTTGTAATACTTTGCCTCCATCTTCGCACGGGATTACGTTGATTGTTAACGTGGGATACTGAAACCCAATCAAAAAGTAATTTCAGTATTTTCAAACTTTTTAGTTTCTGGGTTTTTCTTTCTTTAAAAAACTTATTCGAAATATTGCAAAATTTTTACAAAAACATGCGATATCTGTCCAACCCCTCTAAGAAATGCGTTTACTGAATAGTAATTATTTTTATTTACATGGTTAAAGGTAACTTTTAAAATTTTTACGTATACTAGTTAGGCTGAATAGATTTCAATATGATGTTTAGCATTACTCCAGAAAACGCAGGTTTTAGCTTCATAATATTCTAAACTACTATATGTAGTATACTAACTTGCGTGTTTGATTAAGGACTCTCCTTTTATTAGTAGAGGGCCCATGCGCAGCGATGGGACTATAATGTTACTTTATACAGGACGACATTATCACGGGAGCAGAATTGCAAGCAATTGATTGCACAACTACAAGCAATTACGTAGCATTGTTATAAAATACAACCGATGAAAGTTAGAGCACTTGCTTTATACCAAGCCATTTCAATCAATTCCCTTTAAAGAGACGTCTTGGATTTCTAGTTTATAATGAAGTCAGCGTCTATAAAAGATCTGTTCCTTCGTTTCTGCACGTAGCTGTTCTAAATATAGACATGAAAAGACTAGGATTGTGTTTTTATTATGTCTTAAAACAGGTTGTTTGTAGCCTTTTTAAGAAGGAATACATTGTGAATTTATTTTTGTGTCAGAGCATAAATGATAGGTATAAATACAACGTAAAAATAGATCGAGAATTTCACTGTATCTTTTAAATTTGAAGATTTTTATTTAATGAGATGAAAGATAACATCCGTGGAGTACCGGGTGAGAGACGGCTATGAAACAAGAGGTCGTGGCTTCGATTCCCGTAACTAGTGAAATGATTGTGAGACAGGCATATATTTGTTTCGGGTCTGAGTGTTTTGGAACCGTAGTTTGACCTAGTGTGGGGTCAGGACTATGTATGTTCTTATATATTATTTAATTCCCCGCTTCATAGGTATCGTTTTGAATGGAGAGGAAGGTAGAGGGCAATCGCATGTAATGCATCTACGGTCTAACGGTGTCCAGACAATTTTGTAGACGGAATAATCTAATCATTTTTTATATATACAGGTAGACCTGTCGGTATAAATCGCTTCAAAGTATTTTTAACCGACTTCAAAAAAAGGAGGAGGTTAACAATTCGTCGGATACTTTTTTTTATGTATGTTCCCCGATTACTCGAAGACGCCTGGACCAATTCGAGAAATTCTTTTTTTGTTTAAAAGGGTATACTCCCAGGTGGTCCCATTGGCACCAAGTCAGGTTCTGATGATGGGATCACAAAAAAATCGAGGGCGACCATCAAATGTTATAGTGACGCATAATTTGTTTTTATTGAAGTCGGTGTACTTTTTATAGTGTTCGTTTTTCTCTTAACAGTGAATTATTTTGTTAAAATAAGTTTCATTTTTAAATTGTATTCATGGTCCAATTGTTCAGAAAGCGCAACGTTAACTTAAGCTAAAAGTACATTTTCGTAGTTTGTATCATAAAGTGTACATAGAAGTTTTATAATATTATGAACTTGGAATTGGCTACATCCATTACATTTCATTCGTTTTATTACATTTTCATACACATTACATTTTTGTTGAAATCTTTACAAGCGCATTTTGAAATATAGCATTATGATTAGACGAATCTAATAACATATACATATACACTCACGCCTGTAATCTCTGAAGGAGTAGGCAGAGGTGTAACCGGTACACTCACTTTTCGCCAAATTTCAGTCGCATAATGTGATAGGAGCGAGCTATCGCCATACCGGGCACAGATTCCAGACTCGGGGCTAATATTGAGTATTTATAGATAGAAAACCTAATATCACTTTACCCGACTCGGGGATCGAACCCAAGACCTCAGCACAGCAGTCGTAACGCATGCGCAATTAAAACTGCGCTATTGAGGAGTCTAATAACACATTAATGTTAAAATCCTTCAAGCCGCATAAGCTGCGGAAAGTGCCAATGAAATACACACATATTCAAACAGTGGAAAATAAATACCCTTCCATCTAAGTTGGGGTAAAATAATAAGGTAATAAGTTTATCAAATGTTACCTATCATTGACTTGACTGTATCTCGTACGTGGGATGACTGCTGTGTTGAGGTCTCGGGTTCCCAGAGTCTGTAAAACTCATATTGGGTTTTTCTATGACGAAATACTTTAAATCAGCCAGGAGTCTGGAATTGTGCCCGGTGTGGCTAAAGGCTCGCCCCCTATCACATTATGGGACGGTAATAAGATCGGCAAAATGTGAGTGTACTGGTTACCTCTGCCTCCCCCTCCGGTTATTACAGGCATGAGTGCGTATACCTTTTATAAGTCATAGTTGTGTAGCTGTCGATCAAAATAGAATTCCTTGAAACTTTCACCCAAATCGGATATTTCACGTTGTACTTCGATTGAAGCGACAAGAGATATAGCGGATATTTTTTATCCCAACAAATAGTCCCCATTTAGACCGTGAAAGAGAAATTCTCAGCCAGGTTCAATTTACGTATACACATTCAATACTGGAGTACTTTAGCTATAATTTTAAACGACAATTTAATTAAACTATTTAGTAATTAATTATTTAATAATATGCCTATGGTGAAAATATTTGTATCGAAATAGTACCTTATAAGTTTTTATAAATTTGCTAAAAAGGTAGAGCCACCTTGTGGACAGTTTTGTCTACGGTATGATTGGACCAGCTCAACACGTTTAGTACCAGTATCTCACAGAAAGCCGACGTAATATAACAGCTTACTATTGACATTAACCCCTAGAGCCCCGAAAGATATTAAAAAAGTAAAGTAGTACGGAGTAAATAGAAGCAAAAATCAATGTTATTTCCATAACATTAAAGTTGAAAATAGTATGTAAGAACGGCGAGTGTGTTGCCAGTGTAGTGGAGCACCGATGTTCCATTGACGCGACTGGTTAATACGGTGAGAGATATTTATAGAACATATAATACTTTAACCAGGCCGGCTGGCATGATTGTGTCAGTTAGCGAGATATAGGTTGTCTCTCGCTAATTGGTACTCTATGTGCTTACCATAAAGTGCAGTATGATATGATCACATTGCCATGATAAAACCCTTCCTATTTTTTCCTTTATATCTAAAGCACAGCCAATTTACTTCTGTTATTGGGTATTCATGGACAGTAGAAATCGCTTACCATCAAATGAGCCACTTATTTGTTGGCTTTAGCTACAAAAAAATAGAAGTTATATTCACAAATTTGGTTCACACAGAAGCTTGTGAGTTCGAAATATAATTTTTAGCCTGATATGGTAATAAGCACGTCTCCTATCACATCATAGGACGGAAATGAGCCCAGTGATGTTTTACTTACACCTCTGAAAACTCGGTTAAGGTTCTTGCCACTCTACGCATTTCAAGTAGTGTCCTTGTTATATTTTAAATACGTAATTTTACCAAAATTATCTTCATAGAACGTGTTGCTAAGCTGCAGTTGACTCTTAATAGGAAAATGTGATTGATTTGCGTTATACCTGATTTGAATAACTTAGGTTCAAAGTTCAAGACAGTAAGTACAAATTACTATTCGAAGTTTATGGAAACCTCTGGCACGTCACCAAAAATGTAGACAAATGAGGGTTGTCACACAACGCTCTGGTGTTTTATTACATAGATGAACAAGAACATAAATGGACGTGTGGGAATATGTGAATATAGTTGGGGATAAATTACACATGACGTGTTGGTTTATTAACGTTTGAATTTAAGATAGGCTAAAATTATGGATTATTCGTGACCGTACATAATAATAAATAACACCCAACAGTCACACACATAGCCCTGATCCCATACTAAGATTCAAGTATTGTGTCGTGGGTAGCTGGGACTATGAGAGACTTTTGGTCTTTGGCCACACAAACGTTTGTTCCGATGTGAGAATCGAACCAAGAGCCTTTCGTTTCACAGCCGGCTACTCGCCTACTAGCTACTGGCTGTCACCACTTATGTTTCACATAAAATGGGCGCGGTGATGCTTAAATGGACGGGTCATGTTGACTGGATACATAGTAATGGTGTAAAGTAGTTTTGGAATGGGTGTCCTGGTGGGTAAAAAGCCCAAAAAGAAGACAGCAGATGCCACGGAAGGATGACACATCACCAAAGATCGGCAGCAGTAAGCAGCATCAAACTGGATGCAAGTAGCATAGGATCAGCATGTGCGGTGGCAGCTGAAGGAGGTCTACACCAGACATATTATGGTAGAAAAATTAAACAGCAAAGAGGAAGAAAATAATATATATTAAAATATTCTATTTGTTATTTTTAAATAGTTACCTACATATATAAAGTGTTAAATCAGTTTTTAGGAGTCCGGCCATCTGGACGGTACGTACATTAGTTACGTGTGTATTCATTATTTATCGTTTGCTTTAATAATAACGATGAAGCAAAACATCGTGTAAAAGATTAGTTCAAAGATAAGTCTAAGGCTTAATTTCTCTCATCAGTATATATGGCCCTGAAATATCTGAAACACAAGCCTAAGTGCCATTGACCTTACGTAGCAGACGCAATACAATTTCGTATAGCATAAATTTAACTTATGTACAAACTATATTGCGTTGCTGGAATAGCAACCCTAATTCAAATTGCAAATAAAATGCGCTCTGCTGAAAACAAACTGGAGTCGACGACACTCGTCATCCGAACATTTTATTGTATTCGTAACAGGTGCGCATCTAGGCCGGGTAGGCGACGGATGAAATTGCCTCCCATAAGCAAAATTACCTAACGCATATCGTAGAAAAGTAAAATTTATTTGTTTTCATACAGATAGTAATTTCTGGAAACACTGATCGACCGCAACATGTTTTCAGTAATACTATGCTATCGTAGATTAGTAACATAAGCATCATCGAAAAGAACTACATTTTGCACCAGAAAAATATTAACAGTGGAGGAGTCATGAAGGAGGCGGAGCCATAGTATGGGGTTTTTCAAGAAGGAGTGAATAGGATTATGAATGGTCAGCAGCGCGCATGTGATGCTCTTGTCACAAACGTCTAAAGGCTACGGTAACCGGTTACCATCAGGCGGGCCGTAATCTTGTTTTCCTCCATCGTGGTATAAAATAAATAAAACATACCTTATCGCCTAGCTATATGCATAAACTTGATGCCCCCTTACATTTATTGATGAAGAAATAGCCCCTTTTCCAATAACCGGAATCCTGGGTCTGCCTCTGAGTCAATATTCCATGCAGTGTAGTAAAACGTTACCAATATCAGTATAAATCGCGATCTCCTATTGAAAATATGTATCGGTTAAATCATAAGAAACAATGCTTTCATGATATGTAGAATATTTTATTCAATTTACTTTTGCGTCTTCCCATAATAGGAAGTACCGTATTGACTACAATATGGATAAGTACACATTTAATAGTGACACAAGTCTCAACTGTCCTAGAATCTGGAAAGGCTCATGGCAAAAAGTGGAAAGTTTTCCACCACGCGTGTATCTAGTTGGTCCATCAGGTACCCTAACAAATTTATTTGTTGAAGATATGTCAAACGAATTCTAAAAAGCATCCAGGTCATCCCTCCATCGCGTTATTGGCCTTCCACGTCTTCGCCGACTGTCGCGTCGTAAGGTCAGTCCCGATTTTCGCCCACCTGTTTAGACAGGTGCGTGAGTGGGTGCATTCTACAGACGTGGCCGGCCCAGTCCCATGTTAGCTCTGCACTTTTTCCCATATCTATCTATCATCATCATATATGTGATGAAACACAGGTCGGTGTTTCTAATACTAATAAAAATCTATACTTATAATAAATCTGTAGAGAGGTCAATTCTGTACATGAAATATATTTCCAAAATAACTATCAGCGGGTGATTAGTGATCGATACTGACACCAAAAATGCAATCAGTAAAATTTTTGTCTGTCTGTCTGTCTGTCTGTATGTTCGTTATAGAAACAAAAACCACTTGACGGATTTCAACAAAACTTGGTATAATTGTTCTTCATATTCCTGGGCAGGTTATAGTATACTTTTCATCACGCTACGATCAATAGGAGCAGAGCAGTGAAGGGAAATGTTAGGAAAACAGGAGAACTTACTCCATTTTTTAAGCTTCCGTCGCGTGTGCAGCCTTAATAGTTAAAGCTACACAGAAATCATGTATGACGGAAATGTTCTCCTTAAAATTATATAAAAAATATTCCACGACAGCAAATGTCTATATTTTATGGTTGACTCACAATTACATGTGTAACTCCCGATAGCTTAGCAGTTCGGAGATTTCTGATTATATTTGTCTACTCTTACGTTTATAACACTCTCAATCATCCCTAATTAATAAATGTTAACATTATTACCTATTTAATTTAATAAAAAAATAATTATAGAAATAGCTACAGAAACACCAGGCTATTTTAATTGCAAGAAAAAATAACTACTTGGATTGTATACTTCTGCTCCCGAAAATAACCTCCACGCGGGTGGAGCCGCGAGCAACAGCTAGTAAATAATAATAATACTTTTCTAATACTTTAAAAAATTTTGTATACTATTTGTACCCGATTGTAACCTGTTTTGAGTGTAATAAAAAAAAAATACGATCAATGAGTTTAATGCCTTTTTTTAACAATAATAATAAAATATAAAAAATTAATTGGATTTCCGACTTTGAGCCAGAGACCATGTCTGCGAACCGTATGTTAGAATCGGAAGGATACAGAATAATGTTTAAATGAAAAAAAAAACATACAGTTTACAAAGTCATCTTTATCCAGATCACCTTCCCACTAGTCGCCGGATAGTACTGTTATATTATTTATTATAAAGGCTTCTTAAATTATTCAAAACACCCTTCTTTATCAATTATTCACGAACCTTACACTCGCCTATCCTAACAACGTGTATGTCCGGCTACACGCTCTATTAGATGAAAGACCCTACATAATCAAGCATCCTACTAGGTTGCCCATACTGTTATAGCAACGTAGATAACGCTTTATGTTTTTTTTTTTTTTTAGTGCCTCGATAGGCAGACGAGCAGACGGGCCACCTGATGGTAAGTAGTCACCGCCGCCCATAGACTTCTGCAATACTAGGGCACAGCAAAGCCGCTGCCTACCGTTATGTTATTTAGATGCAATTAAAATCAGAGGCTATATCGCTCTATTGACAATTCACCAAAAAATATAATATCTAGTAAGATCTCTTAGTATTCAAAGTGTTTACTTATGGATGATAATTTACTTAACGCTCGATGGAGATGCAAATTTAAAACATTTTAAACACAATTCAAACTGGATTATTTTAAAAGCAGCTCAATGTGTATTTGAGTTTTCATATTGTTATAATTTGCAATTATTATGAAATATATAAACACTTATGAACTTACATGACATTGCGAAGAAACTTACGTACCTGAGAGGTTCCGTCTTAATTTCGAAAATAGATATATTTCTCAGATTTTCTTTATAATAATAATACTAGCCCTGTATTAAACGTTGTCCCACTGCTGAGCACGGGCCTCCTCTACTAATGAGAGGGGTTAGGCCTTAGTCCACCACGCTGGCCTAATGCGGGTTGGTAGACTTCAGATACCTTTGAAATTCGTATAAGAATTCTCAGATATGCAGGTTTCCTCACGATGTTTTCCTTCACCGTTAAAGCAAGCGATAATTAACATTTAATACACACATAACTTGAAGTCAGAGTTGCCACTTGGGTTTCGCACATACTACTTTCGTCTTGACAGTCCGTACCCCAACAAGCTGCTATTAATTATTTATATATATTTTTTATTTCCACTATCACCCCTAGATTATGAGTAATGAGTGTAGATTTTTAGGTGCTTAACCTACCGTACCTGTCAATATTTTTGAAGCACTGGCAGAGTTTTAACATAATCCTGATATGTAAAAGCCAAAGTTCTGAAGTGTGCAGTACCATCATCTCTCAACCATACCAATAACTCACAGGTTTCAGTTACGATGTTATATACACAGTGCCCGTTATTGTAAGCTAAATCACTCTTATTAAACCTAGATCAACATATTTCCTAAAAACAAACAGTTCGTATTATCTTAAGACACATAGCTTACTAATCTTCTCATTGCTTTGATTTATTTCAGTATACGTATAGGTTAGCTGGGCTTTTTTTTATTGTACTTTCGGCTCTGTCACCTATTTTGGACATATATACCCAACTGAGTACCTCTTCTTCTCCACAATTAATTTCTATGGCATTGTTGACGTTGGTGATAATTAACTACCTACAAAGAGTACTCAGGGCTTACAAATACATGAGGATATGAGATATGAATGGATGATGCATGGAGCATGGAAGTGGTTACAAGAATTGCCACTCGCAGATCTACCAAGTTTAGAGTAGTTGAATGTAAAATAAAACAAAAACAGACAAAAGCCAAGAATTTGGACTTTGAGCCACCAACACAACAAACAAACAACACTTACCATTTTGACCACTTTGCATTTGTTCCTACGAGACAATGGTCTTACCGCGGATAAAACGGTCCATTTATTCTGTAGACAGAAATGTCTACCGCATAGCTTTACGAGAGATATAATTTACAGCTAATATACGATATATTGGCCGTGCCCCTGCAAGGTGCATACACGACCTCGTAAAGGTCGCAGGAACTCGCTGCATGCAGGCCGCTTCTGACAGGCTGGTCTGGAAACCTTTAGGGGAGGCCTATGTTCAGCTGTGGACTTCCAAAGGCTGAAGATGATGGTACAGTTGGCGAGTAGCTGGCTATGAAACGAAAAGCCGTGGGTTCAATTCCCACACCCGGAAAAATGATTGTGTGACAAACAGACATTTATGTCCGAAGACTAGGTGTTGTGAGACTGAAAGTCTCTCGTAGTTCCTGATACCCACAACACAAGACTCGTATCTTAGTGTGGGGTCGGGGCTATGTGTGTGAGTGTTGGGTGTTATTATTATTATTATTTGTCCCCAGATCCTCGTGGAAAGTACCATCGAGTTCTGTACAGAAAAATGGCCAGATTCTATCAAAAAAGAACTGTACGGCGCTTTCAGTTTTATTCTGGTGTACGCAGTGCCCGGTGAGTAGTGTGCATATTTAATCGATTAAGGCGTACGCCGCATATTTATAGTTCGTTTAATATTAACAAAGATTAGTAGGGATTTGGCGGTACTTTCATGTTATATATTTTTTTATCCTGGCACGGCAAAGTGATCACACTGCACCTGATGGTAAATGCAGTGCCTTCCAGTTCCAGTATTAAGTAGATAGATACTCAAGATATTCATGCCGGCCTGCTGATATTTAAAGGTGGATGGTGGTGGTGCATTGAGAGGATAATAATATATATTTATTTCGTAGTATAAGGGAGAGAATTCTCATAAGAATTTAGAAAGTATGTGAAGTCTACAAACCCCCGTTAGGCCAGCGTGGTGGACTAAGGCCTAACCCCTCTCATTAGTAGAGGCCCGTGCCCCGCAGTGGGACAATGTTTAATACAGGGCTTGTATTAGTATAAGGTATTTAGTAATTCATTTTTAGCATGTTTATTATAGTATTTATAGCATCATAAATCGATGATTAATAAATCGAATCGAAATGATTATAAAACATAGGTAATTGTGGATTAGGGACTGGCATGGCACTATTAGATGGCGCGGTACTTGACTTGATTGAGCCTTCTTGATCCGAACGATTGGCCGGTTTTGTATTGTTTAAAAAAAAAATAGTGAGATTCAACTCCCGTACTGAGACAAAAGTTTGTGATGACATCATTAGATATTTGTTTCGCGTCTGGGTGTTATAGGACCGTAGTACCTGGTAGTTCTTGATACCCACGATACAGGTTTTAACTAATTTAGGATCAGGACTATGTTTGTGACTGTAGGGGTATATTAATACTCTAAAACAGCGTTCATCAAACGTATGTTGAACAGACAGAAGTTCAACCCAGATCACGTTCCAATTCTTTAAGTTACTGGCAACTTCAACATAAGTTTTTATAACTTTTCTGTTTTTCTTATTGTAATTCTGGCATAAAAGTCCTTAAAGGTTTCACAAGTGTTACAAACTGTCTGTAAACTTAGCGAGTTTTAGTTAATATATTACTTTTGTAACAATATGCCACATGCGAATCTTGGCGAGAATGGTTGAAACAATTAGTGATATTTTAGAAGCGTCGATTGTTAGGCACAACTTGGCGTTATGGTACTGTTTCCAAGGATTCTTATATCTTTATTATTTCATTTCGTTTTACTCATAATTAATTTTGGGAAATGTGAGATTATATAAATAAGTACTAACGCTACATAAGCTTATATCTCCGAGGCTATTGACGAGCTTATTTTTGTATTGCGAAATGTGCTATCACTTTTTCGCACATAAATTTCAACTACAGGCAACTTCTATGATTTTAATAATAAAAATAAGTTTAAAGCACTTATAAATATACCCAAAGAAGTGATAAATAACAAGTTCTTTCTTGGATAACTAAAGGCAGTAAGTCGGTACAAAATTTAACTGACCTAGAAATGTCTCTTGGCTACTAACAAGAAGTTTTTTTATATATAGATGTAGATAGCAGTCACATACAGAGTCCTCATGCCACACTAAAGTTAAACCGGTATCGGGGGTATCAAAAATTACGAGAGACCAGGGTTCCACAACACCTAGACCCGAAACAAATATTTGTGGATCACGGAAACATTTGTCTTGGAGCGGGGATCGAACATATGACCTTTCGTTTCACAGCAGGTTACTCGTCATTTGCACCATGGAGGCTGTCAACCAGTTATTGAAATGAAGGACACTTAATGTTCATTCATTATTAATTACTATTAGTTAGTAATGAATTGGTATAAAATTTTAACTTTTGTCGCACCTCGATAATAATTTGAAAGGTGTTTAACCTTAAATCTAATCTGTATATATAAAAGAAGAAACTGACTGACTGATCGATCAAAGCACAGCCAAAACGGCTAGGGTTAGAGACTTGAAATTTTGATAGTAGGTACCTTTTATGACGTAGGCGTCCACTAAGGAAGGGTTTTTGGAAATACCACCCCTAAGGGGGTAAAATAGGGGATGAAAGTTTGTATAAAAATCCGTCATTTTTTAAGTTAAACGCATGAAAATTGATATTTTGTATTGTATACTTTTTCTCCCAAACATGACCTCTACGCTGGCGGAGCCGCGAGCAACAGCTAGTGTTCAATATAGGAATTCCAGACTTATTTATAAATTTAAGGTCACAGACATTTGAACAAGCCAGACGTTGCACTTTCCGCCTGGATCATAGTAGACACTCTAATAATAGCTTTAGATTTTCTATGATCTTTCAACCCTTTTGTGAATAATTGCTACATCTATTCAATTAGTTTTCGTGTTGGAATTCTATGTTTATTTCAATCGTTTGGAATTTGAATGTAATGTCTTTCTGCGATAGCGTAACCATTCGGCATTATTTTTTCCAACATATTCAAAAATTATCGTCATATTTCAATCAAATTACACAAAACTTTAATGATATATCCTTACCCTTACTCGTGTAAATTAGTAACACCACATGAAAATCCATTCAGTGGTGTTTGAGATTATCACGTTCAGACGGACAGACGCGAGAAGTATATAAGATGTATTTATAAATTGTATAGTTTTTTTTTGTATGCGTTTGGGTGGCGCCTTGGGTGGTTCACATTCAAATCAGCCCGACAGATGGCGCTGCAGGCAGTGTGGCGCTGCTATTACGGGCAGGACGACGTCTGCCGGGCCCGCTAGTATTATACCTAGTCAAGTCATAAATTCTGTCACATGTTTAAAATAAAATAATTTAAACAAGTTTATTCATTATGTAACCATTTATATACCAAAATGAACTTAACAAAACATAGATTCTTATGACACTAAAGTTTATTAAAAATGACCTCCGTGATTTTGAATACAGGCCTTCAATCTGCGCGGCCAGTTGTCTATCGCAGCACGAACGAGGTCCATGTCAATATCGGCGGCTGCCTTAGTCAAGGATGTCTTGAGTGACTCCAAATTGGGATGAGGCTTTGAGCACGCCTTTTCCTCCAAGTGTTGCCATATCTTGTAATCTAACGGATTCAAATCTGGACTGGAGGAGGGCCAGTCTTGGTGCCGGATGAAGTCGATTTCACGCGCCGCCAGCCAGTCTTGTGTGCTCTTCGCTCTATGAGCTGGCGCCGAATCTTGTTGGAATACCCAGTGCCTGTTATTGAACATGGTATGAGAAACAGGTTCCACAAGGTTCGTCAGGACTGTATTTTGATACACAACTGCATTCGTTTTTACACCTTTCTCACAAAAATGTACCTCTGTTAAGCCCCAATAAGAAACTCCCAACCATACCATGAGCGAGGATGGAAAATGACCTCGTTGGACACGCGGAATACGGTTGCTCGCTTCTTCACTACTGTGTGCGTACACCTTATCATTTTGTTTGTTGTAGCTCTATTCTACGGTAAAGATTTTTTCATCTGAAAAAAGAAGTTCCCGATATTTTTTTCCCGCGTACCGCTTCAACAAAGCGCGGCATCTCTTCAGTCTCAGGTCCATTAGACGAGCATTCAAACGATGTCCTGTTTTTCTTCGATATGCCCGAAGCCCTAAGTCTTCATTTAACACCCTTTTCACCGTGGTTCTGCTTAATCCCATCTGAAGGGCCAACAGTCTCTGCTTACGTTTGGGATTTCTTTGAATTCGCGCCTTCACAGCTTTTATCACTGCTGGAGTCCTAACAGACCGAGGGCGACCACTTCTTGACCTGTCATCTACACTAGAGTCTTCATTGTATCGTTTAATTTCAAATTCAAATTTTTCAGTATGTCAAAAATTTGAATTGGCGCGTAACCGCAACGATGCAACGCAATTACTGCAACACGGTCTTCTTTAAGCGTCCACTCCATATTTAAAAATGAGTAAAATTCTAAAAAGTATACATTTTTATTTTCATGAACAATTTGAAATTCGAATTCAATAAACTTTTTTTACTGTGTGACAATACTTATGACCTGACTGTGTATATAACAGCACGATGTGTCAGCCATCGGCCTCCTCAACCATGTTACAGGGAAGTGACTAACCGGGCACATGATGCTGCAGCAATCACAGACACTTTAACTAGCATGACATACCCTGACTGAATACAACAATTAAAATAACACGCGTACTGGCTTGCGGAGTCATAGCTTCGTGGTGTTTACTACCCCGGCACGAACCACTTTGCCTTTCCAAGATAAAAAAAATAAAAGACATTTATTTTCGAGTAATGTCATGTAAGGCAAAGTTAAGAAATTAAAATATATACGCATTACCTAATATGTACATGACAGCCTCCGTGGCGCATTAGGCGAGTAGCCGGCTGTGAAACGAGAGGCCGTGGGTTCGATTCCCACACTGGAACAAATATTTCTGTGACAGGCATATATTTGTGTCCAGGGTCTGGGTGTTGTGAGACCGATTCTCTCGTAGTCATGGATACCCACAACACAAGACTCGTATCTTAATGTGGGGTTGGGTTATTTATTTATATAAAGCTCCTAATAATAAATTGACAGAACAGCTATGGTTTTCTATAATAAGCACGGCTCAATATTATAACTCTTAGGTTATTTTGCTCTATCAAACTCAACACATACGATATATTGACAATCGCAGACCTAAAATACTAAGAGAAGTAAATATTTTAGTAGATAAGTAATTGAATTAATGTTTTCGTGAAACTCTCGCCCAGGCTTTTAATAATGATGTAGAAATGATAATAAGATTTAATTAGTATACATAATTTGTGTCAGTGTTATTAAGTTACGACTTCTTAGAGTAAATATAATTTGCTTGACATATTTATAGTTCAATTTATGTTTTTTTTATATAGTATAGTCCGTCAAACGAGCCAGTGGGTCACCTGATGTTAAGTGATCTCCACCGCCCATGAACATCCACAATACCGAAAGTGTCATGTATGCGCTGTCGGCCTTAAAGGACAGGAATAGGGATTAGGGAAGGGAAGGGGGGATCTGGGCCTCCGGATATCTCACTTACCATACGAAACGCGACAGTAAACTGTCACTTTACGTTGGTTTTCTGTGAAACAGTGGTACTACCCCGGACGAGCAGGTCCATTCATGCTGTAGATAAATATGTCTACAGTGTGGCTCTACCACTTCCCAAATTTGTATGTTTCTAAGAGAAAATAAAAATAAAAATGTTATACCTACTATTATAATTTTTGAGATGTAATTTTTTTTGTATTGTCTTTATGCACTAGGTGAGAATGCCTTTGGCAATATGTCCGCCTATATAGGATGTATATAAAGTGTTTAAATAAATGAATTATATTGTATGAACATAAACATTTGTACGGTCAAATAATAATTGAGTTCAGTATGAGAATACTACGGTTTAGACCCAGACTTTCAAAACTTACACGATTAGAAACAGAGGTACGCCAAACTTTCATCCTACTAATATTATAATCCTACTAATATTATAAATGCGAATGTTTGGATGGATGGATGTTTGTTACTCAATCATGCTACAACGGCTCGACGAATCTGGTTGAAATTTGGCACAGAAATAGATTATAGTCAGGAATAGCACATAGGCTACTTTTATCCCGGAAAAATGTATAGTTCTCGTGGGATAGTTTAGTTTTTCACAGAGCAAGGGATTCACGTGATTTTTGCATAATGGCAGTTTAGGGATCAAAAAATGACATGGGCTACTTTTTATCCCGGAAAACTGCACGCTTTCTATATAAAATATAGAAAGTTGTAATATCTTAAGATGCCTTCATGATTGTATACCTTTTCTTCCAAAAATACCTCCACGCGGGCGGAGCTGCGGGCAACATCTAGTATATTATAAAGATCCAAGATAACCATTTTCGTCATATGAATCTTGATAGCAGCATATTGTTCGTGGAACGTTAATAAACAATTCACGCCTAAGGCCAGTCACATAATGTATATCACATAATATACACTGAATATAAGGCGAATTTATAAAAAAAGTTTACTAATATCGCATTCGTAACAAGTCGTAAAAATGTATTTTTGTATGACTAAAAAACATTTTGTGTAGATTGGAATGGAGTGTGCGAAAACTAATTCTTTGTCGTTTTTTGTCAACAAAAAAGTTTTTCGTTTCTCCCAGTCAACCAATATAAAAATAAATGTGTCTCCTCAAACTGTTTGTTACACCACGTAGAAAAACGACGTGAAGTACAGTAAAAATATTGCTGTTACGTTTTGTACAGTCAGTAAGATATCTAGAAGTCTAGAGTCCCCCCTTTCAATGTCAACTGAGTAACACTGTTTTTTAATTCTAAGTTAGTACAACAACGTAAATGTAAGCACCGTTTTTAAGGATGGTCACAACATGCATCTAAAGGAGAATTTACCTTTGTAACATCTCTTTAGAAAATAAATTATAATAAATTCTATTTTGAATTTATATGAACTAATATTTGTCAATCATCTAATACATTTAGATCTGCCTAATATTAGACTGCCTTGGTGGCGCAGTTGTAATTGGGCATGCGTTACGACTGGTGTGCTGAGGTCTCGGGTTCGAGCCCCGGGTCGGGTAAAGTGATAATGGGTTTTTCTATTTAGAAATACTGAGTATCAGACCGGAGTCTGGAATTGTGCCCGGTATGGCGATAGACTCTCCCCCTTTCACATTATGGGTCCGTAATAGATTCGGCGAAAAGTGGGTGTACTCGTTACACCTCTGCCTACCCCTTCGAGGATTACAGGCGTGAGTATATAGTATGTACGTATCTATATAGATAATGATGTTACTTTTGAAAAAAACCTAAACCAATTTTGGTCCGCCTCACCCAGTTTTATTGTTTACATAAATAATTCTAGTAACTGGTCGAATTTCTATATTATTGCTACGATATTTCGTATGCGTAGCTCCGTAGCAGTCGTAGCGCACGCGGCCACAAAATATTTGAAATTAGTTTTCCCAAGCGTTTGCTGTTACGTTATGTTCAGTTTTGGAAGAACGAAATAGACATTCAGGTTGGGAGGGTATAATATTATTTTATTATAAACATTTGATATTAGAGACGTATGTTTGACCTTCATTTGCGCTTTTTATGAGCCAGCTGGGACCTTCTTTGTATCCTGTATAATATATTTTTTTCTATCATATACATGAGTAAAATTTGCTTAATTGATAAGCACATCACTTGATAATGAGTGAACTTTAACAAAAAATTTGATTAAAATCGGAAAATTCAAGATAAACATAAAATGTTTTTTGTGTAGAAATTTGTACGCTATCGATAAATGTATTTATGCTCTGAAATTTCGGACAAGAGTTATTTAAAAATAGAAATGATTGTTGAAACACACAACAACATCGTTTGAAATCCTTAATTAGCAACCCACCCCGACTTCGCTCGTTTACTGTGAATGAACCTTAGGAGATGGCACCGCAGACTGTTCTGTGTGTCTTTTAAAGATTTAAATCTTTACGGTGATATGCTGTTGTCAACGCGGTACATTATATTGAAGAACTAATCACGAACAAAAAAACATATTTCATATTATTTAGTGACTAGATGTTGCGCGCGGCTCCGCCCGCGTGAAGTTTATTATTGTAGTTTTAGTAGGGATCCTTATTTTTTTCTTGCAATTAAAATAGCCTATATTAATCAGTGATAATGTAGCATTCAAATGGTGTAAGATTTTTTTAAATCTGTCCAGTACTTTTTGAGCCCATTCGTTACAAACATACTTACATACAAATCTTTCCTCTTTATAATATTATAATATAGTATAGATTTTAATTTTGAACGCATTTACGGTAGGCAGTGGCTTTGCTTTGCCCTGGCATATCAGAAGTCTATGGGCGACGGTGACTACTTACCATCAGGTGGCCCGTGTGCTTGTTTGCCAAAAAAAAAAAAAACAGATCACAAAAATCATAAGTCAAAAATAATATAACCCCGCTTAATTTATTCTATGATAATTAAATACAAGAAAATATATGCATAACTTTCAGTCCAAGCTCTCAGTACTGTCATATCATGCACGCCTTAATGAAGTAAATTATACTTAAGGGTGTCTCTAATGGAATAGTGTCTTTTGAGTCCCATTTGGCTAAATCCTAATGCTTTGTAATTTTATAAAATAATGTCCGAAATAACATGGTTTGTCCATTGACTTACTTTGTTTAGGTTTAACTGACACCAACTACATTATATTTTGGTCACAATAGCTTAGTTGAAAGACAGGATTGTCGAGATGAAAGTCGTGGGATCGCATCCAACATACACAGCCACAACTTTTCTAAGGTTACGTGTATATCCATTTTAATTACTGCTACGGTGTAGGTAAAAATCGTGAGGAAACCTACATACTTCAGATATCTTATGAGAATTTCATAGTTATGTGAAGCTTACCGACCTGCATAAGACCAGCGTGGTGGGCTAGGCCTAACCCCTGACATTTAAATAGGAGGCCTGCGTCCAGCAGTGGGATAAGTGTAATAAATAACTGAATAAAATAATGCAAATAAATAAATATTTTATTTATTTATTTACATAGACATATATATTAGTAGATGATGCATATATTTAGTGTGTCTGGAATCAATCTGTGTTACTGAAGTAAGACGTTAGCTGAACGTACATATCACCTTATATACTTTACTTTTTATGTACGTTATGAAAATAATAAAAGTGTTTAAGTATACTTCTCAGTACCAAAATTGACATATAGACGAATATAAAAACAGTGCCACACTATATTAGTCTTGTGTAGTACATGTACTAATAGAACTTCACTGTACTATGCAAGAATAGACGGAAATCTTTTTCAGATAAATAATCTTTAAGTCTCGATTTACGTATTACCATGTATATTATACTGCTGTAATATAGTACCAGAAGACCACAAGTGTATATTTAGATTGTAGCGTTTTTTTGTAAAGAACGTATAAGAATAAGCCTAGGGTACATATAGATTGCAGTATTTGCGTCATCTATTTAGTTCTATCTCTGTGGCTTATTGTGCCTCTTGGTTAGGTGTATTTTTTATGCATCGATGTGAGGGTGACAGTCATATAATTCCTTCAATTACATGTTTTATAGCGGAGTGTCACAGTAAGTGGATCGCTTATAAAAGTTTAAAATTGAGGCTGCGTTACTAACCCTAAGGGACATTAAAAAAACACTTAGGGGATTTGCTAAGTATCCTGTATTCTTATTTTGTTGCTACACTTGTGGCTCTGGATTCGTTATAAATTTTTACTTGTGGGGCATTAGAATTCGTAAGTAGGTATAAGAAACTTCATTTTACGACTACGTTTCTGACACACGAGACACTATCATTTTTTAATCTGCATTACTTTGTTTTGAGGTGTGAGTGCAAAAGTTTTTAATAGTCACTCTTTGTCTATATATATAAAGGCGAAAGTATATTCCAGAGCTTTTTTAGTAATTCATGTAGTTGTAAAATTAAAATAACTATATTTAAAGGTGATTGAAAAAATTGTGAGGAAACCTGTATTCCTGAGAATTTATCAAAAATTTTAAATGTATGTGAAGTCTACCAACACGTATTATTGTTATCATTATTTTATCCTGGCACGGCAAAGTGACTACACTGCACCTGATGGTAAGCGCGGTGCCGTCCAAATAGAGTATGGAGTAGCGAGAAACAATCGATCATGCCGGCCTGCTACTTTCTTCTTTCTTCAAACTACACCTTGGGCAAGAAGGTGAAGTAGCAGTCGAGGGTCTAGTGTCAGAGTACACAAAAGGCTGCAAAGCGGCCCCACATTGTAACCCAACTCTAGACCCCCGACAAAAGCTGGATATACAATGGCTGATTCCGGAACGCGACACTTGCGTGTGCCTCTGTGGCGGGTTTTACACTCTGTGTACGGTGGTCGCTATCCGGGTGTATATAATAGCATATCCTTAGTCCAATATGATGAACCAATGCTTTGGCCTTAGCTATCTCATCTCCCTATCATTATATATTTATAGCTAAACTTGCATGCCTTTTATGTCCTTGCATGCCTGTATTGCATGTACCGGTTGACCGTGCCGGTTTTACAAACCCCCGCGTACCCTCATAGCATGCCAGAAAATCAAATGTTGTGCGATCTACTGACTTGCCAGATACAGTCATATCTGGCATAGGCGCGGTACTGGTATGCAAGTGTGCCAGCTACACACAGGTGTATCGACGCCTTTACTTTAGGCAGATTGTGTTAGAAGCTACTTCAAAATAAGTAGTATATTTAACCAAATGAAAACACATTTTTATAGTTGAAATGAAGTTAATTTTAAAGATTCTATCGTGGTTTATTAAACTATTATATCCCGACGTTTCGAAAGCTTTACAGCCTTCATGGTCACGGGGCGGACTGAGTTGTATGTCGTCGCGCAAGTATAGTGCAATGAGTCTACCCTCCATATATGTAATATGTATGATGTTTTTTTTATTTTTGTTTATTGAAGTCCGATCTACGCAGAAGGAGCTCACAGTGTCTTGATGTCTGGCAGCTAGAATTAGTTTTATTTCAATGTATAATATTCGCGTAAACATAAGAAACCACTACATTTTCATAATATTATTTCAAGCATTTGCTCAAATATTTATTAAAATAAACAAACATTGCAGTGACAGTGGACTCTACATTAATCTTTTAAACACTCAGCTTACGGAGTGACGTCGCGGGCACTGTGGAGGAGCTTTATGACAAATTAACAAAACCTCTTTCAGAAAAGTTATTTATAAAGCTAATTAAATTCTATACTGAAAGTTAGTGTATTAATTTCGGTGATTTTTACAACTGAAATCTTCATAATCACATAAAATATAGATAAATCAATATATCAGTCACATACGTGCATGAAAACCAAGATTTTTTCTGTAATAATTAAGTCATAAATTGCATTAAGTCAGTTACCATTACCGTTCAGCAAGCAACAACAAATACACACGTAACTTCGAAAAGTCAGAGGTGTATGCCACATGACTGGTTTCGTACCGGCGACCTTCGTCTCGGCACTGTACTAAAACCAGCTAAGCTATCGCTGCTTACTTTATAATATATTAGATACTATTTGAGATTTGTGGACGTATAACGTGTGTTTTTTTTTCGAATTTAAGTGGTTTTCTTGCTGGTGGTAGGATATTCATATCCGTCCGGATAGCGACCATCGTATACAGGGTGTAAAACCCGCCATAGTGGGACACGCAAGTGTGTCGCGTTCCGAGGTCAGCCTGTGTACATCTGTTTTTTGTCGGGGGTCTAGAGTTGTGATACGACGTTTGGCCGTTTTGCGGCTTTCTGAGTACTCTGACACTAGACCCTCGATCACTTCTTCACCTTCTTGCCCATGGTGTAGTGTGAAAAAGCAGGACCGCATGATTGTGTTGAGTAGCGGGGGATAGATTGTCTCTCGCTACTCGATACTCAAATTGGACGGCACTGCACTTACCATCAGGTCACTTTGCCGTGCCAGGATATGAAAAAATAATAGTAAGTCGACTTGACCTTTTGTTGCATACGTTGCTAATATGCAAATTAAATACTGATCCATATAATATTATGAGATGGAAGGAAAGTTTTTGCCGACCATACATAAGCGTATAAAATGCTATTATATTATTTTTTTCTGAATCATATTATATTAAAAGGGCATTATTTACATTAAAAAGGGTTTACAAGTCCCAGTATTAATTCAGCTCGTCGTAAACGAAGCTACGGGTGATAAATATTTATGTAGCTTATAAATTTTAAATAATAACGGTTCATAGTCTTTTTGTGGTGTTTTATTATAGCTAATTTTAATTTGATTCTTTGTTGTTGAGTCTGAATGTTGAGATAATTTCAGTATATGTAAATCATGTTATTATCATTGATAGAATTATTAAAATATATCAAAGTAAAAAAAATGCCAGATTTTCTCAAATTAATGAATGCCTAGGCTGTAAAAATAATTTAAAATAAATTGACAAAGTAACTCGCAGCTTTTAAAGCACACGCCAAACGCTAGTTAGTCCCTGACCTTAGACACGCATTAAAAACCAAAACATCAGAACAATCGTGGGTGCGTTGCTGGCCTTAGATGAATGGCGCTTGGGTATAGAGTAGTAATTAGGGCCTCCTAAAATCTCGCTCTCCTTTTTTTATTCTGGCACGGCAAAGTGACCACACTGCTCCTGATGGTAAGTGCTGTGTTGGCCAGTTAGAGTTTTAGTCCTTCAACGGTAGGCAGCGGCTTTGCTTTGCTGTGCCCTGGCATTGCAGAAGTCTATGGGCGGCGGTGACTACTTACCGTCAGGTGGCCCGTCTGCTCGTCTGCCTATCAAGGTACTAAAAAAAAAAAAAAATTCAAGGAACGAGAGACTATACATCGCTACTCGACACAATCGTGCCGACCTGCTACTAGCTTCTTTATGTTATGCCTAAAGGGCCAAGCATCATAGGAAGGTGGTAACGCGGTAGCTGGATCTCTTTCCTTGCTAAATTTCATTACGATCCGTTCAGCCGTTTAGTCGTGAAAAGGTAACAAACAAACAGAATTACTCGCGTATTTATAATATTAGTATGGATTATTAGTATTTCAGAAATTGTATGTTACATATAAAATAAATACACACAGCATTCTTCTCTAGAGTAATATTATACCAAGCCTGAAAACAACATTATACACAACAGAGAAGTAGCGATAGCCTAGTTGGTTGCGGCACGGTCTGTCAAGACGAAAGTCGTATGTTCGAAACCCAAATGGCATACATCTCTGACTTTTCTAAAAGTAACGTGTGTATTTCATTGTTAATGATCACCTCCTTTAACGGTGAAGGAAAACATCGCGAAGAAACCTGCATACCTGAGAATTCTCATAAGAATTTCGAAGGTATGTGAAGTCTACCAACCCGCATTAGGGCCGCGTGGTGGATAAAGGCCTAACCCTTCTCATTAGTAGAGGAGGCCCATGCCCAGTAGTGGGACAATGTTTAATACAGTGCTAGTATTATTATTATACAATAATATACAGATATACAGCCATATGTACATTTGCAAATGAGAAAACTGTCAAAAAACATATAAATATAATTGCGCAACAATAGACCTTAACTTAACTCAATAAGTATGAACCAGAACTGTTGATTTCTTATTTCATTTTCACTTTGAGGTATAAAAGAAGCTTTCAAGGCAAAATAACGGATTTAATAAATCACAATAAATGGATAAGGTGGTAACAATTATTGAACTAAATTCTTCTTTACTTTGTTCGTTTTGTGTTATTTTTAGGGTTCCTTGATAAAATAAGTAAAAGTATTATAATTCATAAAAACTACACCGACTTCAATAAAAAACAAATTATGCGTCACTATAAAATTTGAGGGTTGCCCTTGATTTTTCTGAGATCCTTGGTGCCAATGGGACCACATGGCAAGTATACCATTTTAAACAAAAAAAGAATTTCTCGACTCGGTCCAGGCGTTTTCAAGTAATCGGGGAACATACATAAAAAAAGGATTCCGACGAATTGTTAACCTCCTCCTTTTTTGAAGTCGGTTTTAAACTTTAATTCCCATCGTATATCATAAATACATACACATTCACGCCTATAATCCTCGAAGGGGTAGGCAATACACCTACATTTCACCGAGCCTTTACCGTCATAGGGGCTCAATTCCGGGTTGATATTGAGTATTTCGTGATAGAGAAATCTGACACCATTTTTACCTGACTTGGGATCGAACCCGAGACCTCAGCACATGTATTAGAAATGCTATTTAATACATAATAGCAGCAGCGATAGCCTAGTTGGTTGCGGTATGGACTGTGAAGACGAAAGTCGTATGTTCAAAACCCAAGTGGCATACACCTGTGACTTTTCTAAAGTTACGTGTGTATTAAATGTAAATTATCGCTTGCTTTAACGGTGAAGGTAATCATCGTGAGGAAACTTGCATACCTGCGAATTTCGAAGGTATGTGAAGTCTACCAACCCGCATTAGGCCAGCGTGGTCGACTAAGGCCTAACCCCTTTACATTAGTAGAGGAGGCCCGTGCCCAGCAGTGGGACAATGTTTAATACAGGGCTTATATTAAGTTATTATTAATACATAATAATCACGCTTGTAGGAGTTGCAGCTAGTACCTTCATCGTTCACCAAGATAATTTCCATCCTATGGTGTAGAAGGTTACAAGACTTACAAGCCTATAGCTATATTGAACAAAATTGTCGACCTTCAGGCATGTGCAATTTTTCGGATTGTAAACAAAATCACAAACTGTGATTGCATGATCGGGGCTTAGAAGTCCCCTTTTGAACCACGCCGTGCAGTTTAACACATGTTACAACATTTTTTTTATCCTGGCACGGCAAAGTGACCCCACTGCACCTGATGGTAAGTACAGTGCCGTCCAGTTATAGTATCAAGTAGCGAGAAACAATCTATCCCTCGCTACTCAACACAATCATGCCGGCCTGCACTTAAGCTTGGCAAGTTTAACGCAAACAGGCAATAGCTGGTCAAACTACAGTGAAGATTAATAATTAGATTTGTTGGAAATAAAACATTATTTTTAACTTATAAATAAATAGTACCCAACACACACATAGCTCCGATCCTAAGATACGAGTCTTGTGTCCTGGGTATCAGGAACTACGAGAGACTTTCGGTCTCACAACACCCAGATCCGTCAAAAATATCTGTCTTTATACAAACATTTGTCCTGGTGTGGGAATCGAACCCACGGCCTCTCGTTTTCAAGCCGGCTACTTACCTACTGCGTCACAGAGGCTGTCGTCTCTTTTTACGCATACGAAAGATAAACTGGACGAATAGACAATTGAATAACTCCTTTTTTGTTACCAAATACGTACATACGAGAGTACTAATGAGGTGTTACACTATTGGTTGAATATCACTTGACACCGCTCCGCCAATCACGCGCCGGTATTATTGGTTCTACAGACGCAGTGGTTGGCTTCTTTAAATTTTGCGGGTAGTTACCGTGCGTACGTACCTATGGCTCTAATTGAATTTTGTAGCATTAGCTACGGAACCCTAAACTAACCGTGGCCGGACGAGTTCTTGCTCTTTGTTATTTTTTTCAATACCTAAAGTTTCCAAGTATCAACGAGTTTATAAAGGATTTTTTACTTTGAACATTCTTTTATGGGTTTGTTGGCTAAGTGGTAAAAATCTTTGTTTGTTCGCCTACTTTTTATAACAAGCAGTTTTTTTGCTCACTTTTAGAAATTTGAGAGGTTGTTTATCATATTTTTTTATAAGAAACTTGATAACTGTTTTCTACTATACTTAGGTATTCGATATTTGTAGACTTTAACCATTTTTTTTGGTTACTATCTTTTGCCGGCAGCTTCGCAAGCATGATTACAGACTTTCAGTGTTAAATGATAATTCAAGTTTAGGTATATCTGTATAATTAACTTACATACATATACACTCACCCCTGTAATCCCCGAAGGGGTAGGCAGATTTGTAGCCAGTACACCCATTTACGCGAATTTATAACGGTCCCACAATGTGATAGGGGGTGAGCTCATCGTCATACCGGGCACAATTCCGCGAAAGCGAAATTATATTCTTTTTAAGAATATAACAGTAACTGGAGTCCTGGAACGTATTGCGTTGCGAAAAACCCAATATAGCTTTACCCAACCCGGGGATCGAACCCGAGACCTTAGCACATCAGTCGTGACACAATAACAATTTCACCACAGAGACAAATATGTATAATTAAATTTAATTAAAGTCAACCCAGCGAATTACTGAACTTCATTGAAGGGTATCAGGAACACAATGCGATAACATGTTATCAGAACTTTACGTCAATTCCCCAGAAGTTTAGTCGTCATGTGAACTCTATGTACATCGTAAAACTTACATTACAAACAGATAATGTAAATACTACACTAACGAGTGATAAGAAATGTTTCATTGTGATATTAGCTTCAGTTCCGGTGAAACAGAATTATGCAAATGTAATAAAATGTGTTTCTTTTGCACAATTTTAGCAAAAGAAACACCCGCATTAAGTAGTGAAATTGTACTTTATCTGAGCTATTTGTTAGTTTCTGGATTCAAAAGGTCGAGTAATCTTAATTTGTGAGGTTGCGTTTTCAAAAAACACACAAGATTTACTTCGAATAAGGATTTGTTATCAATATGATATAACACATCACATTTTGAGAAAATAAGCTCGGCATACTATTTATGTACCTACTTATATCTCTGGATAACCCTTTAGAAATGTAAGCTTTTAAAAATATATTTACATACAAATTAAATTCTGATCGTTGGTAAACGCTCTACTAAAGAATTTTTATCTGCCCATAAAGTTAGAATATTCTGGCAAACTGAAAACGGTTATTTCTATAAGATTTCAGTCTCTACGGCGCCGGTAAACGTAATCAAACATGCGATTGTGCGGCAAATGCTAATACAAAATAAATTGGCGGACTATGAATGCCATAATGTATAAATAATCGACGTACCATTTTATTTGTATTTTTAATAACAAAAAAACATCACGGAATGATGAATCAAATGATTCTTAAATGTACTTATTTATGTCTTTCTGTTTTCTTCAGGCTGTATTGTGGTGGTTTCATATTTCCTGATGGGGCGAAGACTCTGTTCCGTGCTGCCTCCCTTCGACCAGAACGAGGGAAGTGCCAACAGTCAACAGGTAAGTTCAGTTTTTATCTTTATTCTCCTAAACGACATGCCCTATTATTAGCACGATGGTAATCAACAACTAATAAATAGTGATTGTGGATAGTAATACATAGTAGCAACACGATCCACAGCTTTGAAATAAATTCAAAATCTCTTGTCGTGCAGTACTCAAACCCACACTGAGCTGACAATCACTATCGTGTCAACTCAGCGACCACCTCTCTCTTTAATGACAAGTCGTAAACAGAACTATAAAAACTAAATTAAGTGAACATGAAATTAGGTACGTTTAATTACTTAGTGATATGTGTGGGATAAAGTAAATTACAAGGATACATTACTTGATGAAAAATATATTCTTTGTAAATGAAGAGCTTAGCTTAAGGCTGTACTTTGTGCAAAACGTAAATATATCGTCCATTTCCGAGAAATTCCTGAGAAGTCTACTAACGTAATTGTTGTATAAAAAATCCCATCAAAACATAAACGTGAAAAGAGAGCCAAGTTCAATATTATGAAGTCAACAACTAAGGCATATATCCTTAGTTGTTGACTTCAACGACAAAAGAAGTGAGATCTAAATGTGTGCCAAGTTCAATAGTCAGTCCTGAAATTTATTTATAACATAAAATATTTTTTAACAACTTAAATTATCACTACTTCTTATAACTTAGGGTAATATATTGAAGCCTTAAGTCTGACTTAGCTAGTTTTCATATACGAATTATATTATAGCCTTTTACCAAGTTCTAAAGATGTAAGCGATGATGTAACTGCCTTGGTGGCGCAGTTGTAATTGCGCATGCGTTACGACTGCTGTGCTGAGGTCTCGGATTCGACCCCCGGGTCGGGTAAAGTGATATTGGGTTTTTCTATCTAGACATTCCTCAGCCCGGAGTCTGGAATCTGTGCCCGGTATGGCGATAGGCTTGCCCCCTATCACATTATGGGACCAAAATTCGCCGAAAAGTAGGTGTACTGGTTACACCTGTGCCTAACCCTTCGGGGATTACAGGCGTGAGTGTATGTGTGTGTGTGTGTAAAGATGTAAGTTCTTATTTTATCCTTCTGAATATTGGGCTTCTATGACTGTTTTAGTAAGTACTTAATAATAATTCGTATATTCGAACTAGCCAAGTCAGACCTTAGGATTCAATATTTTATAGTAAGTTGTAAGAAGAAATGAGGTCATCTGGAACTGGGTTAGAGTTTTGATCTATATGTCAGTCAGTGATAAAAATGGCGAATCTTGGACGTTAAATAAGAAATAGCTGCTTTTGGGAGCTGATAATCTCTGCTTTTTGTATGAGACAGTTAAATGTAACTCCAATTACTTTATATGAACGCAATGTCTTCTGACTGTCTTCATTATATTTGTACTGCAGTGTACTTACAGGTTCAGTGTAATTACGTTGTTCTGCCAAGATAAAAAAAGTCGAATAAAGATATAATCTTTTTGCTGTGGTTTACCTTTGTTTAACTGCTGACTACAAAAACAGAATGAATGCCTTAATCTGTTCTTTAAAAGATTATTTTCAAGTAGATAATAAAACAATTATAATAAAATTTTATCAGTTCTGAATCTGAAAGTACGCGGCCTATTTTTATTCAATAAAAATATTCCATTGTATGCCGTCCCATTCATCGCGGGTAATGTTGGGAAATTTAATGCTTTTTTTACTGCCTATAAACTTTTTACCACCTCACGAAATCACTAGAGTAATTCATCTGCTCTACGATTTCTAGAAATATGCTAACACAGATATAGATTTAGGTAGACGATCAGAATGTACGAATTTCGTTTGCAAAATGAGCACACGTTCTTTTTTTTATGCTACTTCTTTAGATGCCATACTATAAGCGTAGTGTGAAGAAGCTACACAGCAGGCCGGCATGGTTGTGTTGAGTAGCGAGGGATAGATTGTCCCTCGCTATTCGATACTCTAATTGGACGGCACTGCACTTACCATCAGGTGCAGTGTGGTCACTTTGCCGTGCCAGGATAAACAAAAGCTGGTGGCTGATGATAAAAAAAATCCTAGAAAACTTACATAGTTCCTCTTTAAGAATTCCGAATTTGAATTCTATCAACCCACAATCAAAGATGATAGAATAAACTCCTCAAATATTACAGAACCCACTCCATTTTTACAAATTCTCACCATAAGTATTAAAACCCAAATAACTTCCATATTTCAGCAGTTAAAGTTGGTTTATGCTACTTCCGACCGAGATCGTTGGTGTAAATATTATTAAGTGTCGTAATGTAACAATAAATTCTGATTTAAGTAACGTTTGGGGTTATTTTCCGCAATATAATAATAATGGTTTAATAATTTATGAAACCCTACAAAAGGAATGAATGAATTCCAAAGTATTTTAAAATATATAAAATTAAGCAAATATGTATATTTTTAAAAGAATGATAATTCCAAAATTGACAATAGCTTTCAATTGAAAACTATGACTTTCTCGTTTCTCATATAAGCATTTCATTATATTAGCATGGTACTCTTTATAAATACACAGACTTTTAAAGAGACAATAGCCTATGAGTTTGTTTCGGCATTTCTTCTTAGAGTTAGTCAGACTGGAAATGCTGGCAGAATTTGGAATAATCATTTATATGTAAAAAACATTTGTAGATCGTATTTAACTATTTATTTCAGAACGTAAACCAGTTTGTGACACATCAATATAAAGCACATCCGAGAATTCTGATAAGAATTTCGAAGTCTACCAGTATGTGAAGTCTACCAACCCGCATTAGGCCAACGTGGAGGAGTAAGGTCTAACCGCTCTCATTAGTAGAGGAGGCCCGTGCCCAGTATTTAAAAAAATAATTTAAACCATTTATTATTCTACACACACAATACAGAAACGAAAAAAATATATCTTATCTACATAATTTAAAGATTTGATGTAAATTAGGAATTTCAAATAAGGTATACATGTTATCAGATGATTTAAGGCATCCATATCCAAACAGTTGAAGGACCATAATAAGTTTGCCAATTGATAACAATTGCTAAATATATGTCTATCTCTTTCCAGCGCTTACGCCTTGTCCGCGAGAGGAAGAGGGTGGCATGGATCCTGTTGCTCCTGGCGGTGCTGTTCGCACTGTGCTGGCTGCCGTACAACATCTTGCAGCTACTAGTAGATGTGAATGCAGTGCAGATCGATTCTGCGTCGCTCGTTTTGCCTTACACCTTGTTGTTAGGTTAGTTATCTTTAGTTTATATTTTGCTGCTACTTAAAATCGTCATAATTATTGGGGGCTTAAGAGGGTTCTTAGGTGCTATTTCTTCTTCTATAGCCTTTGAAGTCCATTGCTAATATTAGAAGCAGCCTGTATCCAACGAACTTGTAGTACTTGCTTGGATTTGTTTGCTTGCTTGCTGTGGATCAGCAGTCGACCATGAGCAGTCGCATTCCCCTAACGTAATGCGGTCACTGTTTAAGCTTTTCCTCTCTTTAAAATGACAATAGACCAAGAAAGAGATACTGAAACCACATTATCGATGGTCACAGAAATCAGATGTACATTGAAGAAGATAAAGAGGTTGTTTGAAGTAACAGTGATAAAGTGGTTACATGGTATGATTGCGTAAAGATATATTTTAATCCAAATTTACTTTGGTTAAATTCTGAACTGGAATTGGATGGAAACAAAATATTGTTGTAAATAAAAAAGCTGGCTTATTGTTTTTGCTTATAAAATAAAACTGATCACCGAAAACAAAATTAATATGTGCCGGCATTTATGGTTAATATTTTAGTATTGTTAGACAGAGAGCGAACCTTATCGACATATTATGACGTCCTTTTTACGAGATACAAAATCCATAAAGACACCTCTCCAGAAAGGACAGAACATCCCTTACTATCCTGATCAAAGATAGTAAGGGGTGATAAGGGATGAGGGGTGATAAAGTTTATATGTTCAAACTTTATTAATTGATTTAAGTTATTTCTTCTGTAAACTGTGATTTTAATTATATTTTAACAAATCAAACCATCTCAGGTAGCATCAGCATTTAGAAGCGGTAGAGCCACGCTGTAGACATATTTATCTACAGCATGAATGGGCCGGCTCGACCGGGGTAGTACCACTGTCTCACGAAAAACCAACGTAAAGGGACAGTTTACTGTCGCGTTTCGTATGGTAAGTGAGATAACCGGAGGCCCAGATTTCCCCTTCCCTTCCCTAATCCCTATTCCTGTCCTTCAAGGCCGACAGCGCATACATGATACTTTCGGTATTGTGGATGTTCATGGGCGGTGGAGATCACTTAACATCAGGTGACCCACTGGCTCGTTTGTCAGAATATACTATAAAAAAAACAGCAAACATAAAGTGGTTGTGTAACCTACGTAAATATAGCTAAAGATTATAGGACATATAACATGACATGTAACTCTATCGCCAATTGCCTGTGACAAAGCCGATTAGACGCACCCGGGCGAGCAGTCCATTATATTGAATTTGATACTCGCAATACAACAGATTATGTTCTGTATACTCAACAACTTCCTAATTAAATAATTACCTACAATTCTGTATATGCTGTCCTATACTAATAAAACGGGTAAGACTTTAGTTGTGTTATTGTTTCCTTGGAGTATTTTATTTTATTTTTAGTTATTTTTTATACCACCCTAATTATATGTTCGTCATTATCGAAATACCTTAATTTGTGTGTAAGAAACTAATTATACATAATTTAAATAGTAATATAATATCACGGGCCTCCGCTAGTGAGAGTATAGTGTGTAATTAGATATGTACCGGATAACATTACATGACAGCCCTGCCACGATTCGAACCTGGTAAATTCTGCTCCCGACACTCCAAGAGGTTTATTAGTCCAAACCTTAGTAGAGACGAATCAAATTATAATATTTTGAAATAATTAGACAAAACTTTGAAATATTATATTCCAATTTTTACATACATTTTCTGTAAGATTGGCACCATAACTAACAGAGGCGATTCATGTAGGCAAAATTGTCTACAGGACACGTATAACAAAAAAAACATGCTGTTGATATAATTATATAAAAAGACACGTATAAAAGCCAAGTCTCTACATTAAAGCGACCTTAGTAAAATGGACAAGCATTGCATTAGTAAAAAATTATTTAAAACTAAGAAACCTCTAAATGAAGAAAGTGACCTTAGTAAATTGGACGAGCAAGAGCAAAAGATCCAAAATTCTACGTGTAATAGCACTTAGCAGAGCTAAAAAAATACGTTGAATCAACGGGCTTAATATCAAAAACTGACGAAATCTTTAAATTAAGAAAGTGAACTTAGTAAATTGGACAAGCATGAGCAAAAGGTCCAAAAAATCTACGTGTAATAGCATTTAGGAGGGCAGAAATAACACGATCAATCGACGGGCTTAATGATATTACCTAATGAGTATAGTTGGTAATTTGATGAACGCTCGTTTTACAAACTCTTACTTAGTACCTAGAAATGATTGAATGATATTTTCAATTTCTTTTTCATTGAAAACGAGATTGTCTGTATTGTGAAAATCAGAAACATATATCGAGTAATAAGAAATTTCCAAAGTATACAGAATTATTACAAAGCTTCCAGTCCTAATATTATTTCCATAAAACTTCTCAAATAGAAAAATCACGTTTTAATGTAAATAGCATTTGAAAATACTAATTGTATTTAGATATATACACATACTATACGATAATTCACTGCTTCGGTAGCGCAGTTGTTATTGCGCATGCGTCACGAATTCTGTGCTGAGGTCTCGGGTTCGATCCCTGGTTCGGGTAAAGTCATATTGGGTTTTTCTATCTCGAAATACTCAGTCTCAGCCAGGAGTTAAGAATTGTGGTAGGCATGGCAATAGGCTCGCCCCCTATCACATTATGCGACCGTAGTAAATTCGGCGAAAAGTGGGTGTACTGGTTACAACCTCTGCCTATCTCTTCGGGGATTACAGGCGTAAGTGTATATGTATGTAACTAAACTACTTTTTGGGTGTTCGTTTATGTGTTACATTATTAAAAAATCTTTATTTTGCTCTTAGAAAATGTTAACGTGACAAACAGCCTCCGTGGCTCAGTTGGCGAGTGGCCCTGCCACTACCGTGGCGCCGGCTGTGAAACGAGAGGCCGTGGGTTCGATTCCCACACCGGGAAAAATGTTTGTGTGACAGACAGATATTTGTGTCCAGGTCCAGGGTGATGTGAGACTGTGCGTCTCTCGTAGTCCCTGATACCCACAACACAAGACTCGAATCTTAGTGTGAGGTTGGGTCTATGTGACTGTTGGGTGTTATTTAATTTATTTTAACGTGTGTACAATTCCAGGGCACGCAAACTCCGCTATCAATCCGATCGTGTACTGCTTGATGACGCGCAACTTCCGCCGCTCCCTCCGCAAGCTGATCTGCCAAGACCCCGGTAACATACACTCTAGTACTCATTTTCATGTAAGTTTACACACCCGCCAAATATGTACTAACACTACTAACAGTATATTGTAGCAGTTTAGATAACGAATAAAAGCAAACAATAAAAGTTACTTAAGTAAAACAAAGAACGCTTAAATAATTAAAAATATTAAACTATAAGATTACGAACAAAAACAAATAATATAATTCAATTAAGTAAAATAACACTGTCATTTAAACAATTTAAAATATAAAATATTATAAAACAGCCAGCTTTAATTTGTGGTAAGATAGTTTTTACTGATCTTAGTAGAACATAGCTGTGAATAAGTATATTTTTTATATTTTTCAATTTAGAGTTTATTTGTTCATGAATCACAGAATTATGTTTGGAAACCCATTTTTTTAATTAATAAAAAAAATAGCTATTACCCTCAGCTCTGACCGCGATAAAGTGTGTCTTTGGAAACGCATTTTAGTACAGTCAGAACAACGCTCTCGAATAATGTAGCATTTTATTAGTAAAAGATTTTCAAAATCAGATCAGCTGAGGCATATACCTTTATAAGTAAACTTACAAACTTTATTTCTTTACAATAACAGTGTTCATAAAATTTAATTTTACGTACTAATATAGGTAAAGAATTAAATATAAGAACATTTTTTTTATCCTGGCACGGTTAAGTGGCCACACAACACCTGATGGTAAGCGCAGTGCCGTCTAATTAGAGTATCGAGTAGCGAGAGACAATCTATCCCTCGCTACTCAACACAATCATGCCGGCCTACTTCTTCACACTACGCCATGGGCAAGACGGTGCAGAAGCGGTCGAGGGTCTATTGTCAGAGTACTCAGTATATTTGCTTTTATAGAACAAAACGAACCATAACTATATATCGTAATACGTAAATATGACTCGGAGGTCGCAGGAAGAATAATAGGGCGGCTCATATTAAAAAAACTATTTTACAATGAAATTATTTAAGTAAAGTTATTATAATACAATACATTTAAATTACAATATATTGAGAATGGCATGACTTATGATGACTTAATCATAATGATCGAGTATCGAGTACCCCGTAGCGAGTATCCGGTTAGTACAGAGGCCGTGGGTTCGATTCCCGCACCGAGACAAATGTTTGTATAATATATAGACATTTGATTCGGGTGTGGGTGTTGTGGGATCGCGTAGTTCTTGATACCCACGATACAGGTGGAACTAGTGTGGGGTCATTGTGGTCATGGTCATGTGGGTGTCTTTTTTTTAATAATACAACCAATTATACACCCTGTTACCTTATACGAAAGTTACATTAACAACAATATATTACAGATGCAAGGCTTACGTCAAAAAGCCAACACGTCTAGTATGCGGACCTGCACCACGGTTACTTTCAGAAGCAGTAACACGCAACTGGGCAGGCAGGGGACCCCCAGCGTGCAGTACGGGAGAGTCGGGAGCTCTGTCCGGGACAACGGATGGAAGGAGAGGGGGCAGAAGCCGCAGTTCCTCTAGGAAATATAATTAGCACTGCGATATTATTGTTAATTTTTTTTTAATGTACGGCACTTCAAAGTTAGAACATTGTGGTCCAATGAAATATAGCCCACCGAGATGGCATCTCTTGACTGCTTCCAGGACTATACCGGCGTGTATAAATAATGTTGTTACAACGTAACAACTGGCTCGGATCAAGCCATTGTGTTTTTTAACAATGTTGATGACCATCGGTCATGTATACTTTGTGACTCAGTGGGAAACCGGCTGTGAAACGATAGGTCACGGGTTCGATTCCAGAAACAGACAAATGTTTGTGTGGTCCCCAAATAATTGTTTCAAGTGTGGATGTTGTGACACCGAAAGTCCCTCGTAGTTCCTAATAAGACTCGAATCTTAGTGTGGAGTCAGGACTATGTATGTTTTTGTGGTCTTATTATTATAAAACAACTTAATTTCAGTAAAGCAAAAAGATGTGTTCTTATAAAACTAGGCACTCCTTTAAGCTGCCAAATGACCATTACAATTGTTTAAAAAGCATAGCATATATAAATAGTATATAATATATAAATAAGGGCGCATAATATAAAGTTTGGATCAAGCGGATTACTGAAACAAATAGATTTGGTAATATTAATTGGTTATAAATCAAGGGAAATAGTACAGTTCTTATAATGTATGCGCAACAATTGCATTTACACAGTTTCCAAAGATCTATAAGTTTCACCAATTTTTTATTAATTGTATTATTAAATTTTATGTGATAATGATTAATTGCAGTAAACAATTAATAACAAAAGCTTAATGATTAATGATGTAAATATTTTGAAAATGCTATTTTGTTTTCATCAGTAGAGGTGGCCCGTGCCCAGCAGTGGGACAATGTTTAATACAGGGCTAGTATTATTTTGTTTTACGATAGTATTGATCAATGTATAGATTGTAAAATTGAGGATAAAGAATATGGTTAAAGTTTATGCACTAAACTTACCAAAATCACTTAAATATATTGGGAAATAGAATGTCAATCTACATGGTGCAGTGGACTAGCTCGCGGTAAAACAAGAGGCTTCAATCCCGGCATCGAATTATTTGTGTGACAGCACATATTTGTTTCGGGTCTGGGTGTTGTGGGACCGTAGTCCTGATAGTTCTTAATACCCACGACACAGGTTTGACCTAGTGTTGTCTCGGGACTAAGAGAGTGACTGTTGGGAGTATTCATATTTATCTAAGGTGGTGGTAATATAAATTGAAAACATATATATTTGTAGTGAAAATATTATGTTTACATAGGTGTTAGAAGTGAAGTTAGTATAATGTAAAAAGTACAACACGATGAAATGAAATTAGAGCAGAATGGTTACGATGCGTGGCAAACAGGGTCGTGAATTCGATTCCTGTGGTAGGAATGAAAAATATATTTGTATCTATTTTAAAAACGCGAATCTATACAATTTAAATTAAATTATTTTAATACGCTGAAACCACCAATAATTTTAAAGTATTTTAATATATGTAAATAAGTATAAAATATATAGTCTACATGCCTACTACCTAGTCATACATATTATTATGATATATTTAAATTACTCTAAGTACTGAGAGAGGCCTATGTTATAAAAAAATCGGTATTTAAAATATTTATAGTTTAGCTCTTATATAATAAGCTAATTATTTCGAATAATTCTTGCTACTGCTCTGACTGCCTCGGTGGCGTAGTTATGATTGCGCATACGTTACGACTGATGTGCTGAGGTCTCAGGTTCGATCCCTGGGTCGGGTAAAGTAATACTGGGTTTTCTATCTAGAAATTCTCATTATTAGTCTGGAGTCTGGAATCTTTGCCCAGTATAGGTTCGCCCTCTATCATATTATGCGACCGAAATTCGGCGAAAAGTGGGTGTACTCGTTAGACCTCTGCCTACCCCTTTGGGGATTACAGGCGTGAGTGTATATGTAATTCTTGCTAATATATGGTAGCAAATATCCAGATACTGATATAAATATCCTTAATACTGCTTTTTCCAGATATGAACCAAGTTCCCTTTTACACCAATTCATAGTTTCATTGTCTCGTAACGCCCAAGATATACAATAGTACAACTTGGCTTATTAATTTTATATTGTATCACCCTACCAAGTTTGTTTTGGGCCTCAAGAGACAGACAACTATAAGTGAATGTGCATTCTATTCAAGATTTCGAGAGGTCAAAAATATTAATGTAAATAACTCAAGGATATATTAAAAATAGTTTAAGAAATACGAAAATTTAAGCAATTAAGTTATTTTCTTGGCTATTTACCTTCCTTTAAATTATATTACTTATTTAATTATAAACCTTATCAAAACACTAAGGGTAATGAAGTGTAGTGTACATTAAAAAGAACAGTGAATTTATTGTCATATTTATGTTTATTCTGTACATACATTTCTTCATAATTTTCGTGGCACAGCGGGCGAGTAGCCGGCAGATATTGTTGCGGGTCTGGGTGTTGTGGAAGCGAAACTCTCTCGTAGTTCTTGATACAGGTTTATTGTTACGGGAACTAGTGTGGGGTCGGGACTATCTGTGTGACTGTTGGGTGTAAAAACAGTCAGTGTAAAAAAAATATATTTATGTATTCATAATCTTCCAGTTGTATATTTACTTATCCTCATATTAAAATAAGTACTTATTTTATGTTATGGACGTAATATTCCAATAAAAATTCACATACAAATCATATGGGAAAATGTTATGTATCACTTAAATGGCTTATAAAATACAGCATTTTTTTTAAGTTAATAGACTTAATCTTTAGAAAATTAATTTCACGTAATTTTTTTTATCTGGTGTCATAATAAAATAGATATTTATTTTATCATCAGTATTGTAAATACTTATTCGTCATATAGTAAACATATTAAAATCTGACAGATGTATATGCCATGTCAAACAGCTTTAACTGGCTTTAATTTAAAATGTCTGAACTTCCAAAAGCTAACAGACACCGCGGAATAGTTGATCTGAATTGCTTCACAAAATACTTTACTATGACACACTTTACTCATCGTAATAGAAACGTCGAATAAACTAGTATCAATTTAAGAACAAACAATTTTAAAATTCGAGAAATGTATTTTATATTTAAGTATTACACAATGTAAATAAACATAGTAATTATTGCGCAACTTTGTTTTATTTTAACCAATCACAGATCATCTGACATGGTACCCACACAAAAACTGGCAATACTCGCCCTCATTGTCATGCGTATTAAGCGTATTTGTATCTTTAATGTTGTGGAAATGAAGTTGATTTTGGCTTGTATTTTTACTCACTACTTATTACCTTTTTTTCGAACACCGGTGTCCTCGTGATACTGAGAGGTTAATATATTCCACGAAAAGAAACACAAAAAAAGACTAAAAAAAAACAAAGACAATATACACATCGAAAAGTGTCAAAATGGTCTAAATGATGATACAGTGTTATCTTCATCAGAAAATTGATTTACGAAGAGGCCTTAGTGAGCTTTGTGCGTTAAGTCTAGCCATTAAGTGAACCTCGAAATTTTTGAGCCCAAAATTGTATTACGATCTGGGTTTAATCTCACAGTTATTTAGTAATTAAAAGATATTTTTCTTGACTTGAATTGTTTTGAACATGGACCACACGTGTGCTCAAAGCGCCAAATCGTAACAAATAATTTTAATAATATAATTTGAACCATTTTTTAATGTGTATTTAACACCACCTATTGACAAATATTACAATGTACATTCAAATCGTATGTTTTACTGTTTCTTTGTAACTTTAAATAACGCCATCTAGTCATAAAAGGAGGAACCATAATGTAGAGTAACTTAACTAAAGGTTTGCTTCTAACCCTCTTTACAAGTGCTTACAAAATTCTATGAATACACATTGAATTAAGACTCCACGTGAATAATCTTAATGGTTTGAACGCAGTCACTCTCATACAAAAAGCTACAGATATGGAGGTTTTATAACCTTTAATTGTTACATACGGAGGCGAACCTATAGCCACCTATCACATCATGGAACGCGAACCTACCGGGCACAAGTTTACACTCCGGGCTGATATTGAGTATGTTGTGACAGAAAAACCCAATATCAATTTTACTCGACCCGGAGATCGAACCAAATACGCCAGCTAAGCAGTCGTACCACGTACACAATAACAACTGCGCCACCGAAGGTCACAGGTTTTTAATTGTTATTTTAATTTTTGAAGTATAATCTTTTTTAGCCGCGTTGAGCGTATTTGGTAGTGGGAAAATTTACGAGTTCGCGACACCCATATGCTATACTTCGTTCAACCGTTTATTTAACTTTTGACAAGCACATGGGTGGACTATAGTGGACCGGTATGTTAGTATGCATGAATGTATGTATGTTCATCTGTTCCCTCATAACTGCTCAACTAATTATCATAATTTGACAAATTAGATGTCGTTGGAAGCTTCTGGTGTGTCCGCTGGTTATAGACTATGTGACGTCACATTAAATTGAATATGTCGCCCTCTAGGAGGCATGATGTTGAGAACAAAAAGTTTTTTTTCACCCCACCCCATCATGTGTGGTATCATTGAACAGGGTTTTTAAAATGAAGGCAGGGTTTGGTACATCATATTTTTGTCAAGCGTGCTGTTTGCGAGATATATCCCGTCAAAGTCGTAATAAAATAAAATAAAATAAAATAAAAGGCACTTATGACAGGTCAAAATACAAATGGAAATTCTCCATACGGGAATGAGTAATTATGGTTAGTGGCGTAGGAACTTGGAATCTACCATCAAGGGCTGGTAGGCAAGGATAAAACGTCGAGGATAGGACTGGAAAAGGAGAAAAGAGGATGACCGGAAAATAAAAGGAATCATGATCGTCGGTAAAGGAACTGACGGGAGATGATGATCATGACAGGAATGGGAGGGGAGAAGTTGAAAGGAAACAGGACGGATTTGGAAGGAAAGTAAACCCTAGTCTAGCTAACCTACCAGCCTTTCACTAACTATCTAGGCGATGATGACCTGAAGAAGAAAGGCAGAATGAAACTACGGGCTTATTTTTTTCGTCATCAATTGTAACATTTTTTTTCTGCTCATTATAATAAATTTATAAACATATTGAATCAATATATGGATTAATGCATACATAGCACCGTTAAAACGTAAATCTTGATAACATATAAAAAAAAACAAATTAAAGGGTGTATCATTGCATTAAACCCACATTTACAATTGACCATACATTGGCATATACCTAACTACGTTGAGACAATTTACATTTAAAATATAATTCAAAGGCATACACTTTATAAACTGAACGATCGATCGGTCGTCTATCTCAAATGAATAAATATGTCAGACAAAGAAAAAATGTCGAAATAGATTTTTTTAAAATAAGTATACATTAAGGACCTTTAAAATACACAGTTTATAATTATTCTAGTAATGTTATAAATTCAAAGAGATGCCACAGTATCTTGGTGCAGTGTGCAGGACCGATCCCAAACATCCCTATCTGCTATATAATCTGCTACTTTATAGTCAGAGACATAGACATACACATATAGACATCAATACTTGTTTAACGTGGGATTTAAATGTATTTTCCTGCAAATTCGTTACTTCGGAAGGTATTTTATTATAAAATTTTACACAGTTACCCATAAATGAACAATACATAATAACTAAGTTTTTACCTGACTACAGCGTCGTAAGTGTTTGTTGATGTATGTATGCATTTATGTTCATTTGATCCCTCATAAATTCTAAACTACTTATCGTAATTTGACAAAAATCCCTAAACAGAAAATTGTGACGTGGCTCTACAAAAAACGCAAAATACTTTAAATAAAAAATAAGTTCAAAAACTAAAGCCTGACTACTGAAAAATCACGCTCTAAAAAGTATGTATTGTTACGGTAGGTGGTTATTATTCTTGTTTCATACTTTTTGGAGCGTGATTTTTCAGTAGTCGCGTTTTATTGCGCAATGTTTCTCCAGTATGTACGCAGACCAGAAATATATACAGCTAGCTTTTGCCCGTGACTTTGTCCGCGTCGAAGGCGTTTAAATATTCATTTCTCTAAACAACGACCCGCCCAGTAGGGAAAATATGACACCGCATTACCCAAAAGGTAAAAAACGATTCTGTCTGAAAATCTAAAGATTGCCTGAAAATGTTCCCTATTGACTCCAGAGATGAACACATTATGTGTATGTATACCGTAGAGTAGGCAACCAAAATGTATACACATTAGATTTTAAGATGAATTTAATATCGTACGATTGACAACCCTCAGATCACGTAACTTACATACTCCTTTCAACGGCTTCCCCTAAAAAACATATCATCAATACTACAAGCTAACTTCCTTCCGCTACTGTATAGCAAAATTCTATATATTATTTCAAACAACAATTCGAATGAATTCAGTACTCATTCCACGCTATGAACACGTGAATAGACGTCATAAAACGGTTAACAGCTCGTACAAGATAGAACCGATGCTGGTTATTTAGCAGAAAGACTTTTTATGGCCGACATAAAAATGCACCGGCTATTACAGCGCAGTGGGAACGCTCAAGGTCTCTGTGTTTAGAGATAAAGCATTTTTAGTATTATTTATTCTGTTATATTTAATTTAAACAAATACTTTTTACAACCTTCGTGGCACTGCGAGCGAGACGGCTGTGAAACGAAGGCCGTGGGTTCGATTCCCGTACCGAGACAAATGTCTGTGAGACAATATTTGTTTCGTGTCTGGTTGTTGTGAGTCCCTCGTAGTTGTTGATACCCACGATACAGATTTTACGTAGTGTAGGGTCAGCACTATGTATGTGACTGTTGGATGTATTTAAATATTTTATTTGCTTGAAATTTATTTGTTTACAATAGTATTTATTGTACTAGTGATTTATACACGCCTTTGTGGCGCATAGAGAGGGTAGCTGGCTGTGAAATGAGAAGCAGTGGGTTTAATTCCCGCATTATGACATTTTTTAGGACCCAAGTTTAATACTAATTATAAAATAAAACTCTTCCTATCAACCCGCATTGGGCCAGCGTGGCCACTTATCGCCGAATTTATCACGGTCCCAATTCCAGACTCCGGGCTGATACCGAGTGTTTCTAAATACAAAAACAATGTCACTACCCGACCCGGGGATCGAACCCGAGACCTCAGTACAGCAGTGGTAACGCAAGCTTCTAGCAGTCTAGCAGCCTAGTATTAGAATAAAAAAATAAACTCCGTAATATATAAATACTAAAATCAATAAAACGAACAAGGAGGTCACATAATCGTGTCTGAATGGCACCACATACCGCCACAGATATATTCAAGGTCCCTACCCTTATCAAATACCCTGACGAGTACCCTAAAAATCGCACGAAGCGGAAGTTTTGCCTGCCCGAAACGCAATACATTTTATTTTATTTTTATTACAAACATTTAAAATATTAATAGATTCGTTTTCAGGATGTCACACACTTATTTTAGAAAACACGAGAATAGGCTTGTATATTAGAAACCGGTACGATCTGTATTTAAAAGTTGTATTCAGATTAATAAGCCGAGGTAAATATGTCACTCGGTGACACGCCAATTAATTTTGTCACACCTATGTATACCTCACTTTATATGGAAGTACATACATACACATATACATTCACGCCTGTAATCCCCGAAGGGGTAGGCAGAGGTGTAACCAGTACACCCACTTTTTGCCGAATTTCGGTCCCATAATGTGATAGGGGGCGAGCCTATCGCCACACCGGGCACCATTCCAGACTCCGGGTTAATACTGAGTATTTCTAGGTAGAAAAACCCAATATCACTTTACTCGACCCGGGGATCGAACCCGAGACCTCAGGACAGCAATCGTAACGCATGCGCAATTACAACTACGCCACCGAGGCAGTCAGTTTATATGGAAGTGTATTGTTATATGCTAATATTTCACACGTTATTCATTTAATTTGAATATTCATGAAGATTTATAAGACAAATGGGATCTTAAGTCAATATCAGGAGTGAAAGGATGATAGCGCATCATTAATGACTATCAAAACTCATCCTACTATTATTATTAATGTGAAAGCTGAAAGTGTTTGTTACTACACTATGCAAAAACGGCTGAACGGATTTGGATGAAAAACACACAAATAGTTTATTAGCTGGATTAACACATGGGATATGTTTTATCTAGAAAAATATTAGGTTCTTTATAAATTCACTACTAGGCATATGTAGAAAGGTGCAAGAGCTTAAGATGGCTCCATTAATGGGTTGTATATCTTTTCTTCCAAATATAACTTTCAACGGACGGAGACACTGGCAACAGCAAGATAATAACTATTTAGAATGAAACGTAAAATACATACATCACTTTTTTCTTATGTTTATCTATGTTCTTCATTATCTTAAAAATCTGCCGCAGCTAAGAGGTGATTTCGTGTACCCAAGCTGCATTGTAGTGACAGTTTTTTTTATATTTTTATTTGATACTTTTTATGTTACAATTATTTTTAAAAAAAGGGTAAAATAGATATTTCAGATACTGATTTTTAGACAGCACATGTTTTAGAATTTTATGCAAATGAATAGTTTATAAAATTCATATATACCGACTTCTATTTTTTATTCTCCAATAAATTTTATCACAAACTCCATTCGATACTAAAAGTCCAGAACGAACCCGTAATTCTTATAGCTATAGCTTTTTTAGGAAAACTTGAACGACTTATCTAGAAAATTATTACAACGCTAATTAATCTTTACATTATAGTCAAAGTTAATTATAGTTACACCTTTAGACAAATTTTAAAGACTTTATAAACCGAGAAGACTTTTATATACTTCTTTTGCTACTTTTGTACCTAAAAAAGTTCTTAATTTAAATAGATTTATTCATGAATATAATATCAAATATATATTGTAATGTATTGTATTTTGGGTTGACATGTTAAGATATTTAATATAAGTGAAATATGTTTATTAATTAACATTCTAAATGAATACTAACACAGCAAAAACACCTTAAAAAGCAATGATCATCCTCACCTATGAGTCAGTGGAATAACAAGAGATTTTTCATTTCAAATCTCGGTGTTTTTTACATTAGTGAATGTAAAAGCTCCTATTTCTGGCTTACAAATGGATCTCAAATAAACATTACAGTACAATACTTGGCATACTATATCAAACGCTGAGAAGCAAAACTTCACCCATAATTACCTCTTGGATCTATGCTTTAGTATACGCTATGAATTATAAGACTCACGCTTGATAATAAGCCACACTTGACCATATAAAAAAGGTAACCTATATTTACGCGAATATTAAATATTGAAATATCCGTCCATTCCGAGACCATGAAAGCTGTAAATCTTTCGAAAAGCCGGGACTAAAAAGTTAAAATAAAATCTGTAAAATGATGTTTCAACATTAAAGAAGGTTTCATTATATAAATAAATTATATACAATACTCTTATTACAAATATTGCTTATTCTTTTTGTAGTCGAAGTGGATTCCCACGGCAACACATTGTTTGACATATTTTTTTCGTATTCCATACCTTTGCTTGACTTTGTAAGGTTCAACTCATTATAGACGGTCAATAGCCTGATATTTTAAAGGGTGTTGACTTGCGTTAGTTATACGGGCTCGTTAAATGACTCTTTAGTTTTTATAGTCCTTTTATTAAGAAAAATAAAACTTTTATTTGAAATTTTATTAGATTAAAAATTATTTTTTATATTAACTTCAGTCAGTCAATGGTAGGCAGCGGCTTTGCTGTGCCTTGACATTGCAGAAGTCTATGGGCGGCGGTGACTACTTACCATCAGGTGGCCCGTCTGCTCGGCTGCTTATCGAGGCAGTAAAAAAAATCTTTTTGCTTCCTAAAAAACATAAATTAAGTGGAATAAGTTCAAACATTAATTAATATATGTACATACAATATATTTTACATACATACATAGTATGGGCATGCATAAACTCACTACCACATACTTTAAACTAACATAAAAGACAGGTAAAGTTATGCTGCTGCTTATTTATAATTACACTCAATTCTCAGAAGTGGATAATTTTGTTTATAACGCAAATAGATACACAAAGCAGTAAAAACATTCGGAAAATTCACCACTTTTATTCAATTTTGATTATTTGATATAGATAATTTTATATTTAACTAGAGTTAATAATTCTGAATTTTGTGTTTATTATTTGTTTTTAAAATATGTTAACGAATACGTTGATAAGCGCGTCACTTAAAAAATTGCTGGATCGGTTTTTTTTTTTAGTGCCTTGATAGGCAGACGAGCAGACGGGCCACCTGATGGTAAGTAGTCACCGCCGCCCATAGACTTCTGCAATGCCAGGGCACAGCAAAGCCGCTGCCTACCGTTATGGTACTAACAGTCTGGACAAGGGTTTAAGTGAATGTTGGTTGGGAAATTGGAAAATTTTCCAGTCAACCGGAAAATTTTCGACTTCAACGACACCAATAAAAATAAATATTACGTATGCAATACATTTTTTCATTTACTGTTAAATGGGATTGAACTTCTGGCCATAGCGAGGGCAAATTCGAACCTGGACACGTCACGTGTATTTTATAATAGAAAAACTGATTCAGCGCCAATTCGCATTTTGAAAACGCGGCCTGTGGAGCGAACCCTCTACTTAAAAATAACGATGCTATATGTTACTTGTTATATCCAATATTCAAATATATATATAGGGTACTTTATTTTATACTGCTCTACTGCTGGAGACGGATTTTCTACTAAGGGCTGAGGCTTTATATCCCACACTGACCTTATACGGGATGGTAGACCTCACATACCTTTGAGATCCTTTTAAAGAATTTTCAGGTAGGTAGCTTTCCTCACGATGTTTTTCTACACCATTAAGCAAGCAATAATCTTTATTCTTTACAATTATACAATTAATACAATTACTTGACTGTATGAATTCAATTTAAAATTTTGGCAGTTGATGCTCCTTGTGTTGTAAGCATCCATTAAGAAAGGATTATTGAAAATTTTCCCCCTAAAGGGGTAAAATAAGGGAGAAACGGTTGTATGACAGGTAGTCATTTTTAAAGTCAGAAATATGACATTTTGGTATACGTGCTTCTGGTTAGAAATGAATGAAAATGTACACGTGTATCGGCGTTCCTAAAAATGTAACCCCTAAGTGGGTGAATTAGTTGAAAGTTTACTGCCTGTTACGTTTTCACGGCTAAATCAATGAACTGATTTAGAATGAGAATACCTATAACCTCGAGGATAGACATAGGTTAGCTGGTTTTTAAATCCCGTCCAGTTTCCAGTCTATAAATTTTACAATAAATGCACACCTATCTGAGAGTTGAACCTAAAAATATGTCTCGGCTGTCCGTACCATTCTCAACTAAGCTATCGCTATTTATATTATAAGAAATTTTCCATCAGCCAACATTTTAAAATTTTGAGCTCGCTCTACTGTCAGAAATTATTTATACACACTTCGTTTCGGACTAGTCATGACATGACTGACTCATGCTGTTACCTAACAATTTCCGTTCATAACCGATTACTGAATAGTCTAGATACATTTCATTCGTAAACACTTCAGTTTCATTCACCAATTCACATTGGCTCTGTGCCAATCCAAATGAATGTAAAACAAGTTCAATGAATAGGCCTGGCCGATAATGCGTATATTACAGATAATAAATTCTTATGGAATTCGAATAGTTGAAAAAAATAATGTGAATTTATATATTTAGCGTGAGTTGGCATTTGCGCAAAAGTCCCTCGTAGTTTACACTTACGTGTGAGACTCGATAAAAAATACACCCAACAGTCACACACATATTTCTGACCTCACACAAGGTAAAACCTGTATCGTGGGTATCAAGAACTACTAGGGACTAAGGTCCCACAACACCCAGACCCGAAACAAATATCTGTATGTCACACAAACATTTTCCCGGTGGGGGAATCGAACCCACGGCCTCTCGGTTCACAACCGGCTACTCGCCTGCTGCGCCACGGAGGCTGTCAAATTATTGTATCGATATTATTGTAGTATTTATTAAAGATAGTATTGTGATGAAGGTAGTTCGACATATTCAATGTAATTTTATGAATAGATAAAAATGGAGCCGATGTTAGATCGAATTCAGTTATGCATCGCGCGTTGTACAAAATAGATGTTGTAAAACGATTGTCAAAAAATATTTTGTTGAGAGGTGAGCTGTACTCTTTATACGATCACGTTTTGTATGACTGTTGGTATATTTTTATTATACAATTATGGTCGTATTATTATTATTATACAATGCATGTAATGTATAAAAGTATTGCCAACATTATGGCTAGCTGTTCCAGAAGTTCCCGTCCTTGCATCGATTCTAAGCTCCAAGTAAAAACTGAACATACTATAAAATACATAAATAAACCGTAATTAGCTAAACGTACCCCGACTCCACCGACTTCAAGGACATTTTTATGATAGCACCACTTATAAATTTGCTTTCTTTGTAAGTCATTTCCGCTTGTTTAAAACCGAACTGCCATTGAGTTTTAGGTAAGTCTTATTTTTTGCCGCTAGAGCGCGCTTAGTAGTATTCGACACAATAATCGAACAATCACTTACACTATTCGCATTTCTCGCATTGCATGCGAAGTCCCCAAACTCCATAAAATTATGAAAGATATTTAAAAATAAAATATATACACTCACGTCTATAATCCTCGAAGGGGTAGACAGAGATGTAACCGGTACACCCACTTTTCGCCGAATTTATTACAGTCCCATAATGTGATAACCCTATCTCCAATCCTATCGCCATACCGGGCATAATCACACGCCGGACTGATACTGAGTATTTCTAAATAGAAAAACCCAATATCACTTTACCCGGGGATCAAATCCGAGACCTCAGCACAGCAGTATGCGCAAATACAACTGAGCCATCGAGGAATTTGTAAGTGCAAGTGTGATGAAAATATGTTTTTATGTGTGTTTCATAAATTCCATGAACCATATCCGCTTCCTTTCATTCATAGATAATAAACAACGCCTAATGGGATACGAAAAAAATAAATTTATTTAACGCATTAGGCGTTCAATTTATTTTCAGCAAACACGTTGCTTAGGAAAGTGTACGTGAACAAAATCATAAGACTTGATCGGTTTATCAAATACGAAAATAGCTCTCGAAATATTTTGAATCACATTAAAATTACAGACAGGTTCGTCTGACCGTCACGAATTCTGTTTTAAATGTTGAATTACTGTTACCCCGCTTCTGATGATTACAGACTGTCATTCGGGACTATTATTATAATATTTTTTTAAATACAAGCAATGCTCCGTGACCGACTTGTTATTTTGGACAATATTGATTGCTATTTGTTTACTGCAGTGTAGTTTAATCGTATTCTGCTGGGTATTTTGGAAATAGCACTTAATAAAGTCTTTCATCTGACTGCTCTGAAATTTCATGGTTTTTCTTTTTTTTATCCGACTTCAAAAAAGGAGAAGGTTAACAATTCGTCCGAATCTTTTTTTTATGTATGTTACCCGATTACTCGAAGACGCCTGGACCGATTCGAGAAATTCTTTTTTTGTTTAAAAGGGTATACTTCCCAGGTGGTCCCATTTACACCACGTCAGGATCTAATGATGGGATCTCTAAAAAATTACGGAATCCCTCAAATTTTATAGTGACGCATCATTTGTTTTTTATTGAAGTCGGTGTACTTTTTATGAATTAAAAAACTTTTCATTGAAGTCGGTGTACTTTTTATGAATTAAAAAAACTTTTACTTATTTTAGATGCTATTTGAAGAAAAACAATCCTTACTGTCGAGCCTTTTGATTAGTATCGTAAAATTACGAGTGTTCTTTTTACCAATTGGTGGGATCGATTCCCGCTTCGGATAGGCGATTATTCAAACGTCTTTGAATGCAGCTTAAATTGTATTTAAAACCAAATTATGTCTTCTTTCAGTAAATTATTTTATCTATAATGTTTAAGATACTTTCTCTCCATGTGATACAGCCGTGGGACGCCCTGTATATTTATTTATTTAACACTTTATACATTGAAGTAGAGGCGGACTTAATGCCGGAGGAATTCTCTACCAGTATATAAATAAATAACACCCAACAGTCACACACAAAGCCCCGACCCCACACTAAGATACGAGTCTTGTGTTGTGGGTATCAGGGACTACGAGAGAATTTCGGTCTCACAACACCCAACCCCGGACACAAATATTTGTCTGTCACACAAACATTTGTCCCGGTGTGGGAATCGAACCCACGGCCTCTCGTTTCACAGCCGGCTCGCCAACTGCGCCACGGAGGATGTCTAAATATGTGTAAGTATTGATAGTTTAGTTGGAAATAGCGACTGCGATGCTAAAGCCGCATGGTCGTCACCAGCCCAAATAGTACATCTCTGAGTTTAAATAACGTGAGTATTCATTATTAGAAGTCACTTACTAAACGGTTAGGACAAAATCGCTAGGAAACATGCATACGTAAGAGTTGACGGAGTTATAGGTATCCGCATACTAAATCTTATTAAAATCGGTGAACATTAGTTTATCCATGAAAATGTAACAGACAGAAAACTTTCGACCCCTTATTCACTCACTTAGAGGTTCAATTTTGAAAAAAACCGATACCGTTTACATTTATTTCTAACTAGAAGCACGTATATGGAATTTCGTGCTTCATACTTTGAAAGTGACGGACTTCCATGCAACCGTTTTGCCCTTTTACCCCCCTAGGGGTGAAATTTTCGAAAATCCTTTCTTAGTGGATGTTTACAACGGCAACTGTCAAAATTTCAAGTTTGTATCCCCAGTGATTTAGACTCTGCGTTGATGAATCAGTCAGTCTAGACAAGTCATGATATATGTATAGATTTTACGTAATCTTTTTGGTGTAGACGAATGTCATGTCTAGGATGGATTTAATTTAGTATATTAGTATTTTATTTAAATTAAATACTAAATATAAAGTGTGTGTTTATACATTATGTGGGATCAAGATCCATTAAGATAAGCAGCCAACCTGTGGAATAGGGGCGTTTGGTGAATTCTACCATCCGACCTGTCGTAAGTGTTGTATCTGCTGGTGCTAGGATATTCATATCCGCCCGGATAGCGACCTCCGTACACATGGTGTAAAACCCGTCATAGTGGCACACGCAAGTGTGTCGCGTGCCGGGATCAGCTAGTGTACATCCGGTTTTTGTGTTACAGGGGGTCTAGAGTTAGGGTACGATGTTTGGACGTATTGCACTTTTTGAGTACTCTGATACTTGACCCTCGACAGCTTCTTCCCCTTCTTGCCCATGGCGTAGTGTGAAGAAGCAGGCCAGCATGATTAGATCGTCTCTTGCTACTTGATTCTTTAATTGGATGGCATTGCGCTTACCATCAGGTGTAGTGCCGTGCCAGAATAAAGAAAAATGAGGCGTACAATTGGGGCCATCGGGAGTCGCGGGCGCGCACCAGCTTTAGCGCCCGTATCTGTGCACTGTCCATTTCGGTGCATGTGTGACCCAGAGATGGACGGCAGCAAAGGTGGTCAAGCCTCCCGCTATCGTTGACGCCGAGTGCGTACTTCAGTGCGCATGGGTCAAGTGCCCCCCTCTGCGACCACAAAAAAAACGGATATAAGCATAGGAATTTTCTAAGAACCCCAACAGATAAGTGTTACTAAGCGACGAGGGTTTACGGTTTATTAATACGTTTTCCGTGTTGGGATCGATCAACAGCCTTCACGTAACAGCGTAATTGTCCCGTATAATAGGGAGTTATCGGCATTCGATCGTTGAGCGCTTGAGAGCAGAATACTATTCAGATTTTATTGAGATGTGAATAGCGAGAATATTTATATATTTTTGTCAAAGATTTGTATTATATTTAATAGAAAATAATACTGGCCCTGTATTACAATATCCTATTCGTCATGGCCTCGTCTCAACCCTCTAGTAATGAGAGTTAAACCTTATAATAATAATAATACTAGCCCTGTATTAAACATTGTGCCACTGCTGGGCACGGGTCTCCTCTACTAATGAGAGGGGTTAGGCCTTAGTCCACCACGCTGGCCTAATGCGGATTGGTAGACTTCACATACCTTCTAAATTCGTATAAGAATAAGTTAAACCTTAGTCCATTATATTTAATATCAAATTATTAATAATAAATAACACCCAACAATCACACACGTATCCCACACTAAGATAAGAGTCTTGTGTCGTGGGTATTGGGAAAAATAAACTTACGGTCTCACAATACCCAGACACAATACAATACAAAAATTAGTAGAACATACAAATATTTGTCTTGAACATTGCGGGAATTGAACCTGCAGCGGCTCACAGCCCACCACTGGCCGACTTTGCCTCGGAGTTGTGTATATTTCAATTTTATTCATTTCCTTTAGTTTTATCTTTATGAACAAAAACGTCCTACTACCAACTTCGTAATAAATCAAATTAATTACAAGTAGTTATTATTCTGGTACCGGACAATTATATCACGACGAAAACATAGTAATATAAGACTCACAAACTAATAAAACTTTCACTGTTCAAAAGTTATCAAATGTCATAAAGATTCCAGCCGCTATCTCTACAAACCCTACAGCTTGCTCAAAATATATGGCACGGCCGTTTCATATCAATCTTACATGTGAAAATTAAAATCTGTGATTTAATTTCTTACTAGAGTACATCGGAGTGTCATTGCGACGGTTGTGAAATGGCCACACCTTATTTCCTATCACAGGAAAGGGACCGCACTGCACCTGATAGTAAACGCGGTGCCAGATAGTATATTAAGTAGCGAGAGAAAACAGTTTCTTGCTACTCGACACAACCATGCTGGTCAGCTGAGTACCTTCTTCACACTAGAGGTGCAGGTTTCGTCATATTATTTGATAATGATCTATATATAAATAAAAATTAATAATGAATGAATTCACAACCTTGTGTCTCAAGAGTTCATGCTACTCTCCACTCGGCTAACACAGCTTTGAAGAAGTACAAACGGACAATTCAATTGGATAAAAACATAAATAATCAGATATCCTACACATTCAATACCGTTCGGGACGTTCGTAGAATTCGTAATAATCTTAAGTAACATATTTATTCCTTTCAATTATAGAAAATATAAATTGGGTCTTTATTTAAGTAGGTTATTGGTACAATTGACTGCCTCTGTAGCGGAGGGCCTCGGTGGGGTAGTTGTAATCGCGCATTCGTTACGAATGATGTGCTGAGGTCACGGGTTCGATCCCCGGGTCGCGTAGTGATATTAGGATTTTCTATTAAGAAATACTCACTATCAGCCCGGAGTCTGAAATAGTGTCCAGTATGGTGATAAGCTCGCCTCCTATCATATTATCGGACCGTAATAAATTCAGCGAATAGTGGGTGTACTTGTTACACCTGTTCCTACCACTTCGGGGATTACTGGCGTGTGTGTGTTTGTACATTATTGGTACAAATTATATATTTATAAAATAAATAAAACGAACGGAAATGATTTATTTGTATCGTATGGTCGCTCGCTTGATGGTAAGCGTCACGTCAAACAACAACAGCCAAAAAGTTGAAGTAGGAAGCATAACAGTACATCACGCTCCTTATATTGAGGGATTAGATATATAGGGTCGCGGAAAAGTCCACTCCATATCCACATCTCTATAGTCCCGAGATAAAGGTACGGCAAACATAATTATTGTGAGTCCAATAAAATATTACTTTATTGTACACAAAATTATGTACATTATCTCGGTGGCAAAGTGCCACTGACTGCTATAAAAAACTTTTTTTTAATCTAATTTTTATTTTGGGGTTTTTATCCATTATGGACATGTCAACCCCATCGTACCTTGTTAAAATATATAAAAAAGACAGACAATCTTAATTGTACTCATTATTACTATGACGCGTCACTGCTGAATGAATGTTACTAAACGACATAGTTTTTTTGCCTCCTCCGATTTTGGCTTCGATAAAATACCTTGTATAAGACCTACATCCAATCTATTTAGTTTTAATTCGTTCAGCAGTGAGTCGCGTTCATTTTTATTCCGGATACATTCCATCAGCAAGTGTTGTACATCTTCAATAAAAAAACTTAAATTATAAAAGACCAAAAATATACCATTCATTATGAATTTCCATTGACACGGTTAAAAATAGATCGCGGGTCATTGCCCATTGAACAGCGGGAGAATGAGGCTGATAAGATGTTTATCTTTAGTAAAATCTTTGATCTCTGGCAGCGTACTTATGCTGTGAAATTGGTGTGGTCCGGAGTTCAAGTCAAAGATCAATCGCAACTGGTGACTTTCAATTTAACAACTTCTACCACATAAGATGCTTGGGATAAGAATGTGATAATGTCATGACACCCAACACCCAACCGTAACATACATAGCCCGACCCCACACTAAGATACGAGTCTTGTGTAGTGGGTATCAGGGACTACGAAAGACTTTCGGTCTTACAACACCCAGACCCCGGACACAAATGTCTGTCTGTAACACAAACATTTGTCCCGGTGTGGGAATCGAACCCAGGGTCTCTCGTTTCACAGCCGTCTACTCGCCTACTGCGCCATGGAGGTTTTTTTTTATATCATAGTCCGACAAACGAGCCAGTGGGTCACCTGATGTTAAGTGATCTCCACCGCCCATGAACATCCACAATACCAAAAGTATCATGTATGCGTTGGCGGCCTCAAAGGACAGGAATAGGGATTAGGGAAGGGAAGGGGGAATGGGCCTCCGGATATCTCACTTACCATACGAAACGCGACAGTGAACTGTTACTTTACGTTGATTTTCTGTGAGACAGTGGTACTACCCCGGTCGAGCCGGCCCATTCATGCTCTAGACAAATATGTCTACAGCGTGGCTCTACCACTTTTAAAATCATGGTGATAAACTCACCTTATATCAGAAACAAGCTGGCCATTATCCTTGGAAATAAAGCAACTGGCAGCCGTCATGGCTCAGTGGATGTGAAACCAGACGTTGTGGGTTCGATCCTGCACCAAGACAAATGTTTGTGTGGTCAACTATTTGTTTTAGGTCTAGGTGCTGTGAGACCGAAAGTCCCTCGCACAAGTGCCAACGACACCAATACTCATATCTTAGTGTGGGTCACTTGTGTGACTGTTGGGTGTATTTATTTATTATTTGAAGTCATGAAGGTATTTACGTATCTCTACTATTAAATTTTATTAAATGAACTCTCTCTTAATCCAAAAAAATAATCCATTTGAGTGAATCGCATGTCGCAGCAATTGACCTTTTACTGTCGACTAATCCTTTCACATTTTTATCTTCTGTAATTCTCAAATTATGTGATTAAACTAAGTACAGTATTAACTTTAACTTTGGACTTTATTCTTACGGGTTTTTAAGTGATAGAGCTGTTGTATAGCAAACTAGCTGTTGCTCGCGGCTCCGCCCGCGTGGAGGTCAGGTGTTTGGGAGAAAAAGTATACAATACAAAACACTAATTTTCATGCATTTAACTTAAAAAATTACGTATTTTCATACAAACTTTCATATCTTATTTTACCTCTTTAGGGGTGGAATTTCCAAATATCCTGAAATACATATTGTTTATCTAAAAGGCCAAATACAAATTTTCATGAATTAACCTAAATAAAGACGTATTTTAATACAAACTTTCATCCCCTATTTTACCCCTAAGGGGTGGTATTACCAAAAACCTTTCCTTAGTGGATGCCTACGTTATAAAAGGTACCTACTGTCAAAATTTCAAGTATCTAACCTCAACCGTTTAGGCTGTGCGTTGATATGTCAGCCAGTTTCTTCTTTTATATATACAGAGTTGACTCCATTTCTCTATCATTGTTAGAGAAAACGGACTTGCCTCTATTTAAGAAGAGTACTAAAGTAAGCTCTGTTTATTCGTCTTTTAATCTTTATTATTTAGCAAATTGCACTGTAGAGGGCAACATTGTAAGCAAGTAAATGCAACCGCTTGATTCATTCTCTTAGTAAATGTTATTACTCATCACTTTTGTTCAGTTATTTTTCATTATGTTTTCTTCAAGTCACTCAAGAAAACACATTAAAACTATTGACAGAAAAAGTTACTTAAGGTATAGATTAAGGTTGCGGAATATTGCCCTTGTGACTAGTCGTGTAAAAAATATATAGAAAACATTACTTCAAACAGCTTTTTCTCTTGTTACTTACTGTATTTGTTTTCAAATAATGTCGAAAAAGTCTTCAGTTAATTGCAAACTATCTTTACATCTTCTTATTCTATTCACCTATAGTAAAAGAACATTGTGAACATCTTGTGACATCCTAGACATGGTTACAAAATAGTCACATTTTTAACGTTCTCTACAGAAGACGTTGTAAAGCAACACACAGAAATTAAAAAAAAAATATGCGGCTATTAACACTAAAACCGAGTCCCGATGTTTACATCGATTTAGATGGTTTACCATCGACACAAAATAACAATAATAAGCCTGTTTATTGCAATAGATATCCCAAAGTTACATTGCAATGCTTATTAGTAAATTAAGATAATGGTTTCTTATGTTTCCGCGAATATTTTCGTTTTATTTCTATAGTAAATTTAGCTCAGAATCTTTGTTAGTGTTTCTTATTATTCATGGATCTCTTCTTGTGTAAGTGCCTCTATAGTCTTCCAATGTTCTCTGTCTTTGCCAAGGATCGCCCAATTACTTCCTCCTTTTTCTACGAGTATCATCAGCCCACTCCATTGTGTAGTTCGTATGGTCCACCTGTGGTGGCTAACGGTAGGCAGCGGCTTTGTTGTGCCCTGGTATTGCAGAAGTCTAGGGGCGGCGGTGTCTACTTACCATGGAGTGGCCCGTCTGCTTATCCAGGCGAAATAAAAGACGTGTACACTTAGACATACCTTAAATCAAATATTATTTACTTTAGTGTAGCAATGTTACAATTTCTTTATATTTACTTTCATTTTCAGCTTCTTTTATAAAAGTGCGCACTAACGAAAAAGAAATAAGGGTCATTGGAGCAAGACAAGTGGGTGTTTTGATACAGACGTGGAGCAAGCCTTTTTGTATAAAATGCCACTTGTAAAGGTCAAACCTACTTTATGTGCGTGACAAGTGACAGTTAATGCTCTTTTTAGAGGGTTAAGATGTCATGAAATTATCAGCTATAAGTAAATCTGTAAGTATGTTCCACTTATTTGTTTCAAGATATATTTGTTTTTTATAATCATTATTATTATAATTCTATTAAAATATTTAACATAGACAATTAAATAATAAAATATATGAATATACTATAAATGACTATAAATGCTGTAAAGTTTTCGAAACGTCGATAAAAAGTGATATTAAACTGCGATAACAGCTGCAAGATTAGTTTTATGTCAATGTATTAGAATTTCTCTAGGTGGTTTCAAATAATGTAAAACGTATACATAATATATCGTTTTTTATGTAAATAAATAAATAAACTTACCGAGTTGTTCCAAGCTCTACTCGGTTTAAATGAAATTATTTCTGTTCCTATCTTATTTCTGGCTATCAAAGAAAAGGCATAGGGGCATCACACACATATAAGGCAGCGAAAGTCAAGCTGGAAATGAATGTGAGTAAAGTCATTGAAAAACAGTTTGAAACCAGTCCAAATGGAACATACCTCTGTTTTTTGTAGTAACGTGTGTATTCAATGTTAATTATTGATTAATTAAACGTGAAGGAAAATGTTGAAGAGAACCTGCGTGCCTGACGTTTCTCTATAAGAATTCATAGGTGTTGAAGTCCATAGTGGACTAAGGCATTACTCTTGAATGAGAAGAGATAGTAACGTAGACGTACTTATATGATACTTTTACATAGTCTAATAAAATGATTAATCTAAAAATGGGAAATATCATCACAGCGATAGTTATTCATACACACCAAAAACAATTCATCCAGATCACAATGTAGAAGATTCTATTTAAAATAGACTTGGTGAATGAGCTAAGAATACTTTCAGTAACTGGTCAAGAACATAAAATTGGCAAGTAAAACAAAAGTGTGCGTTATAGTAAATAAAAAAATTGGCAATACTTTTTTGGAATTCTGCCCACACATTTCATCGCAAATTATCTGGAAAACAAGTTATCCATAATTGACATAATTAGGAAGGAACTTTTATTGGGCATCATTAACTTTCAGAAGCTTAACTGTCCAGACAATGATTAAAATATAATAATATTTTCTTTCAATGAGGAACTACCCAAACATATTTTGGCATCTCTATCGCGCGCTCCGCTTCGTCGCTCCCACGGGATATTCATTCAGTCGTTTTCAGAGCTTTCAGCGCAACACTCGTCTATGTCTGAAAGTTTCGTGTTCACGGTCGTGTGTAAACTTCGGGAACTTTTACGCGTGTTTTCGAATAAAACATAATGAATTATTTGTGCTGAAGTGATGCAAAATACACTTTAAAATTGTAAATGAATTTTGGATAATAAGGTGTATTTACGGTGTTAAATTATGCAATTGTATAAATTATTTAAAAATGAAATACAAATAATGCAGTGTTTATTTAAAATGGTATAAAAGTGCTACGATGTTTCCAAATTTCACGCTTCATGAGTTTAGCCCTTTGAAGGGATTGAACTTAAGCGTTGCGCTCAACAATAGTCTGGACTTAGGAGCGGATTTGGATATATTTTTCCAGCCTGAAAATGTCCTCATCACTTTATACGTTCCAGTGATACTACTGTCATTAGTAGCTAACATACTGCTCATAGCTGTCGCTGTAAAATGCAACTATACTAAGAAGTAAGTATTCCATGTCAAAACTATCCAATTTGTTCGCTTTTTCAGTCCTGTCCTGGTAGTGGATTTGGAGTAACGTATTAGAACCTCATAATAAGCCTTGTGGAAACTTGTTGATTGCTAATCCGACGCCTTAAAATTTTCCCATACTAAAGCCGCATTCACGGGTTGTTCACGGGTAGTGGTCACTTAACTTTAGATGTTAATTGACCACTACCAAAACTGGATTGCACATCATATGGCTGTCAGATAGAAATCTCTCGGGTTCAAAATCACAAGACTGACCTAATCACAAGTACTCTAACACTGGGACACTAATTTTACTTTGTAAATGTCCTCCATTCCGGTTTCTGCTTACGTTTCACGCGTCCCACATAGTAATAAGCGCTTAGGTCGTTATTTGACTAAAAATACTATCTACCATTTGTATGTTATAATTTCGTAAAGATACGATATACGCCCACACTACTGTTAGATAATTAACAAAGTTATAAAAAGTTTCAAAATTTTATTTTTTATTAATTTGACAGCCTCAGTGGCGCAGTTGGCGAGTAGCCGGCTGTGCAACGAGAGACCGTGGGTTCAATTCCCACACCGGGACAAATGTTTGTGTGACAGACAGATATTTGTGTCCGGGGTCTGGGTGTTGTGAGACCGTGGGTCTCTCGTAATCCCTGATACCTACAACACAAGACTCGTATCATAGTGTGGGGTTGGGGCTGTGTGTGACTGTTGGGTGTTTTTATTATTAATAATACTTATGTAAAGTTGGTAGTCTATGCTAGCAATATAAAAAGTTTTTTTAATTCATAAAAAGTACACCGACTTCAATAAAAAACAAATTATGTGTCACTATGAAATTTGAGGGTTAACCTTGATTTTTCTGAGATCCCATCATCAGATCCTGACTTGGTGCCAATGGGACCATCTGGGAAGTATGCCCTTTTAAACAAAGAATTTCTCGAATCGGTCCAGGCGTCTTCGAGTAATCGGGTAACATACATTAAAAAAAAAAGATTCCGACGAAGTGTTAACATCCTCCTTTTTTTGAAGTCGGCTAAAAATGCAAGAATATCGTGTGAATAGATTGAATGAGTGGGAACGAATGAGAGATACATGTGGAAGAGTCAGCCGGCGGCGATTGGGTGTGAGGCAGTGAAGACGTCTGGGAAAGGAAAATAAATAAATTGTAGTTTTGGCCGAAATATAGCTTAAACTCAGAGAATCTGTATTTTTATCATTGAATTCTAAGTTTATACCCATTAAGTTGCCTTCTTACTTACAACCTACCTAAAAGCTGGTAAAAAACCCATAAATACATCAATATAGGTTAAAATACAACCTACAAATACTGGTGGTAGGATATTCATATCCGCCCGGATAGCGACCACCGTACACACGGTGTAAAACCTGCCATAGGACACACGCAAGTGTGTCGCGTTCCGGGATAGATTGTCACGTGCTACTCGATACTCTAATTGGACAGCACGGCGTTTACCATCAGGTGCAGTGTGGTCACTTTGCCGTGCCAGCATAAAAAAAACAATCAACAAATAAATCAGTAGAGGCAAATAGGCTACACTTTCTTCTTTGCCGCCCATGGACATTTATAATACCAGCAGAATCTTGGGTTCGATGCGGAAGGAATGTGTATTACAAATTGCAGACGGATTCGGGTATCCATAAATCTCACTCAAAACACAACAGCAAGCTGTTACGTCGATATTCTGTTAGACAATAGTAAAAACTGTATGTGATATGCAGTAGACAAAACGTATACGAAATTGCTCTTCACTGAAAGTTTGAATGAAAAAATCTCCATAACCTCACCAGGAACTGTCCTACTTACATTAACATACTTCTGCATAAATGTCTGGACTTTAAAGGAGACAATATTAATTTCTTCTTAGTTAGTCTGATTAGACCCGTAGAAACTAGCTTATATATAAAAGTGATTCTTAAAGTATACAAAATAAATGATTTGAACAGCATAACCATATATATAGTAAAAATGGTGCAAAATAAATATTTCCATATTCATAAAACACAAAAATTGTTTCTACCTATGCCCGTTATAGATTTTGAAGTCGCTCAACCGATTTCAATGAAATTTTGTGTATGTGTGTGATTGGGTCCAACTTTAAAGATAAGACTGGTTATAGATCCGACAGGGGGCCCTGTTGTCGAGATTTGAATTACTTATTTTTCCAACCATAATTCGGTCCACAGAGAAGGCGGTTTATAGCAGGACAACGTCTGCCTGGGACCACTAGTTATCACTTATAATACTAAGCCTATTAGATAGTTTTATTTCATCATTCCATTTCGCATAATTTAAGACGATTTTCACTAAGTAATAGTACCACAGTAATAGTACGGTTAAAAAGGCAGAGGAAACGACAATTCATCATCATCATCATCATCATGTCAGCCGAATGACGTCCACTGCTGGACATAGGCCTCCTCCAAAGAGTGCCACAACGACCGACCCTGCGCCACCCGCATCCAGCGGACTCCCGACAATTAATAAAACGTTATTAATTTTCTCAGTTATACAAAATAATAATTCCAATCACACAATAAGATCAAACGATATCCAAGAAACCTTTCAATTTGAAGTAGATGAAGTTGCCTGAAGCCATTATACTTCCAAAGATCCTGTTCGTTTTGATCTCTGGGTGAAAATGTATAATTAATACCGCAATACTTAAGATGGTATATATATATTTTTTTTACTATAAATAGCCTTGCGTTTGACCACTATCTCGCCTGATGGTAAGTCATGACGTGGTCTACGGTGGAGCACGTTTGCCTAGAAGATAATATATTACGACGTGACAACAAAATTAGCAAACTTTTTATACAATACGTATTATAAAAAGCATATGTATCCGTTAAAAATGGGTTACTGAATCGATTTCAGTCAAAATAAATGAAATTGAAACATAAATCCAGGTGATAAGGCATTTTAAGACGGTCAGTCGTCCACCCGGCGCCTCCTACGTCTCCTCTGGTCCGTTATAGACCCTGCGAAATTCCCTTTTTAATACTCATACTCTTAAGATGTTTACTGGCTTCAATATCTTCATACTAGAATATAATATTTTCACAATATGTTAAAACCTTACCCATTCAGACAAACTTTTATACAACAACCACGTTGATCTAGATCGCTTAGCAGACACTTTTTATTCATAGCACGGTCCGGACATGCAAGAATATGGAAATGAGCACACATTTGCGTAATTAATGAGAAGATGTTTCAGTAAGCTAACGACCCGGATTCTAGGTCAGGACTGACTGAAATTATTAGCGCTAGAAAATTCTCTACATTATCTTGAAATATTTTTGTTTGAGATTTGTAAATTTTTATTCAAGAAAGTATGGCACGTCCCGCATGTAAAGTTTTTGAAGATATTTTAACGTAACGTAACGTTGTTTTGAAATCCGGCTTAGAATTATATTTCTGAGAATTTTACTTGACAATTTGTCGACAAAACCAGCAATAGCCAACCTGACTTTTGTATCTGTCCAATTTTATTGACAGCCTCCGTGGCGCAGCGAGTGAGAGACTATAAAATGAGTATTCATGAGTTCGATTCCCGCACCAATAAATGTTGGTGTGCCAGATATTTGTTTCGGGTTTAGGTGTTGTGGGACCGTAGTCCCTCGTATTTCAAGATACCCACGACACAGGTTTTACCTAGTTTGGGGTCAGAACTATGTGTGTACCTGTTGGGTGTATTTACTGACTATTTATTTATTTATCAGTTTCCAGAGCTTTAAAAAAATGCATCATCTATTTATCATATACACATACAGAGGACATATTATATGTTTATTCCATAATTAATAATGCATATACTCCGTCATTTCGCAATGCTTATTGCCATCCCATGATGTGATAGGGGGCGAGCCTATCGCCATATCGGGCACAATTCCATTGGCTTGATGCTGAATAGTTTATTAGAAAAATCCAATATCCCTTTTAGCCTATCCGAGGATCTAACTCGAGACCTCAACGAAGAATTCGTAGAGCGTACGCAATTACAACTGTGCCACCGAGGCAATAATAATAATTATATTTATTTTCTCGACGCCACAAATACAGGTACATTATATATCTAGTGTCTAGATTCATTAGCATCTAACGTGTAAGGTCTAGTGTAATTGACGGAGGCTAGACAGTAGGCACCTACCCTTTTCTAAATCTAGATTTGAACGAAGGTCTAAGGTAATTACAACTGGTTCTTGTGATGTCAAATTAAATACATGAATTAATGTTTATAGATTAACTCGTAGTTTTAACAACATTTTGCTATCAATATAATATTTTAAATAATATCGACGTTTGGCGAGCTATTTGATTTAAGCGAAATTTTCTAAAAGTTACAGGAGCAAGGCTTAAAGTTTTTTTGTTGTGTTTTTGAAAAAAAAAATTGCGTGGATTTTATTAAAATTAATATATTACTTGTGTAAGGACGTACTCCTTCTTTATGGACTTATTTTTATGAGCATTATTACTTAAATAAATGAGCCGTGAAAAATAAGCCTTGTTTTACCAGTTGATTTGAGCACTGAAAAACTCAACATAATAAATTAAACTAGGCTTAAAAGATAGATGTATTAAACATTGCTTATTCAGAATATGTTTATAACTGAATATGGCAAAAAGTCTCTTAAATCAAATAGCCGGCCAACCGTCAATATAATATAAAAAGTACACACTCACGCCTGTAATCCCCGAAGGGGTAGGCAGAGGTGTAACGAGTACACCCACTTTTCGCCGAGTTTCGGTCCCATGATGTGATAGGGGGCGAGCCTATCGCCATACCGGGCACAGATTCCAGACTTCGGGCTATTACTGAGAATTTATAGAGAGACAAACCCAATATCACTTTACCCGACCCGGGGATCGAACCCTACACCTCAGCACAGCAGTGGTAACGCATGCGGAATTACAACTGAGCCACCGAGGCAGTCATATAAAAAGTAATATAACAATAAATATTAAATATAATATTATAATGGTTACGATCTAATTTTAGTAAAGTAAATAATACGCAATACAATTAAGATCGTGAATACTACTAAGAATATAGAATATGATCAAATAAATTGAGCGAGTTCATGATATTTAATCAGTTTATTATACAGCTGTTTGATAAATTAAATCAAATAATGGACTAAAAGCTGACAAAGAACTTTATCGGCTGGCATATAACCATGTGTTATTTATTACACTAATTGACGGTAAATTATCACTACATTTGACCTATTCAAGTTTCGGGTGTGTCTTAACGACTGTCATTTGTCAATGTTCATCGTCTTAAGCCTTTTTATAAATCCGTCGTGTTTTTTTAGCGTTATACGCAATATGGGATAACACATTATTAGCTTATGTAATTATTTTACTGCGGGTAAATTCCCCTGGGATAAGGATGTCAAACTCGCAAGCCTTCTGAATGAGTCAACATACTAACATGTATAATGGAGCCCATTTAAATTCCCTAGGCGGACCAATGGAAAATCCTTCGGTGACCTTTTTTGGCGCATATAAGACGGTTGGTAGGCCCTAAGTTTATGTCAAGGTATAGTTGTCTCTCGCTACTTGATACTCTAATTGGACGACAATAAACTTACCAGGTGCAGTGTGGTCACTTACCATGCCAGGATAAGAGAAAGTTTATTCCTAATTGCTTTTAAAGCGTTTATTTTAGTCCTGTACATTAAAACAGGCATCAACGGCATGATGTGATTTTGCGCCCGATTCCAATGAAAACGAAAGGAGCTTTTTGTTATGCGTTGATTTATATATTTTTTTATATTATATTATTGCTATGTTCTATTTATGTATACGATTAATCAGTTATCGACCTTCGTGGTACAGTGGGCTAGCTAGCTGTGAAACGAGAGGCCGTGGGTTGCACGAAGACAAACGTTTGTGTGATAAATATTTGTTTCGAGTCTGGGTGTTATGGGACCGTTGTCCCTGATAGTTTTTGATACAACACAGGTTTGACCTAGTGTGGGTTCAGGACAATGTGAGTGAATGTTGGGTGTACTTGTTATCATTAATTTGTTGTTTGGCGCCAAAAATCAACCGATCATATTTTATTTACCGGTTTTTATTTACGCATAGCTAAGAGCTCACAGTTGCGCCATGAAATTAATACATACTGTAGCGCGAAGAAATACCTGTATATACTGAACATGATAATTTTATCCGAGACTCGAACCCATAACAATAGTACTATAATCGACTAAGCCACACGCTTGCCTAACAACATACTGCCTACTAATATAAGATACAAAGTAATTCTGTAGATAAATATTGCTCATACAGATGGAACTTCTTCGAAAGGCTTGTCTGATGTTTGTATAAACAAGAAATAATTCTATTTACTTGTATTTGTAATATGAAACACTAGTTATAGCACACGGTTCGACGTGTGAATGTAGATTTCTTATTGACAACTCATTTCTATCTCAATGACAATAGCATTAAGGAGTAATGTAGATTATCTTTAATGATTCAATGCAACGATTTTAATGAAATCCTACTATATACAAATAATATTATAAATGCGAAAATTTAGATGGATGGATGGATGGATGTTACTCAATCACGCTGCAACGGCTGGACGGATCTGGTTGAAATTTGGCACAAAGATACATTATAGTCTGGAATAGCACATATGCCACTTTTTATCCTGGAAAAATGCACGCATCCGATGGGATAGCAAAATATAGAAAGGTGTAATAGCTTAAGATGCCTCCATGGATTGTATACCTTTCTTCCAAAAATAACCGCCACTCGGGCGGAGCCGCGTGCAACATCTAATAAGAATAAATGTTATCTCGAGATACTACACCCTATGATTTTATTGCTGATTCATTTATAGTAATTTTTAGACGTGATGCCTTGACAGACAGACAATAATTCAAAAGAAAATACTTTGGTTTTTTTTATCGAGAATATAAGAAAATGTTCCAATAACATTTAAAGTACAGACAAAATGCCTCTTCAGTTTTATTATAATACATATTTTAATATAACACCTTTGACAGCTCCGATCAAAGGGTTGTCACTGTAAAGAGGTTGCTTACAAAATAATAATGTATAGAAATATTTCAATATGGACTTCCAGTGACCCGTTCTATACCATACTCTAATAAATACACGTGGATGTGTGGATGTGTATGTAACACGGACAATACCCATTGGTTTGCAGGAGTAACGGGAAAAGCTTTTTGTGTTTTTTAACAAAACCCGGGTACATCTTTTGATGTGATGTGTTTTATTAAACCCAACAGTCACATACATAGTCCTGAACCATACGATTGTGTCGTGGCAATCAAGAACTACGAGGGACTACGGTTCACACAAACCATTTGTATCGATGCGTGAACGAACTCATGGCCTTTCGTTTCTCACTCGCCCACTGCGACACAGTACTGATGATCTTAGATCTCCTAGCCTGGTTTGCGTAGTTCAGATAAGTTTTTTTTGTTTTTATCCTGGCACGGCAAATTGACCACTCGCACCTGATAGTAAGTGCAGTGCCAATTAGAGTATAGAGTAGCAAGAGACAATCTATCCCCCGCTACTCAAAACACTACGCCACGGGCAAGAAGGTGAAGAAGTGGTCAAGGTGCTTTAGGCCCGCGACAAAAAAAGAGATGTACGCTCCCTGATACCGGAACGCGACACACTTGCTTGCTATGGCGGGTTTTACATCCTGTGTACGGTGGTTGGGGATCACCCGGGCGGATATGAATATTCTACCATCAGGTATTTACAATATATAAGTTTACATAATTTTACGTCTATCAAAATCAGCGATAACCTAGTTTAAATAAGGCCAAAACAGTTTTAAACCAGCTCAAATGACATACACCTCTGACTTTTGCTAAAGTAACACGTGTATTCATTGTAAATCATCGCTATAAAACATAACAAGGAAACCTGCATACCTGAGAATTCTCAATATTAATTTCAAAGGTGTGTTTGTTTACAAACCTGTATTAGGCAAGCGTGATGGACTTAGGCCTAACCCTCTCATCCCCGTGTCCGGCATTGGTATAGTGTTTAATACTTTATCCCCAAAAGGTTAGGCAGAAATTTTAGGACCTTATTTACTCAGCTCATAACCGTCCCATGATGTAATTGACGGCGAATGTATCAACACATCGCAAACTTAGTTTCATTCCCGAATTTGGTTTTTATAATACAAATAAAAATTATGTTTGCTCAAGCTGGAATTCGAAACAGGACTCACAATTTCTCAGCCTGTATACGTTGCCACTAGACCACAGATGTTTTTGTAAATTTCACTATTGTCAACACAGCTGTACTGCACAATTTATCGGGTTCCGCCGAGTCATGGGTAAACAACAAGATTAATGAGAGCAGCTGTATTTAGAATTAAAGTATTTGGAGAAATAATTTAATTATTTCTCTAAATACTGACCGAATGCCTCGGTGGCGCAGTTGTGATTACGCATACGTTAAGAATGCTATGCTCGGGTTCGATCCCCGGGTCGATGGATATTGGATGATGATGATGGATACGGGGATATTTGGATTTGTTACTTCATCCGTGTTGAATGAATGTATCGGGATCCGGAGGAGCAGAAACAATAATTATTTCTGCCCAAGATAATATGACACAAACCTACCAAAAAGCCCAAAAAATATCTGTTTATCCGATCGATACCAAACTTCACAGGATCACGTTGGGATAATCTGAAAATTGACTAAAAATTTCATGTGTTTTTTTATTGCTGTCCAATTAGAGTAGCGAGATAATCTATCCCCTGCTACTCAATACAATTATGCCATCCTGCCACAATTATGCCAGCCATTTTTCACACTACGCCATGGGAAAGAAGTTGAAGAAGCACTTAATGGTCTAGTGGCAGAGTACTCAGAAGGCCACAAAACGGCCAAACATCGTACCCCAACTCTAGACCCCCGACAAAAACTGGATGTACCACAATGGCGGGTTTTACACCCTGTATACGGTGGTCGCTATCCGGGCTGATATGAATATCCTACCACCAGCTCCAGGCCTTCTAGCCAAAGATATTCCATAACATACATATACAAATCGATATTTAAATAGACACATCTATTAAAATGTATGAGAAGATGTATGACTGTGGAAGAGGCGAAAGAAGTGTGTCAGGATCGTAGCTTGTGGCAGTCAATAGTCTCTGCCTACCCCCATAGGATACGGGTGTTTTTTTTTATATCATAGTTCGACAAACGAGCCAGTGGGTCACCTGATGTTAAGTGATCTCCACCGCCCATGAATATCCACAATACCGAAAGTATCACGTATGCGCTGTCGGCCTTAAAGGACAGGAATAGGGATTAGGGAAGGGAAGGGGGAATCTGGGCCTCCGGATATCTCACTTACCATACGAAACGCGACAAGTGAACTGTCACTTTACGTTGATTTTCTGTGAGACAGTGGTAATACCCCGGTCGTGCCGGCCCATTCATGCTGTAGACAAATATGTCTACAGCGTGGCTTTACCACTTATATAACGGTGTGAGTGTATATGTATATATGTACGTACATCTATTATATGACGATAATTTTACCAATAACATGTTTTGTTTATATAAATGAATATCTACTGTATTCCAGTTTTCAGAGCTTATTAAATTTTCCATCCCATAACGTGCGGCAACTTTTCACATAAATTCCAATCTCGTAAACGCATATGTGTTAAAGGCGAAATATACCAATTTCGTTTATTTACTATCTGATTACACATCAACTAGGTTTGTGAAGTGATAACGTAGTCAACATAAAAATTCCATGAAAACCCATTTAGGTTTTTTTTAATTTATCCTGGCACGGCAAAGTGACCAGCCTGGACCTGATGGTAAGCGCAGTGTCGTCCAATTAGAGTATCTGGTATTGAGAGACGACCTAGCCCCCACTACTCAACACAATCATGCCGGCCTGCTTCTTCACATTACGCCATGGGCAAGAAGGTTAAGAAGCGGTCGAGGGTCTAGTTTCAGAGTACTCAGAAGGCCGCAACACGGCCAAAAATCGTACCATCGACAAAATAGTATTGGGGATTTTCGTGTTCACACAAACAAACACACAGACAAAGTTAACCGATAGTTTTTGTGCGTTTCGCTTCTTCAATCACTTTGTAATTACTCATTAAAAACACTAAATAGTGTAGGTATTCGGTAATTATAAGTATAGTTTGTTCTGCAAGTTGATGCTTTATTTAATAATTTTTAGACATTTTCAATTGAATCGTGCTTTAACATTTGCATGCATCATTGAGTTTGTCAATCTGAATATTATACTTAAAGAATAACTACAATAATAGAAAAGTATCAGGTATCGCGCATAAAGTTTTGATATACAACATTTTCCTTTTTAAAACCGAGGTAAAAAAGGAAAATAAAACGCGATAAAATCGTGAAATTGAGTTTGATTTCAATTCTCGTAAATATGAGAAACCATTACAGCACACTATTCCTAGCTGTGCATTGGGTATGTTGGAATCTATAAATGCCCTGCCATAGTAATAACCCAGTTTTATTGTAGAGTCGATCTGCGTTCCCGCCGGCAATCTATTGTTTTTATTATCCAGCTTTTATTACTTCTGCAAGGGTGGACAGTAGTTATAGGAAGTTATATTACTCAGTCTTCACCCTTGATTTGCTTTGTTATATACAGGCCTGAAATCATCAGATGCATGACAGATCTCTCCACCAGTATGGAATCCTACTAATAATACAAAAATGCGAATGTTTGGATGGATGGATGTTTGTTACTAGCCTATGTGCTATTCCAGACTATAATCTATCTACGTGGCAAAATTCAGCCAGATCCGTGCTGCCGTTGTAGCGTGATTAAGTAACAAACATCCATCCAAACATTCGCATTTATAATGTTAGTAGGATTTTGCTCTGTTTATGCCCCTGCATACAATTTTTCTTGAATATATGCGTCAGTCTATCGACTTCAAATACCTTCGAATCTTTTGAGAGAGTTTTTAAGTTTGCTAACAGTATTTTCATTTATTGTTAACAAAATATACATCTACAGATGTTCCAATTCGTAAGTTTCATAGATATAATATTAAGTTAAATTAGCACCTTGAAATCAAATCGTTCGTTATTAAAATATTAAAGCAACTTGGCCTAGTTAATATATATTTCCAGAATTTAATTGACTGTCAATTATTAATCTAGAGCAATAAATTACGGAGAATTAACCAATTTCGTATTGGAATATGCCAATCTGTATATATAAAAGAAGAAACTGGCTGACTGATTGACTGATCGATCAACGCACAGCCTAAACGGCTGGGGTTAGAGATTTGAAATTTTGACAGTAGGTACCTTTTATTACGTAGGCATCCACTAAGGAAGGGTTTTTGGAAATACCACCCCTAAGGGGGTAAAATAGGGGATGAAATTTTGTATGAAAATCCGTCATTTTTGAGGTTAAATTCATGAAAATTAGTATTTGGCATTTTAGTTAAAAATAAAAAATATATGTTTCAGGATTTTTGGAAATTCCGCCCCTAAAGGGGTAAAATAGGGAATGAAAGTTTGTATCAAAATCCGTCATTTTTAAGTTAAACGCATGAATATTGGTATTTTGTATTGTATACTTTTTCTCCCAAACATGACCTCCACGCGGGCGGAGCCGCGAGCAACAACTAGTTTCGATATAAAAGGCAGCGTCCATGTAAAAAGGTCCAGGATTTAAATTATAAATATTTCAAGATTATTATGTCAAATATATATTTTTTTCGTGGAGATAATCAATTTGTGCCTAAAAGATAATAAAAAAAGATGAGTCACACAGCCTCCGTGGTGCAGCGGGCGAGTAGTGGCTGTAAAACGAGAGACCGTGGGTTCGATACACGCACTGAGACAAATGTTTGTGTGACAGACAGATATTTGTTTCAGGTCTGGGTGTTGTGGGGCCGTAGTTCCTCGTTCTTCTTGATAACTATGCGTGTGACTGATGGGTGTATTTATAAATTTATTTGTATACAAAATAGTAGATTTATTGCCAGTATTGGCTACAAGCAGTATCATGTTGAGTTTTAATTTTAATGATACATTGTATTTTTTATAGTTATGTCCAAAAACGTCGATGTGAGAGTCACTTGGTTGGTGGACAAATCAGTGATTTCCACTGTCCATAAAAACCATAGTACCAGAAGGACCAGGGCATTTAAAAGAAGTGAACAAAAATTGGGAAGGGAGGTTGATTTGGATCTCACAGACCGAATTATGAGACGAACAGTTAAGCGCCACACCTGTTAACACAATTCAGGATTTCGAACAATTTATGACTAACATAGATCTAAAAGGGGAACACCCAAAAACTCTGAAATATTTAATTCCGAATTTCAATGTTCGGATTTTCAAAGACCGAATTTCATTATACCTAAGAATTATAATGTCAATATTAATTCTAAGGAAATTATTGAAACTCGGAATTAAATTTTAAATTTCGGAATTATAGAAATAGGATGAATCATAAATCGGAGTTATGTTATATTATATTAAGAAATTTTAACGATCCGGAATTTTGAAAAACTCTATTTTGAAATTAGTATTTGTGACTCTCGGAATAAAGTTTTTCGTATTTATGTAGCAGGGTATACTATCTAAAAGACACCGCTAAGAAAATCTAGAATGTCTTGCTCTGGATATATTTCTGAAGTTTTCTACTTTTCCAATCATATCATCGCTTATGCTGGCCTCCTCCAAATTTCTTTCCATTACTTTAATATCATCCTTATTATATTTAGGTTGTCACTTTACTACGTGTTCAGGTCATTTATCTTTCTTATTTCCTGTGAAATCTCCAACAAGGGTAGTTAGCGGTTTGCTATTAAAAGTCCCTTCTCAAACTTACACCATCTGTCATATTGGACAGAGATTGGGACGGACAGAGATTAATTAATATGACGTTAAAGCACAGCCTTGGTAGTTTGCTGGAATTTCAATCAATGAGGTTACTTGTTGAGTATCTATTCAGTGGAAAGCTGATTGGCAGGTGCTCTTCTCAGAAATTTAATCGGTAAACAAATTAAAGATTTGAAGTGGAATCTTATTGATACTTTGTAGCGGAAGTAGCAATGAAGTTAGAGGTCGAAGATTTAAATGTTTGTGACAGCTGCAAATATATTCTTACATTTTGAATATGTTATCTCCATGTCACTAATGACTATACAAAAGTTGTATCTTAGTATGGAATCAGGAATGTAAGTGTTACTGCCAAGTTAATTTACTATAAAAATTGTTGTGCATTTTCCAAATGTATAGGTTTGGTGAAAAAAAGAAGACAGCCTTCTGGTTATTTTTTTTACCGATATTATAATAAGATTTCTCATTTTAGTAATCGAGACTAAGGTCACTCATCTAACAGTTTATACATATTGGATTAAGAACTATTTTTTCTCTCTTAGCTAACCAAAATAATTTCGAGATGCTATACGATTAAATCTAAGCAGAATTATGACCAGTTTTGTTACGAATTGAGAACTTATAAACACTAAATATCACAATGATGATTCATAAACCCATCTTCACACATATTAATATAAAGACAACAATCTATAAAAATAAAATTGCCCCAGTTTCGAGGCCAATGTGATGAGCACACAAGGGAGCGATGCCTGCCCTCACAAACTCGTTAGCAACGAAGGCTGTGTAAACGCTTGATTTAATATTGACAAATGTACCTTATTAACTACAAAAAATTACACAGAAGCGTATATATACTCAGCCTGTTGCCGTCCACTGTTGGACGTAGGCCTCCCCAAGTGAACACCAACCATCCCGGTCAGTGTATCAAGTGTCACGTGTATAGATTAAAGAAACCGCAATTTTATGGAAGTTTTAATAATAATATTAATGCGAATATTTATGGAGGTTTGCTACTCAATCACGCCAGAACGGCTGAACGGATCTGGTTGAAATTTAGCCCAGAGTCCAATTATAGTCTATAATAGCATATAGGCTACTTTTATCCCGGAAAATGTACGGTTCCCGTAAAATAGTTTTGTTTTTGTTTTATACAGAAAAGGGATCGCCATGATTTATTACATAGTGTTAGTTGATGGTCTAAGAATGACATAGACTACTTTTTATCCCGGAAAATGCATGGTACCTCGATAACTTAGAGGAACTATGGCCGCACAAAACCCAGACCCAAAACAAATATTTATACAAAGCACAAACACGGGTACCACAGAGTTGCTATAATATGCTGTACTATATGTTATCTTAATACTGTGCATATCTGTAACGAGAGGGATACGGCCTTCTCTCTATTAAGCATTACTAGCATACTTCACATACTTTCTATATTTTATTATACCAATGTGGCCAGAGTTTGGGCGCTTTATGAATATTTCGATAAGTACTGGGCAGAGAGCAAGGCGCCTACTCGAAGGTTCTGTAGCCAATTAGAATAAGTTTTTGAATACTTTGAATACTATTTGAGTAGATGGGTCTTTTCGAAAGACCTGTTCCTAGGTCCTGAAGAGAGTTTTCAGGCAGGCTGGCGCGTCTATTGTCGGACACGTGTGTTCGCATTTGTTTACTATCATAGTTGACATTGGTCAAGGGAAATACTATTTATATAGCGGCCGTAACGGAATTGTTAGGATCTCCCATGTTCGGGACGATTACAGACGGAAATTGCATTGCCAATTGGCAATAGCCGGCTCTCACAGTAAAAAGGTTCCAACACCGAATGTCTTATACAATAATAGGTACATTTGGATATGTCCACAGTATCCGGTTGGTTTTAAGATTTTAGGTTAAACAGTCTTATTTAACAATATTTAGTGAGTTCTGCTATGCGTTTATTTCTTTCTACGTGATTGGTAAATTTTTATGGTGCCAAAAATGAATCTCTAACGTTTATATAAAAAGCTCGCTTAAGTATACTATTGCCTTTCATTTACTGGTAGTTAACTGACATTTTTCTTGAATATTCTTACTTAGATACATATACACCAGTAATCCACAATACTGCCATACTTTAGTGAAAGTCCGTTAAGTAAATAAATACATTCAACAGTCACATATAGTTCTGACCCCACACTAAGGTGGCCAACATTTCATACAACACGGTTTCTTCCATCATTCATTAGAATTAACAAATTGAAACTTAGGAATTACTCTGTTCTAAAATGTGATAGACATTATTGATACAATTAAACAATGCTATCTTAAAAGCTTAGAGTGTCTTCAGAATGTTAAGATAAAAAGTAAAGTGCCAGTTTTTGTTCAAATCTTGGTGATACTTCGATACTTCTTACTGAGGCGCCTGAAGTTATGATAAATTACACTTACTCATAGTATTGATCTTAGGTTTCCAATATCGGAAGTATGGTAAGATCAGACGCTAATGGATAAAGAATGAATCTGTAATTTTTGTCGCATTCTTTACTCTGGCCAACCGTGTTGAGCCTCATAGGAACTCTTATTTCTTTGCGGTTAAGTGTTATTTCAAATGGTCCGAAATTTAAATTAATTAAATATTAGTTTTTGATTTAAATTTAACTACTTTAAACTAGTTCCTACTCTGTCTCTTTTCACTTAGTGTTTACCAATCTTTGGTGCTATCTGTATATATAAAAGAAGAAGCTGACTGACTGATCGATCAACGCACAGCCTAAGCGGCTGGGGTTAGAGACTTGAAATTTTGACAGTAGGTACCTTTTATGACGTAGGCATCCACTAAAGAAGGGTTTTTGGAAATACTACCCCTAAAGGGGTAAAATAGGGGATGTAAGTTTGTATGAAAATCCGTCATTTTTTAAGTTAAACGCATGAAAATTGGTATTTTGTATTGTATACTTTTTCTCCCAAACATGACCTCAACGCGGGCGGGGCCGCGAGCAACAAATAGTAAAATATAATTGTTGGAATAAAAAAAAATTCAAGTATTCATAACATACAGGTTTGACCTAGTGTGGGGTCAGGACTATATGTGAGACTGTTGGGTGTATTTAATTAAATTAAATTTATTTATCTAATCTAAAATTGTACTGCCTCGGTGGCGCAGTTGTAATTGCGCATGAGATACGACTGCTTTGCCGAGGTCTCGGGTTCGATCCCCAGGTTGGGTAGTGATAGTGAGTTTTTCTATTAAGAAATACAAAGTATCAGTTCGGAGTCCGGAATTGTGCTCGGTATGGTGATAGGCTTGCCCCATATCACATTGTGGGACCGTAATAATTTCGGCGAAAAGTGGGTGTACTGGTTAAACCCCTGCCTACCCCTTCGGGGATTAGAGGCGTGAGTGTTTATGTATGCACCTAAAAAAAAATCTTTCAAACTTAGGATTTTTTAATTTTTTGCGCAATAAGATTTAAAATTGAGTGACACGGCGTATCATTTAAATTTAGAAAATATCTATAATAATTCCACTTAGAGTAATACTCTAAGTAATTCCACGATACGGAATTCAAACATGCTGTGTTTTGTTTTTTTTTTGCCTTGATACGACGAGCCAGACGAGCAGACGGGCCACCTGATGGTAAGTAGTCACCGCCGCCCATAGACTTCTGCAATGCCAGGGCACAGCAAAGCCGCTGCCTACCGTTTTCTAGCTGTATTCGCCCACAGTAAAACGAATGATGCCGAACTGTGAAGCTAAAAATAAATACATTGCTTTTAGATAACTCTTTATTGCACACCATCGTAAGAATTTTCATAACAAGAAACCTTAAAACTATAGTATGTTACAAAAGGGGTCTTATTGCTAAGAGCGATCTCTACCAGGCAACCTATCATTTAGATACTTTTAATATATTAAAATCAATTCGATATAAAACTACTTACATTGGAATGTAAGTACCTCTTTTTTGGAGCACCTTTTTCCAAGATTTGACAGCATCCATGGCGCAGTGGGCGAGTAGCCGGCTGTGAAACGAGAGGCCATGGGTTCGATTCCCGCACCGAGACAAATGCCTGTGTGACAGACATATATTTATTTTGGGTCTGGGTGTGGTGGGACCGTAGTTCCTCGTAGTTCTTGATACCCACGATACAGGTTTCACCTAGTGTGAGGTCAGAACTATGTGTGTGACTGATGGGTGTATTTATATGGTTTAAAAAAGCTCGTTTAGTTTACCATATATCTAGGATGCAGGACTTGTGTCCAGTGTGAGGACGTATTTATTTACGCTAGAGGTCGCCCAGTTGTCGAAATTCGATTATGACTTAAGTGAGGTTGTCTAAGAGTATACTTTTATGACCATTTCGTATACATTTTTTTAATTTTGTTCTGTAACGTACAAATAATTATAATCTTTAATGTGTTTGATATTGGCAGTAAAAACGTAAACAATGAATGTGTTATTTTACTCAGTGTTGCCTCGGTGGCGCAGTTGTATTTTCGCATGCATTACGACTGTTGTGCTTAGGACTCATGTTCGATCCTCGGATCTGGTAAAATTTATATTGGGTTTATCTAATAAAATATTCAGTATCAGGCCGGAGTCTGGAATTGTACCCGAGAATTTGTGGCGAAACGTGGGTGTACTTGTTACATCCGTGCCTACCCCTTCAAGGACTATAGGCGTGAGTGTATAATGTGTATATATGGTAAAAAACTAAACAAATATAATTTTAATGATAATGTATCTTAAGGCTAATTATACACATAGCTAAACTCATTTGAACTTTCATCATAATTAGGCTACCTGACAATTAAAGCTTTTAAACGGATGCGTCGATCTATACACTTTTATAGCTACAATGTTACTCGATATATTTGTGAGCTCATCTTACAAATATCCCTCATATTTTGTATCCAATCGGTATTTCCGTGTGGGTAGAACCACAAACAATAACTAGCTTAACCAACCAATGCTTGCCAATAAATACTTTCTTAATTTATATCACGAATAGACAACTACTTGCAAAGAATAATGCGAGTGCTAGCAGTTTTGTGTAAACCATGGAATTGGTTTAGAATAATATTTTTCTAGAATCATCAATAATCTGATGTCTAGTTTTAGAAAATAATCTTACTTACTAATATTTTAAATGCATATGTTTGGATGGATGGATTACGCTAGAACGGCTAAACAGATCTGGTTGAAATTTGGCTTAGAGGTAGGTAATAATATGGAATAGCACATAGGCTACATTTTGTATTATAAAATTAGGAAAGGGTCGCGCAATATTTTAATGGCATAAATACCATCGGCCGTGGTCACGGGCTGACTCACGGGTGTCAGCCCGTGACCACGGCCGATGCAACTCGGTCGAAACGTCGGGAAATAATTGTGGTATTTATGCCATTAAAATATTGCGCGATTAAGACCCTTTCCTAATTTTATAATATGTATTCAAATCGCGAGAGTCTAAAAACATTTATAGGCTACATTTTAGCCTGGAAAAAATTCACGGTTCCTATAGGATAGCAAAATATAGAAAGATGTGATAGCTTAAGAAGATTCCATGGATTTCATACATTTTCTTTCAAAAATAACTACCACGGGGGCGGAGCCGCGGGCAACAGCTAGTTTGGAATATATTTTTAAATTCCACGTTAACAAATTGCTAAATTCAATTGCGCAGTCGTTCAATATTTATTTTCGTAGACTTTTGTAAATATTTACTTTGTCCATAATGTTTTATGTAGAACGAGTCTGCCATTTTTGTCTACAGTATTAATGCAGTTTTTATCTTTTATTTTTTCTTTTAATAATGCGCTACTTAACAATCAATCGCCCTCTGAGCTTCATTAAACAACAATTAAATCATCATTAAACATTTACGATCTCTCAAAGACAAAATTAAATCCTTTCTTCAACTATAGATTTAAAGATACATATTGTCTATCGAACTCGTTAAGTTGTATAAATACACCCAACAGTTACACACATACATAGTTCTGACCCCACGCTAGGTAAAACCTGTATCGTGGGTATCAAGAACTACGAGGAACTACGGTCCCACATCACCAAGACCGGAAACAAATATCTGTCTGTCACACAAATATTTGTCTCAGTGCGGAAATCGAACCCACGGCCACTCGTTTCATAGCCGGCTACTCGCCCGCTGCGCCACGAAGGCTGTGCTGTATTGGAAACTGATACTTACGTACCTACGTTTTACCTCAAATGACCTAGCAATTATTACTGTAATATGCACAAATATTGATATTTTATCTATGGATTCTGAATACTGAGGTGTGACCGAAAATTAAGGTAAAATGTACAATCACTCCAAGCTCAAGCTATGATGTTCGAAGAATATCATAATTAATATTATTATTATTACAATTTATCTTAAGTTAAGTTTAATGACAATTTAACTATGTATGTCATACACTAAGGGATTTTTTTTCTCATTCGTATTCCACTCCACTAACTTATTTAAAAATTAACTAGTTAAAATTGGCATTGTATTAGATGTTTTTCACTTTGTTATCTCGTTAACACTTAATATTAATTCCGGAATACAAATTTTTGGGTTATAATTATGTTAAAAAACTTTAAACAATTTTGTATACTATTTGTACCCGATTGTAACCTGTTTTGTGTGTAATAAATAAAATAAATAAAATAATAAAGCAATATCATCATCCCTATATTCCTGTAGCGATAGCAAAGTACAACTAGTGGGATTGTGGGGCTGTCACCAATCTCAGACAGCTTTACAATTTTTAAAACATAACAAATGATTCTCTGTATGTGCTTGAGGATCAACTCAGTACTTCACTGGTTTTACAACTTTTATGCGTTGTCATTAGACAAATGAGACAATCTGATGTCATTCACATTTCATTGTGATTCCTGAGGATCAGATCTTATACTTAATAGGGTAGTTTCTTGTGTTAAATTTTGTATATTATTCGAATATAATACGCAAAAGAAACCCTTTTGCGAAAACAGAATCAGAATTGCTTGAAACTTGATGTCACCAATTTTTTTTTGATATTGGTATGAGCAAAAACAGCTGCATAGTGGGAGCATATCACTATTTCCCTCGCATAAGGGCACAGTAATTGCCATTCTGAGAACCGTGACGTCACGAGACATATCACGCGGTCTTTTACTGTCATTTGATCCCTTCCAACATATTTGAATGGCGCCTAATTTAGTTTTTTTTTGTTATAAAATTCTTTCGATAATGGGTTTTAGATAATATAACTTGTTGATTAAATAAATAAAAAAATGTGTCAACTATCCTATTGGCATTGTAACTGAAAGTTGTCGGAACTGGAATTAATTATAATAATACGGACCCTGTATTAAACACTGTCCCACTACTGGGTACTGGCCTCTTCTGGTAATGAGTTAGGCGTTAAACCACCACGCTGGCTTTACGGGTTGATAGAATTCAAGTACCTTTGAAATTCTCATGGAGAATTTCCAGGTATGTATAATTTATGACGATGTTTTCCTTCACCGTTAACCCAAGCAATAAATAATTTCCAATAAATACACGTAACTTAAGACTAGTCAGAGTTTTACGTAATTTAGGTTATGAACCCACGAATTTTATTTCTACAGTCCGTAATGCTCCCAAATAAATTATTACTGCTTCGTTTATGAATGAATTAAAAAAGTATTCACATCTGTGTGTTATTCAAAAATATGTTTTGTCTTCTATGAATTTTTGATCTATTTTCAATCAATTGACGTTGTATACTAAATGTAACATTTGTGCCAGCTAAACTAGACGAGAATTATATTTTGCACATTTTTTTTATCACGGCCTTGAAATATTTTTCCTTTATTTTGGCATTGGCTCAAGGTTGGCGCAACATCAAATCGTTAACAGTTTTTTCGAGTACAAACAAATCGTTCAAACAGGTACATTTTGTTTTAACTGAACTACAGATGGCCCGGGATTGACTTTGTAGTTGATCAAATATTTGTTTTGACGTTGGATGATTATGTTAGATTTGATGGTGTCACAAGGACAGTTATTCTCATGGCACAAATATGAATGAAATTTTATTATAGAATTAGTATTTTAATGTATTATATTGGATTTAACATATGAAACCATTGATTAATTGCACAAAGGTATTTGTTTCTGTGTGGGAATCGAACCCGTGGCCTTCCGTTTTACTGCTGCTTACCGACTACGCCTCGAGAGTCCTACAAACTGGCTATTAGGCTAATTAACCTCCGGTTGAGGTCAGGCACTCTCTGCAAATACCAAACCCATTTGTCGGATAAATAAAGTTCAAATTAATTGGATTGCGTTTGATGTGGCGTCAATTCATTATGAACGTTAGTTAGGTCTTCAATAAAATATTATATTATTTATTAAAAAAACACGAATGCAAAAACAGTATTTACATAGTATAAAATACTAAATACACTAACTAACTAACTAAATACACGAGGAAGGCCAGTGCATAAATAAAAAAGCAACTCCCGTAAATATTTGTGAAAATGCAATTTGTGTCGAGTTATATTTCGTTCTCTTTGTATTATTTACATCAGTTTATAATACTAGCCTTGCATTAAACAGTGTCCCACTGGGCTGACTGTGGGCTGGGCACGCGCCTCGTCTTCCAATGAGAGGGGTTAGGCCTTAGTCCACCACACTGGCCTAATGCGAGTTGGTAGACTTCATCAAGCACACGATAATTAACAATACACACGTAACTTTAGAAGTCAGAGGTGTATGCCGTTTGGGCTGGTTTCGAACACACGACTTTTGTCTTGACAGTCTGTAACAACCAATTAGGCCATCACCGCTTTATAACGAGACATTATTCGTTTTTTTTAACAGCTTAGTGACGTACTACTAGTCTATTTAGAACTCACATCGTCTGAACATTCAAAGGGTACTCAATGTAATATTCAACATATCGGTTCAAGCACTCTCTACGAATATTTTGCTCAAGTATTTCGCACTCACATTTTTTGGAAATATAATGCCTACCAATTCTAATATGGCGACTTCCATAATCGATTGACCTACTGAGACAGAAGTTGAGAGTTTAATATATGCCCCTAGAGCTCTAAACATTTTTTACAAGTACACGTTTATAAATTGGTAATCTTTATATCGCTTGCTGTAATAATAGAAAACATTGCGTGGAAACCTGTACCCATCATTAGAATTTCGAAGGTATGTAAATTCTACCTACTCACAATAGATCAGCGTGATGGTCTAAGGCCTAAACTCTCTCATTGGTGACATGAATACTAAGTATAAAAAAAATATTTTTGGATTTACAAACAGCTAACATAGCCACCAGCTATAAATCATCGAAAGAAATTATTTTACAAATAAATAACATCTGCTTGTAATTCCTACACACATTAATCTTTTAGCACTTTATATTGGCATGGTGTTATGTCTGGGCAATCTACGACAACGTTTTTATGAATTATTTTAATTATTAGTCATGAATCTATGCTTAAACGGTAGCGGCTCTGCTGTGCTCTGGCATTGCAGAAGTCTATGGGCGGCGGTGACTACTTACCATCAGGTGGCCCATCTGCTCGACTGCCTATCCAGGCACTATAAAAAAAAATTATAGCTGAAGCAAACAAATCGATGGTAAATGACGAAGCAAAGTTATTTTCTCAGTTCTATGTTACCAATGTGCCCCCGTAGCGCAGTAAGCGAATAGCCAGCTGTGAAACGAGGCCGTGGATTAGATTCCCACACTAGGACAAATGTTGGTGTGACAGGCAGACACTTGTCGGGTCTGGGTGTTGTGAGACCGAAAGAGTCTCGTAGTCCCTGATACACACGAAACAAGACTCGTATCTAAGGCTATGTGTGTGACTGTTGGGTGTTATTTATTTATTAATGAAGTTATCGTGAATTAAAGTTACTGAACTATCGAGAACGTATTTCCTTGCGTATTAAATATTAAAAAAACACCAGGAAACGAGCTAGTTGTTGCGATCTCCAAGGCCCGTGAACATCCACAATGCCTGAACAATCATAAGTGCAGTAACGGAATAAGGTCATGATTATGAAATTGTTTATTGGTCTTGTTGACAATTACATAGCTCTTATGACAAGTAAGTACATTAAAAAGAAAGAAATAAGCGGAATAAAACGGGTATGCTGGACTGGCCGGTCTTACGACCCAGCATCCCCGTCGCTCGGATGATGGCTATCCGTGCTGCCACTGTGTCGAGTCCCTACCCTGTATGTACACCCCACCCGACACTACCAGCTAAAACCCCGCTGTGGCCTTCTTCGGCGCTTACGGAGCGATCCCGGGGTATACTAAGGAGTGCTAGAATTTTAAGTTAGGAGTTGTGCCTGTCGGAGTCGCCCCTGCGTGGTGCCGCGTAGCAGCCCATCTCCATGGAGGGCTAAGGAGGCCCCCGCACCGAACAACGACAGAGATCGAGGCCTCACCACCCGCGCTGCCGTCCATCTCGTGGTCGCTCGATGATGAGCGCCCGCGACTCCCGATGGCCCCTATTAGTCGCCTTCTACGACAGGCAGGTGTTACCGTGGTGGAATTCAAACGGCACGATTCCACTGGGCGAGAGACGCCGGTCAGTCGTCCACCCGGCGCCTCCTACGTCTTCTCTAGCGGCGGGAGGGATCATTTCGTTCCCGATCCCTCTCAGCACTCTCCTTCTGCGAGACGACGTTCTCGCAGAAGTGGGCCACCGCACGCCAGGACCTCCGGCTGGCAATCATGGACGACACCACGGCCGGCAGCAAGAGGTCTCCTCCAACGACTGCTCTGAGAGCGCTGCGCTCTTCGTCCCAGGCTGGGCACTTCTCCAACGTATGTTGGGCCGTGTCCTCGGCGTTAAGCTGTGCTGAGGTCTCGGGTTCGATCCCCGGGTCAGGTAACGTGATATCATATAGCCTAAGCAGGGACTGCTAACTAACAGTTAAGCAAAAGACCTTGAGTATACAAGAAACGGGCCCCGGACAATCTTATGAACCATTGGCATAGATCCCAACTTTGATCTAAATAGGTTATTCAATTAGATGGGACACACACAACCTCATATTCTTACCTTGACTAATTACACAGTTTAATTTAACTGTCATAAAATTCATTAAATACTGGGTAGTACGAATTAAAACTCAAAACTCAAACTCTAATATATAATTAGCACCGGCACAAATATCGATATTGCTTAGGTACTGGAATCGAACCAGAGTCAATTATATTTTGTCAATAAATCGTACACATTATACATTTTCACTACCAACTAATTGGTATCTTTAGTAAATAGTACAAAAAATAAAACCAGAAGCGACTCACCGAATTTCAAATAAATCCATACAGCATCTTTGTTCCAAACATCGGGTTTTCATATTATTCACTTTAGTGGGTATTGATTCACTATCTCACTTCTGAACTATTAGCCATCATTGATTAAACACAAACTACACTGAAAACGACTGTACGCACACTGATTAAAACCGAGCTAAAATCCCATTAGTTTCGTATAGACTGCCTCGCGAGCGTTGAGGCTTCCCTTTTTATAACAAATCTTCCCCACTGAGTCCACAACCTATCCAATCTACCCCAAAATATTTCGTAAGTGACCCCCCAATATTTCCATAAAATTCTAAAGTACCCTCACAGTATGTAGATATAACATGAAAATTAGAGGTCTGAAAAGCGATGAGTCATATTATAGAGGTTATCGCTCCGTCTACCTTTCTGGTAGAATATTCACATATTATACGATCGCTGGGAATTGATAGATATATAGAACTTTTATTTAAATCATAGGTAGGTATTAAAATATGCTAAATTTAGTCTGGAACTTATTTGTTATATAGCACCGAATGGTAAATTTAAAAAGTAAAAAAAAATTGCCACACCGTATGCAATGTATTGTAAACCACATTTGATAAAAGTGCTAATTATTTTTATTTTTAACATTATTGCTGTGATTTCAAGCTATTCTGAATGATTCCATTTTATAAATGTTTTTAGATTTTCACGATTTGAATACATATTATTAAATTAAGGAGCGGCCCGTGACCACGGCTGATGCAACTCGGTTGAAACATCGGGAATTGTGGTATTTATACCATTAAAATAATACGTGATTAAGACCCGCTCCTTAAATTTATAATATATTTATTTATTTATTCCATTATTTGTTGAACATGAGTATACACTCAAAGCATGTAGGTTGTTAAATTATGTTATAGCATAAGGATCAATCATGTTTAGCCTTGATGGCGTACAAATATATAGTGTTACAAACAATACTACGGTACAATTAAATTCATGAAAAAACAGGCAATTAATATTATATAGTTATCAAATAGGTGTCCAATTGTATTATAATATTATTATCAACATTACTATTATGCATTAAATTAAATTCAGGAATGTCCAGTGATATTAAATGTCCTTATACATTAAAATATATATATATATATATATATACAAATTATGAAATGTCTTATTATTAGTTAGTCAGTGATATTTTATCATTCATAAATTCTGATATATTATAATACGCTTTCCTTTGTAAATGTGACTTCAGTTTGCTTTTTAAATTATGGGCATTCAGCTCCTCCCAACATTTTGGTAGTTTATTAAATATTACAGGGGCCATGCAGAAAACACTTTTACGCATTAGCGCTGTTTTTGATTTACACAGGCTAAGAACTGTGTCATCACGTCTGTTACGTTTGACTTTATCTGATAAACGTGTGAATAATAACGGATTATGCTTAACAAACATGGCAGTTTCCAAAATATAAAGGCAGGGCAAAGTCAATATTTTATACTTCACAAAATAGGGTTTACAACTATCAGTTTACTGAAGTTAAACATGGTTCTAACGCATCGTTTTTGGGCTTTGAAAACTATTTCTTTGTTAGTTGACAATTCAACTAATTGCCCCAGAAGATAATTCCATACCTTAGATGTGACGCAACTAAGCCATAGTACGCTGTGAGCAATGAATCGGTATTTAGTACCGGGACTAATTTGTAAAGAGCATATGCAGAGTTACTTATTTTTTTACTCAGAATTTTAATATGCTCTTTCCAGTTTAATTTATTGTCAACTGTTATTCCAAGGAATTTCGCAGTGCTGACTTCTTCAATTATTTTATTATTATATTGAATCTGAGGATTAGCTAAAGTTGATAATCGTTGGTTGAAATGCATCACATTAGTTTTATTGAGATTTATTTTAAAATTATTACGGTCTTATTCATAACAAAACGCTTATCGAAGGTATAAACCTATATTAGTTAAAACGTCATATAAGCCTATGGAACGTTTCATAAAATTCTTTATTCATAATCGTTTCATAAAGCTTCGATAAATAAATTGTCCCTATCGTACACAATGTTGCCATTTCGTAGAAAAAACGTGATTTCAATTGATTTCATCGAGGTTTTGTCTCTGGAAAGAGCCAAAAAAACGACAACTTGTCATTGTCATTGTCATTTGTAAACAAACTTTACTCTTGAGGGTAATCACTGTCGTAAAGCCATATATTTTTTAAAAAAGAAGAAGAAGACTCTTGATGGAAAATTTAATTTGTCTTGCAATCTAGAAAGGTCTCATTTGGTCAGAATGCAGCAATCTGCAAAGCGGCCGAGGGGTGAAAACTGGCTAGAGGAAGACAAGGTTGGTGCAGCCATTTTCTGGTATCAAAATTCCTCTTTGCGCTATTTATGTATCCATTACTAACATTGTTTTTGCTTACAAGCTTTTCTTGAAGGAGTTAGTGAGGGAGCGGGTTCATGTCATCGAGAATAAAAATACAGACACGAACTCCAATTCCTTAAAGGTGGCGGCGTGGAGAGAGAGGTGCAACTTAAATCTAATTGTTATTCTTGCATTGTTTTAATGTCAAACAATGTGCACAACGATATAAACAAACTTCGTTTTTATTTCAGCTTTAATTGTATGTGTAAAGGGGCCCCACGCACAGTAAACCAGATGAAGGCACAGTGGGGCCATCTGAAAATTAAGGCAAATAAAAATTTAAGGCAGAAGAGAAAGGTGGTTTTAAAGACTAGTGGTGGCCCACCACCAATCATAAGAGTCAGTATTGAAGACATTAGCAGCTGGCTGCTTAATGAATTCACTACTGACAACAATGAATTTGATTCAGATCAAATAAATCAGGTAATATCTTATTGCTTGTTTTTATAATTTGACAATTGAGTCATAGTTTTTGTACTTGTAACTATAGGTATATTTGAGGTGAGAATACTTTTGTGTAATGAAAATTCACATTTACAGAACTAATATTCGTCAAAACCATCCACCTCACAAGATCAAGAAAATTGTATACTTTAAGAGGTATGTTAAATCAAAAGTCAAAATTAAACTCAAATCATTTTTAATAAGTAATGTAAAGATCACCATAGAGGAACACACCCACGAGAGCCAGAGGAAATTATTACTTTGCCAAAACAAAACTTTTTTTAATAAAACTTCAAAAAAACTATTTATTTTTCAGATAGTTGTGCCTCCTCAGGGTCTGATTTCACCTGAATACACAGTCAGGTCATAAGTATTGTCACACAGTAAAAACTTTTATTTTAGAATGCTGGCCACAAAAAAGTTTATTGAATTCGAATTTCAAATTGTTCATGAAAATAAAAATGTATACTTTTTAGAATTTTACTCATTTTTAAATATGAAGTGGACGCTTAAAGAAGACCGTGTTGCAGTAATTGCGTTGCATCGTTGCGGTTACGCGCCAATTAAAATTTTTGACATACTGAAAAATTTGAATATAACCAAAAGATTCGTTTATCGTACCATCAAACGATACAATGAAGACTCTAGTGTAGATGACAGGTCAAGAAGTGGTCGCCCTCGGTCTGTTAGGACTCCAGCAGTGATAAAAGCTGTGAAGGCGCGAATTCAAAGAAATCCCAAACGTAAGCAGAAACTGTTGGCCCTTCAAATGGGGTTAAGCAGAACCACGGTGAAAAGGGTGTTAAATGAAGACTTAGGGCTTCGGGCATATCGAAGAAAAACAGGACATCGTTTGAATGCTCGTCTAATGGACCTGAGACTGAAGAGATGCCGCGCTTTGTTGAAGCGGTACGCGGGAAAAAAATATCGGGAAATTCTTTTTTCAGATGAAAAAATTTTTACCGTAGAAGAGAGCTACAACAAACAAAATGATAAGGTGTACGCACACAGTAGTGAAGAAGCGAGCAACCGTATTCCGCGTGTCCAACGAGGTCATTTTCCATCCTCGCTCATGGTATGGTTGGGAGTTTCTTATTGGGGCTTAACAGAGGTACATTTTTGTGAGAAAGGTGTAAAAACGAATGCAGTTGTGTATCAAAATACAGTCCTGACGAACCTTGTGGAACCTGTTTCTCATACCATGTTCAATAACAGGCACTGGGTATTCCAACAAGATTCGGCGCCAGCTCATAGAGCGAAGAGCACACAAGACTGGCTGGCGGCGCGTGAAATTGACTTCATCTGGCACGAAGACTGGCCCTCCTCCAGTCCAGATTTGAATCCGTTAGATTACAAGATATGGCAACACTTGGAGGAAAAGGCGTGCTCAAAGCCTCATCCCAATTTGGAGTCACTCAAGACATCCTTGATTAAGGCAGCAGCCGATATTGACATGGACCTCGTTCGTGCTGCGATAGACAACTGGCCGCGCAGATTGAAGGCCTGTATTCAAAATCACGGAGGTCATTTTGAATAAACTTTAGTGTCATAAGAATCTATGTTTTGTTAGATTCATTTTGGTATATAAATGGTTACATAATGAATAAACTTGTTTCAATTATTTTATGTTAAACATGTGACAGAATTTATGACCTGACTAGGTATATAAAGACGGTATTAATAAATCAGTTTTATGCTGTAATCATGTAGAATTATGTTGTAGGTATATAGATAAATAATACTTTATATTTTTCAGGCAGTAAACCAAACCAATCAAACAAAAAAAATCTCCAAACCCATCTCCACCTGGAAACATACAGCTGGTATTTACAAATCATCATTATGTAGTTTCAGTTTTATGCTAAAATCCTGTAGATACCATTTTATTAAATAAAATTAATTTTTTAGATGACATATGTGGAGCCTTCAGATCCACCTCCACCAATTGCTTCAATTCAACTATTTAAAAAACAGTAAATCACAAAAAAAAGATTCCTACAGTAAGTAAACTTATATTTCCATAGTTATATAATGTTTTGGTTAATAATTAAATATGGGTGTGTATATAAACTTAATACAGTTTAATAATGAACTTTACCCAACAATAAAAAAACATATAATAATTATACATCTAACATTAACCAGCCAATCTTAAATCTACATTCACACCCATCAAGAATTGTAACATAAATATCAAAGAAAAGGTATTGCATTATTTTGTATATTTATACACTGCATTATTTCAGGTTCATCGCACAGCCGCAGAACAAATTGCAGCGGTGGAAGTGCAACGTATGAGAGAGCTGCATGCTCTGCAGATGGAAAGTGAGCACCAGAGAATTAAAAATTAAAACTTGAAAGAAACATTACTAAAAGAAAAAAATAATTTAATAAAAAACAAAATGACGAATAAAAAATATAGATAACTGAATTTTAAACGATGTTTAATTATTTACCTTTGACTGATAAAATTTCATTCATTGAAGTGCCTTGCTATTTGTTTTGACGTTGTTCCTTTGCAAAGAAGTGGGCATCTTTATATATAGCGTGTCGTGTGAGCGCACGCGCTACTCTGCTACATATGCGACTGGTAGCGGCTTGAGATAATCCATGGAGGTCCCCAGCATCTTCTTGCATCTATAACATAAAGAAAAGAGTCTTAACAGTAGCTCATCATTAGGTACAAGTTAGTAAAAATATCAAAAAGGATTAACTTGCCTCACGACGACCTTAACACCTTATTGCAGTTAATACTTGCAATTCTGGTGATATGCCACAGCCTTTACGATTCAGCTGCCACTCTTCGCGGAATAAATCAATAATAACAGCAGCCGATTATTTCGAAAAACGATACCGTTTACGGAATTCCTTGTCATCCAGAGAAAGTGGATCGAATCTCTGCCTATACAATTTCCTAGACGAAAGATTTTCAATAAGTGCAATGGTATGCAGGGATTGTAAGGCTTGCATTTTTAATAGGTAAGTAAATAAAATGCGCTACAAGGTCGATCTCATATTATATAGTATAATACTCTTTGGTCGATGTGTTTTTACTTGATAAAAGTGACATCGAAAATAAGCGTCAAACACGAGACAGCTGATCGACGTCGGCCATTTTTTTTGCTATGGAACGTTTATAGAAGGATCTTCGCTTCCTTAACTTTATCGGAGAGATAAGGAGCGTTTTAGCTCTATTGAGCCATTATGAATAACGTTTTTTAACAAGCTCATATTAACGGCCTTTTAAACCTCCAATAACTCATTATGAATAAGACCGTTATTAGTCTTTAACCAGTTTATTATTGATATAATGGAATTATTAATGTCATTATTATAATTATCTTTAGTGTTGCATGTAATATTCCATGACTTCTTTGTTCTCCTTTTTAAACATAGGTTTTACGATTGATTTTTTTAAAGCCTCAGGAAATATACCTGAGATTATGGTTGAATTAATAAGATAACTTATATGCGTACATCTTAGAGTAGGCAACCATACTCTAAGGCGTACATATGTCTGCAGAAACAGATTTAATATTTTTTGTTGAGATTCCGTCATATCCCACGCTATTTGTATTATTAATGTATTAATTATTTTGAGTACATCCTGTGGCGCGGGGGCATGAAAAATGATCTTGCACTATTTGTGATTTTCGAGGTGACCTTATATCCTGAATTTGGTAATGGGATCACCTTCTCAATAAAATAATTGTTAAAAGCATTTGCTATTTTTTGTGGATCTCTTATGATCTCATTATTTAGTTTTATTTTCGTGATAAGGTTACACGGAATGTTATTCTTTGAGCTATTTATTATTTTCCAGCTTGTTTTGGATTTATTGCTCGACGTTTTTATTTCGTAACTGTTTTGTGCATGTTGTGTTAGTTGAATAATTTTTCTAAATATTTGGGAGTATTTTTTAAATTATATTTTATTTGTTTTGTTAGGCTTTCGTCTATATTGCCATAGCAGTTGTCGTTTCTTTTTACTACATATTTTAATACCGCGTGAAACCCACTTTGATTTTTTTGTTGTCTGTATAGTTATAGTTTCATAAGGAAAACACAATTCGTAAAACAGTAAAAATGTTTCCATAAAAGTATTGTAGGCTATGTTAAGATCACTTGTTTGGTATATTTCAGAAAATGATAAACTACGTAAGTAATTATTAAATTTTATAATTTATTTATTGCTGTAGTTCCGTTTATTCCTACGCCAGTATTTTAGACTACAAGAATTTTATTTTTTATTTTATTTTGAAGAATATACATTCCATATTATGTTTTATATTTTTTTTATTAATCTTTTGTTTATTTCAAGTTGTAATAATAAATAATTGTCTGTTTTCGTAAACAGATAATTAATTAGAGTTACTTTTTGAGTGTGGCTTCCCTTGCGTGATACAAGTTCGTTTCTTTTATTCCGCCATAATCACACGGATAAATTGTGGAGCGATCATTGTACTGTTACAGAAGATAGAGTAGGAAACAACGAACTCAATAAAACATACGATGCCCAGGAGACCTTATCGGTGCACAAAGAATTATTGAGAGAATGCGAAGTCTAATAGTTTGGCCAATTAAATACTTTTAGAAACATGCCAGTAGTGTGGAGATTATAACGTTATTTTTGATAATGACCAGAAAATATGACCCATAGCTGGGCGTTGTTTACGTATTCATAAACATCAAACAGAGTTAATTGACATATATTGCCTCCCTCACCTCGAACCCGCACCCGAAGCCAATAATTACACAAAAGTCATTATTGGACAGATTTCCAGATTAATATGGGATTTGCGAACGCTGCTATGAATATCCAAATTGGATCCTTTTGGGAACAAAGTCACAATTAGTGTATTTGTCAAATTGATTTATCGCTCCAGGAGGGTTACTCTTGATACTCGATTCCAATTTAAAATTGGGATTGGGTTCGAGAACAGTAGAATTGACACTCTTGAACGCAACACCAACGCACAATTTAAATGAATACGGCGGACAGTTTAGTAATATACATACATATACACTCACGCCCGTATTCCATGGGGGTAGGCAGAGACTATTGAGTGCCATAAGCTACGATACTGACACACTTCTTTCGCCTCTTCCACATTCATACATCTTTTCATACATCTACGACGGTTGGAGGTACTTCTTATTTGCCCTTTTAGGGGAAGATCGTTTATCTGTTTCGTAAACGTTCTCCTTGGGCGCCCTCTACCCACTCTTCCAGTCACATTTACACGATAAATAGCTTTCGTAAATCACCTTTCACCCATCCTCTCCATGTGGCCAAACCATCTCAGCATACCTCTTTCTATCTTAATCACCACATCATTCTTCAACTCACAACGATCCCTTATCACACTATTCCTCATGCGATCAGCAAGGGTGACTCCACACATACTCCGTAAGGAGCGCATCTCCACCGCATTAACTCCACTTTCATGCTTCTTCTGTCACACCTAACTTTCACTTCCATACATAAGTGTCGGTACCAGCACACCATTATGAACAGCCATTCGCGCCTTTTGTGACATCGCCTGGCTGCTCATTATCGCGTGCAAGGCACCATTCACTTTATTACCTTCCATCACTCTCCTTTCAATATCCCTCTCATATGATAAATAGTGTCTCAATAAAACGCAGATGATAAGTCGTAGTGAAGTCTATATTTGGACAGAGTAACGTCTTGTCCCGTAGTAACAACCAACTGCCGAACAATTATTCTGACACCCTATTTATACCTTTATACAAATGTATCAAATCAGCAATCATATCTCGATTGAGTATATTTGAGGACAGTCAATTATTGTATAATTATATAAATAAATAATCAGTAATTATAATTAGTGTTTCTGGTGATATAAACCAATAATCAAGATGTGACGTCATAGCCGTCGGATATCTTCTACGTAGTACTGCTGGTACTTGTTAACATTCGGCCATCCTGCATAAGCCGTGTCCCACGGGTCTGGTCACATGCTTCAGTAGTGGAACCGAATTCCTGGAAAAGAAAATAATAGGCAGCAGTAACTTAAGCACCTTATAATACGTGAATTTAAACACAGTTACAATACAATTTCCTAAAATTAGTGATGTTATCGACATCCTATGACAGACATGTGTAAATACTAGAAATAAAAATAACCTTGCTAGTTATAAAACAAGGCTCCACAAAATCGGCAACTCTTTCAAGGGTCTTTGTATATGCTTTTACAATAAGGTTCCCAATCATATTAAAGAACTAAATGAAGATGTTAAAGCTACTATTGAGCGAAAACTGAGTAATAAAGCCTATTACAAAATTTCGGAATATTTATGTGACCTAAAGGCTTGGCAATAAGTTATACTGTTACTTAGAAGCGTAGCCATTAAATTATTATTGGGAACTTTACATATATATAGTAATGCCAATATATGTATTTCTTTAACATTGCGAACTTATATGCCTTACATGACTTTACTTGATATTTTGTGTCTAGTATTTCAGTCTGGGTATGTCATCCTCGCTAAAATGTCTGTGGTTGCTGCGGCGCCATGTGCCAGGTCGGTTTCTTCCCTGTAACATGGTTGAGGAGGCCGATGGCTGACACATGCGTCATTACTCGTGAACGGGTGCGGCTCGTGTGGACTGGTCTGCTCAGACTGTTTCAGTTAGGACCAAGTACTTTAAGAAATCGAGATTTTAATCACTCTCACGACGGTCATGTGCAGCACTAGGTCTTGTAATGAGTTCTATTGCACAATATTTCAATAAGGCAACTTAACATACATTGAGCTGCTCTAATCTAAGGTAATTAAACTTAAATCGTATATTATAATTATATGACCAAATATTGTTAACCGGTGTGAAAGAGCAACGCTATAGTTTCTTGTCCGTTCTTTTCTAGCGAGACTGCATTCCGAACTGGCGGTAGAGTGAAAAAAAATTACTGAATCTAAATGATGTACAACATTTTATGGATTCAATAAATATTTGATTTGGTTATAATATTAAATAATTCTTTGATAATACAGATGCCCTTTTAATCACACAGTTTTTAGCAAATATATGGCCTTGATCACATAGCTACTTTTAAATCACACAGTGTTAAGGAAGTAATATGAACTTGATCACACAGCTGACTTTTCGATCACACAGTTTTAAGCAAGTATATGGATTTGATCACACAGCTATCCTTTTAATCACACACAGTTTTAAGCAAATATATGGACTTGATCACACAGCTGTCCTTTTAATCACACAGTTTTAAGCAAATATATGGACTTGATCACACAGCTGTCCTTTTAACCACACAGTTTTAAGCATATATATGGACTTGATCACACAGCTGCCATTTAAATCACACAGTTTATAAAAATATATGGACTTGATCACACAGCTACCCTTTATCACACAGTTTTAAGCAATATATGGACTTGACTTTTAACAAAACGGACAGAAGTAGCCGAAGTGACTAAGCATACATTTTTGGTGTTAATCATAGTTTGTCCAATTAATAAATCAATATCTGATGTTAGGCAACTACTTAATTCGACTATTCCATTCAATAAAATACCGCCAATGGAACACTTAAGCAACTTGAACCTAATGAATTTACGTATCCTCCGCCAAAACCTTTCATGACAGTAGTACTAGGTTTAAAATTAATTTATAATTTTTTAGCTTGAGACATAGTAAGTATACTCCATTACTGCCAGTATCAATGTATGCTATGAGCGGCTGTCCATTTACTATAACTGTTCTATTATAAATATCAAAGAAAATATTATAGGTAATATGAAGTACATGACTAACCTTTTGATTCTGTTGTTGCGAAGCTCCACCACCAAACCAGCAGGCAGCAGTCGTGTGTCCGGTACGTAGACAGTTTCCGCAGTGCTGATGTTGTCTGCAGTCACGCGCCTCATGACCACGTCGACGGCACGTGTAGCATAATTTCGGGATTAATTGATGTGTCGTTGTTGACCCAGATGTACTACTGTTTGTACCTCTTCTCCACATAGATTTCCGTCCAGTGTACGTTTCGATTGGTTTGAGGTTTTCCAAGGATGATAAGTAGCCATAATAAAGTTGTTCTGGTGTTTCACAACTGTAAGCTTTGGCGTTTGCCCACAATTCGGAAGGTAGTCCACGAATTATGCATGAAATAGCGTTATCGCCTTCGATATTACATTTTTTAAGCAGGGATAACTTTTCATGATAAGGCTTGGTCATTGTCTCATTTTCATGTTTTATCCGTGCCAGCATACGTTCTAATTTGTCTACATAATCAGTCGATCGAGGAAAAGCTGTGTGTAGCGTTTTCTTCCATTCATTCCATGTCAAATCGTAATTTTCGAGGTCATCATACCACTCTCGAGCAGCGCCACGTAGCCGTAGTTGCATTATAAATGTTCGATCAATGTCGTCCCAGCCATAAACGTCACCCAGCTGGTCGATTTTGTGAAGCCAGCCCATAACGTTACTGCTGTTGTCGTCTGGTCGAAATTTCGGAATAACTTCGGCATCACTTGGGGCTACATGTCGTTTTTTGCTTGTTTTGCGATGATGGTGCGAAGAAGAAAAAAAATCATCATTTTCTTCTTCAGAACAGGATGACTCACTATAATTTTGTTTGCGTTTACCCAATCCACGAGAATATGGTCCAGACATTTTTGAGCACGATCCCACTTCTGAGATGATAAATAGTGTCTCAATAAAACGCAGATGATAAGTCGTAGTGAAGTCTATATTTGGACAGAGTAACGTCTTGTCCCGTAGTAACAACCAACTGCCGAACAATTATTCTGACACACTATTTATACCTTTATACAAATGTATCAAATCAGCAATCATATCTCGATTGAGTATATTTGAGGACAGTCAATTATTGTATAATTATATAAATAAATAATCAGTAATTATAATTAGTGTTTCTGGTGATATAAACCAATAATCAAGATGTGACGTCATAGCCGTCGGATATCTTCTACGTAGTACTGCTGGTACTTGTTAACACATATTTCCCATTTCTGGTTAACACGCTTCCCAAATGAACAAACTCTATCTATCTATCAAATCTATATTTATTTTTAGTAACTAAATGAAATAGAGCATTTACGATCGCTAGTTCGTAAATATTCTATTTCATTTAGTTAAGTAAGTTAGAGTTCCAATATCTTCTAGATTGGAATTGAAACTGTATCGAGTTCAAGATTGGAATTGATTTCAAGAGTAGGCCTACAGTAACCCTAATCTGTATGTATAAATATCGCTTTGTAGTCTAGTGTCTAGAGGAACCGGTGAGGTCGTGGGTTAAATCAATCAACTTGTCAATTCCTAAAATTACCCATAAGATGGCAGTTATTGGAATGATAGGCTCGCCACCTATCACATTGTAGGATAGAAATAGGTTCGGTGAATTATGTGTGTAGTATTTGCTCCTCTGTCTGTCTGATCATTCAGAGGTAAGCTTATGTTATATATAAGTATACTTGAATATAAGTTTTTGATTGTGTTACGTAATAATAACGATATAGAACCCAAATATTTTTTTATCATTGTAAAACATGATATCTAGGGTCCGGTTGTGCACTACAAGACCCTTGCATCTCCTCAAAGTATTCGCCCGACAACCGGTTACTAAACTTAACTACCACGTTTCAGGAAGGCGTTTTTGCATGCGTCGGTGTGCGGTGCTGTGTGCCGCCACAGAATGTATACCTTTTCTCCCAAAATTAACATCCAATCGGGCGGAGCCGCGGGCAACAGCTAGTGTTTAATAAAACAAGACACGTGAATTACCTGGAATGAGTGGCCGGTCTGGAGACTATCTATACACATACAATATAATATCATGCTTTTATCCCATTAGGATAGGCAAAGACTATAGATTTACTTTAGCACGATCCTGACACTTTAGCTTCATCTACTTTCATTAATTTCTTTATACATTCACGTCTGGAAAGTGCACCAACTGTGCCTTAGATATAACCGTGATCTATAAATAGAAAGCTAATCGTAAGGTCAATGGGCTCCAATCAGGTGTCAAAAGTCGACACGCGATATCATCAGGGTTGAATTTATCTTATAGCTATTATCATGGAAGGAATCCGGCCTTTAATTTCGTATTTTAATCGGGCGATAAGTTAAGAGTGTAATTACAGTTTGAAATTGCAGCTCTTAATTATTCAAAGGGTTGAGGGCATCGAACTAATAAAGAGATTGGGTCCACAGATCAAAGAACTATACATATCGTAAATAAAAAGCGGTGATAGCAAAGTGGAGAGGGGTATTCCCAGGAGACATCTAACTTTTCAGAGTTATGTGTATTCATTGTTAAATAGGGCAGGCCTTGATTGCCACCATCGTGGTAAAAAACCTTTTCAAAGATACTATATTGATAGCAAACTAGGCGGAGGTGTACTCTATTCACAAATAAAATAAATAATTACATCCAACAGTCACACACAATATTCTACCCCACATTAGGTCAAACCTGTATCTTGGGTATCAAGGACTATGAGGGACTACGATCCCACAACACCTAGACCCGAAACATATATCTGTCTGTCACACAAACATTTGTCTCGGTACGGGAATCGAACTCGCCTTCTGTTTCACGGCCGGCTACTCCTCCGCTGCTCCACGGAGGCATTTTTTTGTAATTTTACTCAATGTAGAAAGTATGAAAAAAACAGATATTTAAAATTATCATCTTTATGCACGTATATCCTATACTAAAAGAATGTTACATACCCTCAAAAACCACGCCTAGATCCATTTCCAACAAGTTTTATAAATTAAAACAACAAACAAGCGGTAGTATACCCAACAGATTCTAGCATTCGAAACACGTAGTAATGGTAGTAATGCGATATCGGTGTGGGAATTACAGAAAATTATTCTAATTCGGCTTCTCTTGACGTCAACTCTCATGGGGAAATTCAATGTTTGAATTTTAATGACTAACAATTTTGTGGAAATATACACAGTATTAGTCTTTAGCCAATTTAAACATGACGTAAACAAATGTAAGGTGAGATTATTTACGGATAATGAAAGGTTGAGTGTTCGTTGAATCAGAAATCTGATCCTAGTTAAAAGAAAACAGAGTTCAAAGTTACTTTAGAGTCATGATATAAACATTTCCCTAACAAATCTTTCAATTCTAACAAAAAGTCTCTTCTAACAAGTCTTCCTAATTTTCCCCATTTGTCAGAAAAATGGTAAGATATAAAAGAAATAAAAAACTTAATTTGATGATCGTATGGTATAGAGTGCTCACTGGAATTCTTGATTAAAATTTTAACAGTTCCAGTTTTAACATTTTATGGTTCTGGGCGGGTTTTTGTTCATATACAATGATATGATGTAAAAATTAAAAGCTCTCTGACTACTGAGAATTCGAGACGCTCAAATCCTCTTTTTCTTCCTTTCTTCTTCTGATTTTGTGGACGTTAATGGGCGAGGATGTATTCAGTGTTAAAGGTTTTCACAGTATTATTTTAATAAAACAAAACCCAGACTAAGGTCATTAAAATACGTGACTAGGCTGTTTTCACACCTCAGTCGGTAAAGAAACCGATTCCGATATATCGGTTCGATATCGGTGAATATGTCATATTTTTTAAAATATCTAGCTGTACATTGCACTGCGGTTTATAAGATAGTAGTTAATTCTTGGATTGTGATTATTTCATATTAATAAAGATGTATATAAGACAATAATTTGTCATAGACATTTTAGATTATCAGTCCAGCAATGTCGTGTATGTATCGTGTCGTTGTCGTCATTGGCCAGTGTGAAAACACCGAATAACGTAGACTAAAGTCAATATGGAAACGAGTGTGACGTCACATCTAAGGCAAATTAATGGCCCCCGCCTACATGCTAGACTTTCGCCTAATTGGATGAGATCATTGTGTGATCTTTAATCATTTTTATGACACGACTATAAAGACAATATTGGTACAATGATTCTGATATTAAGCTGATTTACTCGGAATTGGAGACGCTGTTAAATTTATTTTTTTTACCAAATATATAAGTTTATATGCAACCGTTGCCGACTTGTTCAACGCGATGTACTGATTCCGAATAATGCTGATTGTCACTAACAACGATCGATATGCCGTGGAAGAATGTAATATTGTTACGGGGGACACTGAAATCTGAGCATTTAGAAACACTGCAGCGTGCTATTTAAGGTGGATACCTTAAACGGCACATAAACGATGATCGACACTACATTGATCAATTTTAATGATCATAGTTACGCACCTCAGTGCCCCTCGTTAACATCTCCATGTCCAGATGTACCAAATACCAATTAGTCACAAGTGCGCACGGACCGCATAACGCTCTATGCTGAACTGCCACCAGACCAATAGTGGTATAGGACGATGTGAGGTGATGCTCACCATACGTCCGTACAGTAGACAGTCCCAGAACGGAATGTGCTCTAGAACGCCCGAGCGCTCCTTTTGAAGCAAACCTTTACCCCCACTCCACTGGTAATTATCAATCTACCCACAGATATTTATGAAATACCCTCGATATCTCCAATAAATGGGCCTTTTCTTCGCAATCTACCCACAGATATATTTAGAAACACCCTCGGTATGTCTAATAAATGGGTCGTACCCTAACTATATTATTTGGAACTGAAATAGGAAATATTGAATATTTTCAAAAAAAAACCTTAGAGTAGTGTTAAATACTCTAAGATAAAAACTTAACACAATAATTATTAAAAATAGCGCTTATTGTTTCTAATCTGTAGCCAGCAATAATAACAGGAGTTTTGTGTTGGTGAATTTTTTTCACCAATACAAGACTCCTTTTATTTTTTTTAAACTGTTATCATTTTATAGCGCTGTTTTATTGTTATAGTCTCAAAATATTCACATAATGTATAATTTAATATTTTTATTATTTATTTAAAAACCATAGAAACGTCAATAAAAATCTATTCAATCTCTACTAAGTCCCGACCATAGTTATAGTATATACAACCAGTCCCGACAGAATATTTCTCGAAAAATAAACTTCCGTCGTTATTTTTTTACATTTCCTTATTTTTTTTTGTTTATTAAACAGTAAAAATCTTTTATATTATAATTTCTACGTAACTGTAATAAAGTAACTGTATATAGCATTAATAAAGGTAATATTTTAGCCTGTAAACACTATTGTCAATATTTAAAATAAAATAGGCATTAATGTTCTCTACAAATAAACATCACGCATGTAATCTCTGAAGGGGTAGGCAGAGGTGCAACCAGTATACCCACTTTTCGCCAAAATGACGGTCCCATAATGTAATAGGGGGTGAGCCTATCGCCATACCGGGCACAGTTCCTGACTCTAAGCTGATACTGAGTATTTATAAAAGAAAAACCCAATAAAACTTTACCCGACCTGGGCATCGAACCCGAGACTTCAGCACAGCAATCGCATCGCATGCTCAACTACAACTGTGGCACCGAGGTAGCCAAATATGTTATGAACATTATTTGTTTAAGTAAGAAAAGTGTAGGCAACCTGCAAGTTTCTTTACCTTAAGCCTCCAGAAGGAAAATCGTCAATCATCAAAATCAACGGCGTGTGAAAAGAGCTATCGTGTTCAATTTGAAACTCAGGCTGGTGGGAATAGAAGTATTCGTATGTAATATCAATAGGTTGTTTTGTGCAGGTAGTTTATTATTAGAATATTACTTGTGTTAGGAACATCAACAAAACTATGCAAGATGGATATTTCAAAGGCACATATACAATATTTATAATTTATTAATTGATTTACACGACACTGTTACACATCTCAGTGCTTAATATTAACACACACGCATGTCAGGATTCACTTAAGACTTCTCTTTATAATTAATCTACCAGAATTACCCTTTTAAACTGAACAACGCCATTGAAATGATTACAATTTAAACTTACTACACCGAACCACGAATATATTGGCTATCGTCTCGTCTTCCACTCAACCGAACTGAACCAACTGAACACCGGAGCGCGGAAGGCACTCTGTTTTATATTAAACATTAACTACTCCCACTTAGGTTGTCATTATTAACTACCCCCAACTAGTCTCCTAAATGACTCCGTTATACCTTCGGTATTTCTAATAAAAGGAAATATCCTAATACTTGTACGAAGTTTGTGTCCCCTAACGGATTTTTTACTTGTAAGTTACGTTTTTTTTTTGTTGCATGATTTCATAACATACAACAAAGCAAATTGGAATTTCATATTTGTATTTATGTATATAATGTTTTTTATATTTATACTTTCATTAAATCTGCATAGCTGAGAATTCTACATAACATTTAAAAGGTATGTGAAGTCTACCACCCGCATTAGGCAAGCTTGTGACTGAGGCCTAACGCCTCTCATCAATAGAGGGATCCCGTAGCCAACAGTGGGACAGTGTAAAATACAGAACTGATATGATTTGTAATATGACAGCATCCGTGGCGAAGCGGGCGAGTAACCGATGAAGCCTCGGGTTCGATTTCCGTACGTAGGCAAATGTTAATGTAACATAAATATTTGTTTCGGGTCTTGGTGATCTGGGACCGTAGTCCCTCGTAGTTGTTGATACCCACGATACAGGTTTCACCTAGTGTGGGATCAGGACTATGTGTGTGACTATTGGGTGTGTTTAAAATATATACCTATATGATATTTCATTATATTTCAATTATAAGAATTTATGTCAGCGTTTAATTTCATAAATATTGTTCACTTCTTGATTTTGGCCTTCACTTATCTCGGGTGACTGTGCTAAAATATAATAAAACTTTTCTGCGAATCGAATACCCTGTTATCAAAGAAAATATACCAAATTGATTACATATTAAGCGAACCTTTTCGTGGATAAATAAATCACCACCTACATTCATTTACCCAGAGATGATCTTATGTCTATTATTTGTAAAACAGAGAACTTTGCTTAGCTTAGTTTGAGAAAGGAAATGACTATTCAGACAGGGATTTGATCCCGACGCTGAATCTGTATATATAAAAGAAGAAACTGACTGACTGATCGATCAACGCACAGCCTAAACGACTGGGGTTAGAGACTTGAATTTTTGACAGTAGGTACCTTTTATGACGTAGGCATCCATTAAGGAAGGGTTTTTGGGAATACTACTCCTAAGGGGGTAAAATAGGGGATGATAGTTTGTACGGAAATCCGTCATTTTTTAAGTTAAACGCATAAAAATTGTATTTTGCCTTTTAGTTAAAAATAAAAGATATTTATTTCTGGATTTTTGGAAATTCCACCCCTAAGCAACCAATCATGATCTCCACGCGGGCGGAGCCGCGAGCCACAGCTAGTACTCCATATGAGTAAGAAACTATTAAATCCAAAAATTGTTTCAATATTTAAATTCTTTCATCAATTTTTACTCTACCACCAGTTCTGAATGCAGTTTCATTTGAGAAGAACGAATAAGAAATTCTAGCGTTACTCTTTAACAAAGCTGGTCTAGGATATTTGCTATCATTAAAATGGGGCTTCGTTATATTAGTCACTTAATAAAGATGAAAAAGCCTGAAATCCCATAGAAACAAATACAAAAACATAGGCAGTTACGGGAGTTACTGACAGGAGCCAAAACTTAAATCTCTGGAGTTACTGTGTTTTTTTTGAAACAGCTTCCATGAAATAATCTGAGTATAACATTTAAATGTCATGTCATGCGAGTTCAGTGCTTTTCCCCATACCAAAAGTGCCTAAAAAAGTATTCACTTCTCAAAGCACTTTTTGCGAATTAGTCTGTCCCGATGTTTCTTACAAACTTTTTTCAGTGTATTACAAACTTTAAAAAACATTAGCCAGATCGGTTCTATGCTGCGTTACTAATTAACAGTTTTGAAATTTAATTTACATTTATGCATTTTTTTTTGTTTCAGTGTCACAAACATATTCCTCGTGAATCTATCAGCAGCTGACCTCTTAGTGACTGGAATCTGCATGCCAATCCAGCTCAGCAAGGCCATCACGCTTGTCTGGTTCTATGGAGAAACTGTCTGCAAGATTGTCAATTATATACAAGGTATTTTAATATGACACATTAATATATTCTGCTTTAGATAATTCCAATCTTTTCACACCTCATAAATATTGTGAAACTGAACATTCGTTCAAAAATGAACTGATATCACTATATAAACTACCTAAACTAGAGGATCAACCAGAGGATACCTAAATTGTAAACGTGGGAGAAGGTTAAGTTTACAGTAGGAAATAACAGGTTCCACCGGTTTACAGAACATATCGTTGTATCGTACAACTGGAAATTCCGTTTCGTACGATATGTGAGATCTACAAAGCCCTCACTCTTTCTCTTCTACCGAATTCACATTATTTTTATAAGACTAGCAAGGTTCCCGTAATTCTTCTGGTATTAAGAACCCTCATCCTCCTTTTAAACTTCTATATAAAAGCTGTTATGAAAAGTATAAAACCACAGCTACAGAGACCAGTGAAATCTGTTCGACCATCACACGTAAATCGATTTTTATAGCTACTGTTTTAAGGCCCGGTGACCTAACTTGACTAGACAACCACCACCGATGATAACTTTATGGTAACAAATTGTGTAAATACTTTTTATTACTGGCATGTATATTTCTGATATTTTTCTTTTTAGTCAGTCGACGTTTTGTAAAATATTGTATTCTATTTTTCTGTTTTACGTTTTTATATTTTTTGCATTCTACACGTAAGAGATTTAAATGCTCCACAAACGTTTTATTATTACAATTTTCTCCCAGATATCCAATAAAAGTTCAATCTCAAAACTTATGGATTATACTTAATTCCAGTGTAATACTATGAGAAAGTTTAATTAAGCTACTTGGGAGAACTTCAAGGCACGTATCATAATAAATTTGGAATTTCTTAATTCGTTCAAAGCCACTACAACCATCACAGCCTATACAAACTAGAGAGCAAATTCCAACATACGATTTTTGCTACATGAAACATTGTTAACTTATTGGGGAGTAATTAAATTCGGAATACTGGCAATCCTACTAAAAATAATAAGTTTTTCAGAGAGCAAGGGATCGACATGCATTTTTGCATAGTGGCAGTTTAGGGATCAGAAAATGACATAAGCTACTTTTTATCCCGGAAAAATGCACGCTTCCTATGGGATAGAAAATATAGAAAGGTGTAATAGCTTATCATGTCTCCGTGGATTGTCTACGTTTTCTTCCAAAAGTAACCTCCACGCATGTGGAGCCCCGAGCAACACCTAGTGGTCTATAAATACCACATAAGTGACTCCATAAGTGGCGCGAGAGAAAACTCGTAGAATATCCGCCCCGATATAGTTTTTGCAAGATTAACGCGTGTCAGAAGAGTATTTGTTACGATTCAATCAATACCTTTCAGGATTATATTTGACCTTGCATTTTCCTGAGTTGGAAAAGACGTGGACCTGTTTGACTGGTTTATTACCACTATCTCAAACTGACCTGAAGTAACATACCTCTAATGCGAGTCCAACCAATTTGATTTTGTTTCCGCAAAATGGATCCTTTTTAATCATTTCCAGTCGTATAATAATGTGCAAATTAAATACACAACACACCCACATTGAACTTCTATTCTTGAAATTCCAATATTCAGGTCACGTGACTCTGTCTAATTATCCACGTACACCAATCATAAAACTTTACTTTCGTGCAATAAAACCCTAGCAAAACCACCCCATGACTCCAGTGTTAACAGCATTTCTCGAACTTCGATCGACTTCGTGCCGAATGTAATAAAGCAAATAGTTTACGACTCTTAAGACGACGATAATCAATTATACGACCGCGGCCATGACCGACGCCTTACAGTCCACTTGTTGGTCTTTGGTGCCAATTACCATTTGTCTTTATTGTTCTAGGTTGTTAGTTCATTGAGGGTTGAGATCTCCTGAAGGAGAGTAAGAAATACTTTACTTAGTCTATTAACTTAAACTGTCATGACGGATAGACACGCCGGCGGCGCGTACACTAGCAACACTCGCCGTTCTTGTATGCAATTTTTAACTTTAATGCTATGGAAATAAAAGCTTGTTGCTTTACTCCCGACTTTTTTTTTATATCCTTCCTGACTGGAGGGGTTAAGACAAGTATCTTAGAATGTATGTGTTTTTTTTATCCTGGCACGGCAAAGTGACCACACTACACCTGTTGATAAGCGCAGTACCGTCAAAAAAAACAATGTATTCCTCGCTACTCAACTCAATCACGTCGGTCTTCTGTGTAGCTTTTTCCAACTACGCCATGGGGCAAGGAGGTGAAGAAACGATCTAGGGTCTAGTGTCAGAGAACTCAGAAGGCCGCAACCCGGACAAACATCGTACCCCAACTGTAGACCTCCGACAAAAATCGGATGTACACTGGCTGACCCCGGAATGCGACACACTTGCGTGTGCCATTATGACGGGTTTTACACCCTGTGTTCGGTGGTCGCTATCCAGGTGGATATGAATATCCTACCAATCCTAGCTATGGAAGGATTAGTGGTAGATTATCTGAATCTAAATGATGTATAACATTTTATGGATTCAATAAATATTTGATTTTGATTTATGGAACATCAGAAACAAAAACAGGCCTTTTGTTCAATCCGCGTACCATGTTAAATGCTTATTTGTGCCACAAGTATTTGTATGGTGTTGTAAGATCAATAAGGTAGATAGACAATTATTTTAAAGAAGATTTTAGTTATCAATTTCAATTGCAACTCCGATGCTACAAGTGTCAACGACTTAATTACAAATATTTATATTTAATATATTTCCATTTTAAATTAATCCCATATTCAATGTTCAAATTAATTGAAATTCCAATCATTAAAAAATAATTGAAGTCTGATCAATGCCCTCAAATTTATTAATTTATTGAATTTAATTTTTAAGGCAGATCTCTGATATAGCGTGAATGAAAAAGAGTCTTATTCTTCGCCGACTGGAAACAATTTGTGGTCAGAGCAGGAGAATTAGTTAAATATAGATAAAATGTCATGTTGGTCGACAGATTTACGCAAACTTCACATCGCGTGATGGGGTTGTAATTACACGTGGAAATCATTTTTGAGCTTATCTTCGCACATATTTGTCTTTCGCTATCGCTTTATTTTAGTAATTATTGTTAAATCAGCTTCAGACCTCCAACTTTCTAATAAAAAGAAACTTTACTAATTCTCAAAGACTTTAAACTTACTTGATATTTCGAAGTACCTGTGACTAGAATTCTAAAGTGAATGCAGCAGATCTTTGCAGATAAAGAACAAAACAAAGTTTATTCTGACTGCTATAAAGAGGGATAGTAAACAAATTCCATTTGCTTTGCGATACAAAGAATCCATACTTTAACGTAATCCTAATGTAGTGCTCGCCATCAAAGAGCAAACTTCAAACGAAATCTTCTTTTCAAACTGTGGCCTTTTGTTTACCGAAATTAATTTGAGAATACAGATCAATTAGAAAAAAGAATTAGGGTTATTATATTTCAATAATTATGTTTTAATGGAGATTCGAATGAGATCTGGCTGTAAATACACACCCTATATACACCCAACAGTCACACACATAGTCCTGACCCCACACTAGGTCAAACGTGTATTGTGGGTATCAAGAACTACAAGGGGCTACGGTCCCACGACACCCAGATCTGGAACAAATATCTTTCTGTCCCACAAACATTTGTTACGGTGTGGGAATCGGACTACGCCAGTCCATTGCTTTTTTCCCCTGGCAAAAGTGCCCAACGTGCCTAAATAAGTTTTCACTTCAAAAACACGTCACTATACGTAGACTAAAATGGTAAATATCTAAAATGCTAATGTCGTAGTGAAACACAATGTTTACATATAATATGTTTATCCGAAAGACGAAGTTGGATGAAGAGTTCATACATAATTCAAAAGTACACACACGTTCATCAAGTGAAAAACTATCTAAGCAGAATTTCGGGGACTCTAAATGGAATACATATTGTTATTGTTTTTCACTCGAAATAACCTTAGAGTATGGTTGCCTACTCTAAGGAAATAACCCACAATTCAGTAATTGATATTGTTGTCACGCTGAGTATACACTTGAAAACAACTGTCGCTCAATCAATACAATATGTTGTAGGGATGGAACTCCGTAACCGAAACTATCGGATATCCGAAATAATATTCGTAACTGACACCATATTCTATAAAAACGTTTCAAATAATTTCGATAGAGAGGGAGTCGAATAAGACACTGTTTATTCACATTTAGGAAGAAGCAACATTAGTCTAATTGGTAGCGGTACGGACTGACAAGACGAAAGTTGTATGTTCGAAACCAGCCAAAAGGCATAAACCTCTGACTTTTCTAAAAGTTACGTATACATTTATTGTAAATAATTGCTTGCTTAACGGTGAAGGAAAATATCATGAGAAAACCGGCATACCTTGAGAGTTTTCATACGAATTTCAAAGGTGTGTGAAGTCTACCAACCCGCATTAGACCAGCGTGGTGGAGTAACCTCTCTCATTACTAGAGGAGGCCCGTACCCAGCAGTTGGACAATGTTTAATACAGGGCTAGTATTATTATTTAAAATTGGGTGATGCAGCTTGCAGTATATGAACGCGGTAATACTTTAAAACAGAGACACGTTGTGACAGGCGGAACTAATGTAACGCTTAAAATATGGCCCAGACCTAATCACGCGCTGAAAAGCGTGTCGGTCTACAAATCAGTCACCTAAGTGATATCCGAAATAATTTCATATCTGTGTTTATAACCCAAACAGATTAAATACTCTTATAATGCTGTAAATAAATAAATAATATTCATAACTAAATATAAAAATTTTCGTTCTTAACATCCCTATTATGTAGCTGAGCATCCGAAATATTGTATTAAATGAATTAGTTTTTAAGTGATGGTCTGACTGCCTCGGTGGTGCAGTTGTAATTGCGCATGCGTTACGACTGCTGTGTTGAGGTTTCGGGTTTGATCCCCGGGTCGGATAAAGTGATATTGGGTTTTTCTATTTAGAAATTCTCAGTATTAGCCCGTCTGGAATTTGTGCCCGGTATGGCGATAGGCTCGCCTACTATTACGTTATGGACGGAAATAAATACGGCGAAAAGTGGGTGTACTTGTTACACCTCTGCCTACCCCTCCGGAGTATACAGGCGTGAGTGTAATCATCGTACATACATACATATGTATGTATGCTGATTGTCTGATATCAGGCAGGCAGTTAACCAGTTAATTTGGCTAAATAAATAAATTGGTACAATTACATAACAGAATGGTACGCAGCGACTTTGCTAACGGTAGGCAGCGGCTTTGCTAACGGTAGACAGCGGCTTTGCTAACGGTAGGCAGTGGCTTTGCTGTGCCCTGGCATTGTAGAAGTCTATGGGCGGCCGTGACTACTTACCATCAGGTGGCCCGTCTGCCCGTCTGCCTATCGAGGCACTAAAAAAACCCCTTTAAAATTCTCACTGAGTAATTTTACCCTTTCTATCACAGGTGTAGCAGTAGCTGCTTCAGTGTTCACTATATCTGCCATGTCTGTGGATAGATGGCTGTCCATATCACCGGAGCCCCGTCTCAGACCACCTAGCCGGCGGCAGGCTGTGCTCCTACTAGTATTACTATGGGGTGCTGCAATGCTTATCTTCTTACCTCTCTCCATAGTGGCCGGAGTTAGGAAGGAATCAGTTCCAGTTATATCTAAGGGGTTGAAGAATATTTCGGTATGTATTTATGACTAAGTTGTTAATGATTATTTTTATACCAATAAATATAATGAGAAGGTCGTCGTCGATAAGTGAGCATTATTTACCTATAAATAGATGCGCTTGATGCCTTGAGTGATTCAATACATTCTATGGCACGGTGCGATTATACATGTGTCACAGGTGATTTTAACATTGACTTGTCCCGTATGGAATCACCCCAAGCAAAAGATCTTATGTCCTTCTGTTATCAGCATAATTTAGAACAATTGGTTAGAGAACCGACAAGAGTGACTGATCATACGGAAACACTTTTAGATATTGTTATGGTAGATAATACGCTCAAAAACCAGGGAGTTGAGGTTGTTCATAACCGATGCCTTAGTGACCATGCAATGGTTTTAGTTGACTTAGATATAAAAAAACCTAAATTAGTACAGCAAGTAATAATTAAACGATGTCTACATAATATTGACATAGATACTTTCAATGAAGATCTAATCTCGATACCGTGGCAAAACATTACTACTCTAGAAAATGTAAACCAAATGGTCGCTATTTTTAATCAATATATATTAACATTATTTGATATACATGCACCCAGTAAGAAATTAACAGTTAGGCATAAACCTAAACCATGGATGACTGACATGGTAAAATTCATGATGGACTTACGAGACGAAGCGCTAATAAAAGCGCAGGCAAATAAAACAGAGAGTTCAAAAAATTATTATCGTAGTTTCAGGAATCTAGTAACAGCAACAATAGAACGAGAGAAAAAAGCGTATTTTAATACCTTTATAAATAGTAACCTAAAATACCCGGTTTTATTATGGAAAAGTTTAAAAAATACAACAGTTTTTAATAACCCATGCACAAATTTAATTCCGGACTATCTTAATAACCCGGGTGCTATCAATGACCACTTTTTTAATCTACCGCTTAACAATAGTGTAAATACGGAAGACATACCAATATACGAGAATAAAAACCTAACATATGATATTTTTGATCTAAAACCAACCACTGAAACTGAAGTTCAAAAAATTATATACAACATACAAACGAAAGCAGCTGGATATGATGGTTTAAATATAGACATGATAAAAGCAACATTAAAAGTAACACTGCCAGTTATAACAAATATAGTAAATAAATCTATTGAAACACATACATTTCCATCATATTGGAAAAGAGCACTAGTTAGACCCCTACCCAAAAAAAATCCTGCTACCCAACTAAAAGATCTTCGTCCCATCTCAATTTTACCGGTTCTATCTAAAGTAATTGAAAAAGTTGTTCTAGACCAGATACTTAAATTTCTCGACAATAAAAACATTATACCAAAATTTCAATCAGGCTTTCGCAGAGGTCATGGCACAGAAACTGCACTTTTACATGTTACAGACGACCTAACGGAGGCCTCAGATAAGGGACTGAGCAGTATTATGGTGCTACTCGACTACTCACGCGCTTTTGACTGTCTACATCCCGAACTTCTGTTAGCCAAACTGGCAACCTATGGGTTTTCCGTTAATACCTGCCGATGGTTTCGGACTTTTCTTACGACGCGGGAACAATTCGTTGTCACAGATAGCAAAGGCGGAGAAAAAAAATATTCTGCACTTAAACTATTACAAAGAGGGGTACCTCAAGGTTCATTGCTAAGTCCAATTTTGTTTAGTATTTTCACAGCCGATTTGCCAAAATGTATAGAATCCTGTAAATATCATTTATACGCTGACGACACACAATTATACTACTCATTCCCTAGTAAAGACACTGAAGCAGCTATCAAGAAAATCAATAATGACTTGAGGAATATCTACAGCTGGTCCAAAAAAAACTCCCTTTTATTAAATCCGGAAAAATCTCAAATGCTAGTGCTAGGAACAAAACATCAAATAAAAAATACGCTGAATTGTGGAGAACATGTAAAAATTAACGACACAGTACTTGAACATGTAAACTCTGCACGAAATCTGGGTCTTATTATAGATGGGGAACAAAAATATATAGATAATATAAACAGTAAAGTTAGAAACGCCTTTTTCAAATTAAAAACCCTATACAAAATTAGACCATACGTTAATGAAAACCTCCGGATTCTTTTAACTGATTCACTAGTGTTATCTCAATTTAATTATTGCAGCACGGTGTTCGGGCCCAGGTTAAATTCCAAAACAGAAAGATTAATTCAAAGAGTACAAAATGCCTGTATACGATATTGTTACAACATACCCCGGAGAGAATTCATCACACCATATTTGAATAGGAAAAAAATCCTCAATATGTCTGCAAGAAGGGAATTACAATACGCGTGCACAGTTCAAAGAGTGATTTGGAATAAAAATCCAGAATATTTATTTGAAAAACTCACCTGGGTAAAAGACATAACTCACAGAAATCTACGGTCAGCTACTTGTAACTCTCTTGTTACTCCAGTGCATAGCTCCACACGGTACCGAACGTGTTTCAAGTTTACTGCAGCAAGAATTTGGAACGACCTCCCCCCTCCTCTAAGGAAAAAGATGAGTTTACCGACATTTAAACTCAAGTACAAAGAGGCTTTACTTAAAAGACAGCTTGCAGCAGAAAACTTGACTCACTCCCACTGGCAATTTTTGAGCCTATGTGACTATTTTAATTAATAGCCCATCTTGTATACTTATGTACGTACACACACACGCACACACACATACACACACACACACACACACACACACACACATACACACACACTAGAGTTCCGTTATAGTTATTTGATATATTTTTTTTATTTTGCTTCAAATACTTTAATTTACATTTCTTGTCGCTTGGTAGGCCAACGTCAAAAAAAATTCCGCACAACATCATAGGAAATGGGAGAGGCTGAAAACCAGCGCTGCCCGGAACTAATGTCCCGGTCAACACAAGCTGAGCCGCCTCCTTTGTCTTATTATTATAGGCTAAGCATAATTATTTCTGTTATTATTATTGTTAATGTAATAATAAGGCAATAAACTGATTTATTATTATTATTATTATTAAATAGAAGCGTCGCCACAAAGAACTTTGAATTAAAATTAGCTACTGGATAGGTTTTTGATAAAATGAACATGCTTACTGAAAAATACAATTAAATAAAAATATATAAATAATATGTATTCTAAAGAAATTAGTTGTATTTCTAAAACTGTTGCTCCATAGAATAGCACCCGTAGATTTACACTGACGTATCCACAAACACAGACCTGTGTATATATAAATGAATCCTTATTTCCCTTGGTCACGACATCACGCGTGAACGGCTTGACCGATTTCACTAATTCTTTTTTGTTGTGTTTATTGTTGCAAAAGCTAGTTAAAAATAATACCCACATTGAACAGTCACAGAAATAGTTCTGACCTCACACTAAGATGCGAGTGTTGTCTCATGGTATTAAAATATAATTTGAGTCTTATGATTGATTATAAAATTATCTAATTCATCTCCTTACGTAGCGCTAGACTGTGGTACCAGCGCACGTGGTTTCCTGCTACATGATTGTTACACGAGCGCGTGTATTTTGTGGATCGGTTCAGTAGTTGAACTGATGTGACCATTGAAAATTTGTCTGAAAACTGACGCTCGTAGGATTTTCCTGATGCTCAAGCGTTCATGATTAGTGCTAATGCTTTCAGGCCTTTTTACGGTAGGCAGCGGCTTTGCTGTGCCCTGGCATTGCAGAAGTCTATGGGCGGCGGTGACTACTTACCATCAGGTGGCCCGTCTGCTCGTCTGCCTATCAAGGCACTAAAAAAAAAAAAAAGGCCCGCTCTGAAGGGTCTTGAGCCCAAAGACGTAAACTAAAACTCGTCCCAAGTTCCATAATGCGTTCGGCTCTCGTATATTCTACTGTGTCACGTACAACCGTATTAGAATCGTTAAAACAAATCAAATAAACCGATAGTCGAGGATTTACTAGAAGTTATTGAGAAATTCCACTATCCACATTTTAGTTCCAACAAGATTATCAGCTTAATAGTACAAATCGAATTCAAATCGATAAGACAATAGAGTAATTGACACGATGTTTTTTATTAATTTAATCAACAAGTTACATTACTTAAAACCTTCTACCGAAAGAATCATCAATCAATCAATTTATGAATCCGAACAAAAATAAGTAAATTTGACGCCATTCAAATCTGCTGGAAGGAGTAATGTCAAATGATATGTCCCGTGACGTCGCAATTCTCAGAATGGCCATTACTGTGCCGTTCTGCGAGGGAGATAGATCCCACTACGCAAAAAAATCGCTTATACCAATATTTAAAATAAATATTGTGACCTTAATTTGCAAGCAATTTTGTCGCAAAAGGGTTTATTTTGCGAATTATATTCGGTTACATATCGAATCATGTAACTACCCTTTTAGAAGTAGGTTAAAATCGACTTAAGATTTGGGTATATTAGTTACAAATGAAGCTAATACGTGTCAATAATGATGATCTGTGTTTTCTTCTAGATAGAAACAAGAGACGTGCATTTTTGCGTGGAAGAGTGGCCGTCGCCCGAGACGAGAAAACAGTTCGGCATGTTCAGCTTCACTTTAGTATACGCCATTCCAGGTGAGTCAAGGGTGAGTTTTAGTAGTTTCAAAATAATATCATATAGTGTGTTTTATTAAATATATCGATGATCTTTTAATTTTGCAAGCATCATCAAAACAATTTTTTTTTATCCTGGCAGGATAGATAGACGAGCAGACGGGCCATCTGATGGTAAGTAGGCACCGCCGCCCATAGACTTCTGCAATGCCAGGGCACAGCCGCTGTCTACCGTTGATAAACCAAGTTTATTATTACACTGTATATTTAAACTAACAGATATGTAAGTAGCAATTATGTACCATAAACATTTCAGTAATTCCCCGTATTTTGTATAAATCACACAAGTGACCGGCCATCTTGAATTCAATATGGTCGGTTACTTGGTTCTAAAATATAAAGTCAGACATATTATATGACAACGTACAATAAATTTAAATAACAATACATCAATCAATTTAATGAATTATGTGATCAATCAATCTGGTAATTACCCAGTGTCAATCAAACTAATATAAATACATTTGTTTTTTTCGTATATTATTCATGCACCGTTGGTATTGCATTCTAGTATTCAGTTTATAGATTTGTTTTTTTATCCTGGCACTGCAAATTCATCACACTGAGAGTTAGACTGTTACAGTATCAAGTAGCGAGAGACAACCTATTCCTCGCTACTCTACACAATCATGCCGGTCTGCTGTGTAGCTTCTTCACACTACGCCATGCGGCAATTTATATTTGAAATAGAGCCACGCTGTACACAGTTGTACGCCGTACACGCTGTACACACTGTAAATGCCTGCAACCATGATTCTTTCAGTAACACTTGCTCATTTGCACATGCCGGAATCTTTTATTAAAAAATAAATATTATTGCAACTAATATTTATTTGCAAACAAACGAAGAAAATTAATGGGAACTTCGATTTGTCTAAAATAATACATAACTAAATAAATACACCCAACAGCCACACATATAGTCCTGACCCCACATTAGGTAAAACCTGTATATTGGGTAACAACGATGGACTACGGCCCAACAACACCGCGACAGAAACAAATATCTGCCTGTCACATAAACATTTGTCTTGGAGTGGGAATCGAACCCACGGCTCGTTTCACAGCCGGCTACTCGCCCGCTGCGCCACCGAGGCTGTCTGTTGTATTTCACGGATAAACCGATGTACGAAGTTTATAGCTGTTTGGTATATAATAATAATAATACTAGCCCTGTATTAAACATTGTCCCACTTCTGGGCACGGGCCTCCTCTACTAATAAGAGGGGTTAGGCCTCAGTCCACCACGCTGGCCTAAAGCAGACTTCTCATACCTTCGAAACATTCTCAGGTATGCAGTTTTTTTTCACGATGTTTTCCTTCACCGTTAAAGCAAGCGATAATTAACATTTTAATACACACATAACTTTATAAAAGTCAGAGGTGTATGCCACTTGGGTTTCGAACCTACTTTTGTCTTGGCAGTCCGTACCGCAACCAACTAGGCTATCGCTGCTTATAAAGGTGATGAAATTGAGGAATGAGAAATTATATAGCCAAATTTTTCTCGTAGAGAGAAACGCGAGAAGAAACTAATCATTTAAATGTTCTAATACGTTAACGCCAATGATCTTACACTGGCAGTAAATACGTTATCGGCAAGCGCAGACGGTCTGCAGATCCCATTCCACTGTGTTGAACTCCTCTCGTTTGCGTATATAATATGCAGGCATGCATGTTAAACGCAATTTATATGCGAGACAGTTTGTAATTTACATTTAATTTTTTTAGTCTTATGTTAAGAAAAAAAATCATGGCTATTATCATATTATTAAAATGCACCAATAGCTTAGTGACAATTAGTATCGACTGCCGAGTATCTATCGCGAATTCGAACTCGGCTCTCAAGACTCCCGTTTCATACATTTAGAAGCCAACACAGACCTGAGACACCTACTATATTTAATAAAATTTTGTGAAAGTGGCAAATGTGGTCTATGTAGAAGGCGGTATGTGGTAGCACTACGTCTGTCTCAGCCCGTTCATATTTTATACATTTTATTGAAGAGCAATGCTAAAATTTAAAGTTAAAAGCTCAAACAAATGATATTTCATGCTTTTGCAACCTCTTATCATACAAAGATTATTGATACAACAGATAGGCATTAAATTAAACCACATATACTATGTACCATTTTGAGACCCTACACAAAAGGTCATTTGAATAAAAGCAGTAGTTTAGTCACAGGTTTTTTTTTTAGTTTTTGCATATTCAGAACATGATGTACGCCGTAACAGCTGTCAGTGTCTACGCACCGCCCGCTAAATTTCGGTCGCCAAGTAAGTCTCTTACCTATTCGGTTACCCATTTTTGGTTGTTTTGCTCGAAAATAACTATTTACAGAGAGAACTGTTTAATTACTGATTAAGTAATTATTGTTGTGTCCGTACCATAAAACTTTACCTACTTACATACGTACATGTAAATAAATACGCTCCGCTAAGCCCGAGCGACGCCGCGCGCCCCGCGCTCCCCCCGCGGCGAGATAAGAACTCAAAGACAATTTTGGCGACGTTGCCGGTTGTTACACAAGTCAGTGCAAATATTTATAAATGGTGTTTGCATATCACTTTGATCGATGAGTTAATTAAGTTGTTTGAAAAAAATATTTTTGTATTTTTCACTCGATCTGTTTTTGTATCATTGGGAATTAGGGCTGACCATGTTTATTATAGGTGGTTTAATTTAAAGCCCATCTCTTGTATCAACTCTGTATTTTTATGGATGAAATATCAAGAAACCTTTCTTAACACCTTATTTTATAAAATAAACACCTTAACCTTTGTTGAAAGCCTCCATGGCGCAGTTGGCGAGTAGCCAGCTGTGAAATGAGTGGCCGTGGGTTCAATTCCCACCTCGGGACAAATGTTTATGTAACATACAGATATTTGTGTCCGGGGTCTGGGTGTTGTGAGACCGAAATTCTCTCATAGTCCCTGATACCCACAACACAAGACTCGTATCTCAGTGTGGGGTCGGGGCTATGTGTGTGACTGTTGGGTGTTATTTATTATTATATTTAGTTATTTATGTCATTATACGATGTCAAAATATCAATATTTCGGTCCGTGGTTTAGCCAGCCGTGATGTACTAGTACATATAATTTGATATGTAGGTATATATTAAGTTCATCTACTGACCCTAAGTTTAGTCACGTTTCTTGATTAATTCATCATGAAATATAGATTTACATTCCCCTTTCCCAGATCTTGAAGGGTCCGCTGCCAATCAGCAACATCCAAAAACATGTCCAAAGTAATTAGAACTGATGGTTTGGAATTCTTGAGCCCTTGTTATTTTACGGTTCAAGGGCAACATGTAGGTCAACAAACTAATTTTCTCCAAGAGGGTAGTGGGCACGTTATTTTGTAATAATATTTATACTTGCCCTGTATTAAAAATTGTCTCACTGCTGGGCACGGGCCTCCTCTACTAATAAAAGGGTTAGGCCTTAGTCACCACGCTGCACGCCTAATGCGGGCTGGTAGACTTTACATACCTTTGAAATTCTTATGAGAATTCTCAGGTATGCAGGTTTTCTCACGATGTTTTTCTTCACCGTTAAATCTAGCAATAATTATTTCCAATGAATACACACGTAACTTTAAAAGTTAGAGGCTCATGTGAGCTCGTTTCGAACATCCGACTTTCGTATTGACAGTCCGTACCGGAACCAACTAGGATCGCTGTTATTTATCAAATTATATTAATAAATTGATTTTGTTAACAAAATTAAAAATATTACGTTATCTAAAACCTATTATTGAAAGAATTTCACACTGCTCGACATTAATTACGTTAGAAACTATTCAAATGTCGATGCAAACGTGGCTGTATTGACAGAAAAAGAGAGCACGACATAGTTTATGACGTCACCGTGCGGAAAGGCTATCAATATTGGTGCACTCGAGCGAGCGAGATGACAATAATACACACCAATTTTCCCTCGAGCAAAAATTTTACTTTTATTTATAATGACACTCCTTGCGGTGCAGCGGGTGAGTAGCCAGCTGTAAAACGTGAGATCGTGGGTTCGGTTCGATTCCTGCACTTAGACAAATGTTTGTGTGACAGACATATTTGTTTCGGGTCTGGGTGTGGGACCGTAGTCTTTCATTGTTCTTGATACCCACGGTAACGTCACTGAGCGGAGCTGAGCTACAGATCATAGTATGGCAAATACCTGCTATAAATTTTTACAAATTTATTTATTCCATGAATGAAAATAGAGATTTTTCGAATGCAATACATTTCCAATCCCACTGTTTAAACAAAGCGAAACAAAACCAACTGACCGACATAGACTACATGTCGAACAATTTTTATTTTTATCTCAGTCACTACAACCATTGGTATTTTTAAACCTTTGCAATCCAATCACTTGAAAAAGATTTATCTGGTAAAAGTGAACAATTGTTTTAATTTGATACAAATCTGTTGAACTGATGTTCCGAGGAAAATATATGTAAAAAGATCATTCCACATTTGAGAAAAGTGGTTAGAAGATGCTAAAATAATGATAATACGAAACCTTGGAAACAAAGTTTTAGATGAGCGCTTTACCCGAGACTGCGTTATGTTTTACGGCACAATCAAATCGACCTAGATAGAGCATAATTTCCACATTCCAAATTTAAGTTTCTAGCACTTAAATTTTACTTGAATTAAAATAGCACGTATAAAGCAACCTATTTGTTTAAAAACTTAAATATGTTTTTACACACAATTTAAAAAAGAGAGCTAGATTAACATTAAGCTAACAAAATGTAATGAAAGGCATTTTCAAACATCATGAAATATAATGTGGCTGTTTCCAGTTGTAAAATCTAATGGTATTGTTATAAAAGTATTGACGTTTTCGAAGCTGAAACAAGTTATAAAAAATATTGAAGTCCTACATTTATAAATATCATACAAGACTTGAAATATAATATACATTTATTCCAGAAGGGTAGGTAGAGCAACTAGTACATCCATTAATTTCCGCTTCACGATATGATGGGTGCGAACCAATCTCCGTCGGCCATAATTTCCAATCACGTTCCTAATGTGTTTTTTCCAATGGAAAAACTCTTGGTAGCTTGAATGCCCGACTTGTAGTTCGAAGTCAAGACTAGTGTTACTGTCCAAGTATGGCGTTATGGTTTTTATGTCAAAAGTTATGGAGTTAAGAAACATATATTATAATATAGTAACAATGACTGAAAGAATGAATGAGCAGCAGCGATAGCCTAGTTGGTTGCAGTACGGACTGTCAAGACGAAAGTCGTAGGTTCGAAACCCAAGTGACACACCTCTGACTTTTCTAAAGTTATTTGTGTATTAAAATGTTAATTATCGCTTGCTTTAACGCTGAAGGAAAACATCGTGAGGAAACCTGCATATCTGAGAGTCATCATCAACAATGACAAGGTTTTCTTATACTTATATACCAAAAGATAACTCCGATGATTATGGAGTAGTGGATATGAAAACGCCAAACCAGATTACACTTTAAGAATCATTGCCACAAGCAAAGATCACGCTTCCTCCTTAAATACAGATATGTGATATTAATTTTTTACAGCATAAGTGAGAAACGAGCAACTGATCACCTGACAGTTGATACTAAGTGGTGTCCACCTTCCATTAACGTCTATAATACCACTAGAATTATGGGTGCGTTACGGCCTTAAAGAGAAGGTATAGGCATCACTAAGGAGTCAAAGATTTTAGCCCCCGGAACATCTTACTCACTCTATGAAACAGTAAGTTTCATGTGAGACAGTTGTAATGACTTTGATAAATCAGGCTATTCGAACGATAGACAAATCTATCTACAGCGTGTCTCTACTTTAACTTTATTTTAAAATGTAGAGTCTATAGTGTACGGGTAACACCCCGGCCATTCAATTTATTTATTAAACACAAAACAAGTTACAATCGTGTATGCATTAACTTTATAATATAACAAACTTTTCAATATCTTTAGATAGCTCTATATTTTTTACAACATCCAGTTCAATTATTAAAATTTATTTCGTGTTATGTTATTTTAGTGTATTAAAAAGCACTCACGTGTCCATTACTGAAAATCTGCCAAATAATAAAATAAGCGTTACATATCCGAAACCTTTCACGTAATATAAATTCCATGTACGGTAACCAAAACCCAAACGTAAAAAGAATATATTGCCCTACTTTTGTCAAAGTATTCATTCATCATACTCTGTGGCGTAGTGTTTGAGGTCATATGTTAGATCCCACACCGAAACAAATATTTGGAATTGATAAATATTTATTTCGGGGTTTTTTGAGCCTGGCCATATATAATGGCTACACTGTATCTGATAGGTATCAGTTTATATATAACTAGATGTTGCCCGCGGCTCTGCCCCTGTGGAGGTTATTTTGGAAGAAAAGTTATACAATCCATGAAGGCACTTTAAGCTATTACACCTTTCTATATTTTGTTACCCATATGAAGCGCGCAAAAAGTAGCCAAAGTCATTTTCTGATCCCTTAAATGCAAAAAAATCATGTCGATCCCTTGCTCTGTGAAAAACTAAACTATCCCACGGGAACTGTATATTTTCCGGGATAAATATAATAATCTATCTCTGTGCCAAATTTCAACCAGATCCATCCAGCCGTTGTAGCATGATTGAGTAACAAAGATCCATCTATCCATCCATCCATACGAGCATTCGCATTTATAATATTAGTAGGATAATATCTGTTATATTACTGATAAGATAATGTCGATCGAGACAATGACCCTACAGTCGTCAAAATAATGCCAGTCTGTAGCTGAATATATATCAGCAGACGTAAGAACTACCCACTATGGTGATATTTATGTGTGATTTTTATTTATTTATTTCGAAAAACATTACAATTAAATTAACAATATAGCATTGGGCTGCGCACTAAGTTTTAAACTTGTGTCGCGCAACCTTACAAGTTATACATCTTAAACAATAGAATTTTACAACAGACGCCAGTTCGGAAATAACATATATATATAACAAAATCTTCAAATAACAAAATAAAATGAACAATGTAGAGACTAATCATTAAACTACCTAACTAAATGAGAACAGTGCTTAACCAGTTTGCACTTTATTTTTGTTATTTTTTATAACACGAATTTTTATAGATGGTTTTATTACAACGACCAAGCGGGTCATATGATGAATGGTCTTTATCCGTGAACTCATTATTATAACACATTATTTCATATCTGTATTGTCGTCATATATGTATGTGCTGTGTATTACCTAATGGTATTTCAAAATAAAATAAATAAACACTCACAATGGACTCATTATAACTATTGCAATCCTATCCTACTTATATTATAAATGCGAATGTTTGGATGGATGGAGGATGTTTGTTACTCAATCACGCCAGAGCGGCTGGACGGATCTGGTTGAAATTTGGCACAGAAATAGATTATAGTCTGGTATAATCAAATCATTTATTTTGCAAATTAGGCCACTAGGGGCACTTTTTACATGTCATAGTAATGTTAAAATCTAAGTCTACCGGTGCTTCGGAAATGCCCACTGGTCTGAGAAGCAGCACCAAGAAACTCAGCCGTAGGTCTTCTGTAATTTGTCATTATATTTCAACAAAAAATCACACATAAAATACATTTTTAAACAAGTCACATTCACATGACAAAGAAAAATGACGGTATACATGTCAATACAAGGCAGAGTCGTAAAAGAGGCTATACAACTTGTTATTTAATTTTATCCAACTAACAATCAATGAGCAATCCAGGTAGACCAGTCCACACAAGCAGCACCCGTTCACGAGTATGACGCATGTGCCAGCCATCGGCCTCCTCAACCATGACACAGGGAAGTGACCGACCCGGCACATAACGCCGCCGCAAGCGCAGAGCCTTAAGCAAGCATGAGCATACCCTAATCGCGACAAAGAATGATAGAGAAACAAACAATATAACAAAAAAACAATACAATATAACAAAAAAACAAGAAGCCAAGACTAATAAGACTCAGGCATCTTGTAAAAACAATTTACATTAAACAGAAATAATCAATACATAATCATTTATTGTAATAGATCTGGAAGATTCAGAGCAATTTAATCCCAAGCCTTCTTGTCGTCAAGATAATCGGAAATTTTGTAGTAACCTTTTCTACTAAGCTTGGTTTTTTTTATTAAGCTGCCCGGGTTCTAGAATTGTGCTCGCTATACAAATATACTCGTCCCTTATCACATCACGGGCCGGTAGTAATCTCGGCGATATGTTGGTATACTGGTTACACCTCTGCCTACCTATTTGGGTAGTAAGGGGGTGAGTGTGTATTTACATATATACATGTACACATATTATTACATATATTTAAACTACTCCTGGATAGTTCCAGGAGTAGTTTAAAATATTTGACTAACGAACTTAAATTAAAAAAAGTATTTAGAGAATCTGTCTGAAAGTTTACTGTATATTATGGAATAAAAAACATTCATGACAGTCATACTAACATCCCTTTCGCATTCAATTACGACACCGGAAACAAAAACAACCTAAGAATTTCCTTCATTTGTTGCTTGACCTTGAGCCCTTTTCACTCGAGTACAACACGTCTGGAAAATTAGATGCCATGAAAATTCCTGTATTACCGTTATATATGGATACGCATGGGAAACCATTACTGTTTAAAAATTTATTACCAATTTTTGTGAAGGCTATAATTTCAGCAACTTGCTTTAATAGCTGAGGTATAAAAACTAGCAAGTACATGATGTTAGGGAACACCCTCGAGGCTTCCTCACGATGTTTCATCAACCGTTTTTAATAAATAAATATAATAGTTGTTAAAGGTAAAAGTCTGATATTTTATTTAATATCCTTTAAGATTAATAGGAAATAAAATAACCCAAAAATCATCATATTTACTACATGTAACGGGAATAACGCACATCCTCAGACACCCCAATTTAAAAATATTATTACAAACATAATTCATGTATTGAAATTAGACTGCGATGAATATAAATATTGTTTTTTAAGAAATTAGTTGTACTAATTTTCGACGTAAAGTTCGTAATTTTAATTATTTGATTTTTTAAAGTGTTCGTTTATTATTGGATTTAGAAAAGACTTTATCGCATCGAGTTATGTTTCAGTTTCGTTTGTCTTGAACGTTAAATTAAAGGGTCACCTGAGTGATGAGTGATTATTTTTGAAAAAAAATCGTCTATTAAAAAAATTTTGATATCGATTCAGTCGCTTATTCTTAACAAACTACTTTCAGAGTGTGCGTTCATCATGTTACATGTTGTATATTTCAAAAAAATTGCATACACAATCAATATCGCCACACTTAAATCAATTTCAAATCCCATGACCATAAGCCAATGTACGTCACAACTATGCCAAAAGTACATTTATTACCAGCGAAATGTTCACATATAAATTCAACATCAAATTCTACTCCCTCGTGATACGTGTAGTAAATAGCAAGCCACGGAATTGATAATATATTTCTATGCTTCACTTGATGTACCGATTTTACCAAATCAAATTCGAATGCTCTGCATGAATCAAGATTTCTTTCAGAAGGCGCAAAGTCGCGTGTCTTTTTTTATTCCGATGAATTTCAAGGGTATACGAAATCCACCAACCCGCATTAGTAGTCAGATGGACTAACACCTAATCCCTCTCGTTATATTATTATATGCATTTCATACTGAAAAAAGGTATCTATATTATTAAATCGTAAATACTGTTCTTTGTGACTTGCATCATTTTAGATAGGTTATACCTGTTTCAATGTTTTTTTAAATATTCGTAATAAAATTTTGAAGGAAAAAATTTTTTTTTGCTTTATTATGGGATCCCTACGTCACCTATAAACCTAATAACGTATGAGAAAAGCGGGCAAAAGCTAGTTTAACATTTTTTTATAATTTGAATAATAATAACACACATATTTTGCAAGAGATCAGTTTTAATAGACATATTATTACATTTACGAGACTTATTATGTGTTTCTGAAATTCATAACTACAAGCTAGAATTTTATATTTTACTATTGGTCCCGGGCCGACGTTGTCCTGGCATAAACCGCCTTCTCTGTGGACCCAATTTTCATGAAAAAAATAAGAAATTCAGACAACAGCGCCACCTATCAGATCGACAAAACTATCCTACACAAAATTTCATAGAAATCGGTTGAGTGGTTTCAAAGTCTATAACGGACATACAATATGTAACAAAAACCCTGTTGGGAATTTTAATTCCGATATGAGAAAAATAATTCAAACCCAAGGAAATAGTTGATACGTAAATTATCACGATAAAAATAATTATAATAAAATGTTATTAATTTATTGGTTTGTAAAATATGTACTTGGATTTGTTACCTCTGCAAGCAACGGTGATGCGAAGTCAGAGCAAAATAGTAAGGCGCGACGTCGGCACATCATCAAACGCGGCGGGTTCACAAGGTTCATATTATACGTAATATCACTCAGCTGTTTATCAATGTGGTGAACGATTTCAATTGTTACCGGACTATTTTTTTTTATTTGTCAAAGCACTGACACTAATTAATAATCCAATTTAGCTGGTGGTAGGATATTCATATCCGCCCAGATAGCGACCACCGTACACAGGGCGAAAAACCCGCCATAGTGGCACACGCAAGTGTGTCGCGTTCCGGGATCAGCCAGTGTACATCCGGTTTTTGTCGGAGGTCTGGAGTTGGGGTACAATGGCCATTTTGCGGCCTTCTTAGTACTCTGACACTAGACCCTCGACCCCTTCTTCACCTTCTTGCTCATGGCGTAGTGTGAAGAAGCAGGCCGGCATGAGTGTGATGAGTAGCGGGGATGGATCGTCTCTCGCTACTCAGTACTCTATTTGGACCGCACTGCGCTTACCATCAGGTACAGTGCGGTCACTTTGCCGTGCCAGGATAAAAAAAAATGTCCACTTAACCACCTGGATGATGGTGTTCAACATGCCCGCCTTGAATTGCGAGGTAGGTATTTGTGACGTCGGTTTACAATGTTGGATCGTACGCTTCGCAGAACTGGTGTCTCAGATTTGAGTTTTTCAAATGCTGCGACTATTCGTAAGCGCATTTCCTCCTCGGAATCACACGTCTTTTGGAATACAGACTGATTAATGGTGCTCCAGAGATAGAAATCCAAAGGATACTCGGCCTTCCTGCATCAGCACATTGTTGGTAAGTGCCGTACGTAGGTGTTGAAATGCCATTGCTGACGGCAATGCTATGTTTCTTGGAGTACTAAAGAGTTCTTCGTAAAGTCTTCATGCTGCTGCATAATTGCAAATACACTTCTCGAGACTTAAAATCATATTAAAATTTCAAATTTTCAATTCATACGTTCAGTATGACATTGCACACAAAGCAAATCACACACAACCGTTACCTAATTTCGTAATGTAATAGATAAGTCCGTCCCGAAGTAATTTGCGCGATCGACTGAGGCGGGAGCGACATTGAACTTGTACAAGGGTTAGATAGGTCGTCGGCGCACGCGCCACTGTCGGCACCCTATGAACTAGCCGCGTCATTTGTACCGATTCCGCAGTTAGAAACGTAGATGTAAATAACATTTTGTTCAGTTGAATTATTTTTCTACGATCATATTTATGGATGGCTATTTTGAAAACTATATTTTTAAATAGCTTTTTTCAAAATGTTGTCTTTCATTTTTGTTATGCCTATATGTATACATATACGGTCCTGAAAGACCCAACAGGGTTTTTGTTACATATTGTATATAGAAATTATTTTTGTGTTTTATACATATAGATTACGTGACATTAGTAAAATTGACGAACCCTCCACAAAGACCATATAAACAAGAAGAAGAAGTAAATACAGACACTTTGGAATTACCCGCTTAGTGAGTGCACATATTTCCAAGAATATGTCTAAGAATATTAATTGTATTAAAAATACGTTTCAAAAATTTAACCGATCAGACAGACAAAAATACTTGAACTGCGTATGAACTTAGCAAATATGTATATAAGGTTGAGAAACCTTTACTTCAGCATCACAAACAGACACTTTAGTTTTATTTATTTATATGTATATACAGGCTACATATTCGGAATTTGACGTTCTGTATCAGAAGATTCAAATAATTCAAGGAATCTGGGAGGGTCTGTCACCTCCGCGGGGGTCTATTGGATATGAATTTCATTTGTTTAAAATGGTATTTGAGTAATGCAGACATCATTGGCTAGAGAATACAGATTAGGTACAGAATACTTGCATTGAAAATTGTGCAAATTCTAGTAAATTACTGGAATGTATGGAGTAGCCAGATAATTATAAAATTATAATAAATGATACACCCAACAGTCACACACATAGTTCTGACCCAATTGGTAAAACTTGTATCATGGGTATCAAGAACTACGAGGGACTACGGTCCCACAACACCCAGACCCGAAACAAATATCTGTTTGTCACACAAACATTTTTCTCAGCGCGGGAATCGAACCCACGGCCTTTCGTGTCACAGCCCACCCTTCGCCCGCTGCGCCATGGAGGTTATCGAATTAATAGAAGAAAGAATAAAATATTTATTAAATCCATAACATTACACATTTTTTTGATTCAGACAATGTTTTTACTCTACCACCAGTTCGGAATGCAGATCCACTAGAGAAGAATGGAGAGGAAATATATAGTGACTCTTTTCTACAGTACATAAAATACAATTTAAATTGTTATTATAATGCGGATTTTAATCGAACAATATATTAATGGTATAAATACCACAATTATTTCTCTACATGTATACCATTTAAATATTGCGTCATTAAGACCCGCTCCTTAATTTTACAATATGTATTCAAATTGCGAGAGTCTAAAAGCAATTTAAATTGGATGAAATTAGATTACAGCTAAGCTCACTTACCGATGACCATTTTCTTAAATAGAATTTATTTTATTTTGCTTTGTGTTTATGCGTAATATGTTAGTTCAGCACAATATTAAAAATAATAATAATATCCGCCTCGGTCTAAGCGTGTCCTACTGCTACGATAAAAGAGAGAGAGAGAAAGACTTTTTTTTAATTTGTGTACCTGTAGCCCTTAAAGATTTTTTGTTATTCGTTTTATGTACTCATCGTTTATTGCCACCTGGTCTGGAGATCATGGCCAAAAAAAAAGCTTTCTTTTCACAGACCTCACCTACGAATGAGATGGGTTAGGCTTTAGTCCATCACACTGGGCACATGCTTCTTATGAGATGAGGTTTCTGTACTGGCTGTAGGTGATCCACCGACAACCAGTTTCTCTACAAACTTATCTATGTAGGTAACTCTGTTTTTCTCCCGACATTGATGTTAGTTTCAATTTTGTAAAATAGCCACGAAAAATAATATAGTAAGAAATACTGCGAAAAGCTTTCTTTTCTTTACACTACAAAAGAAATAACAAAAGTATTTTTGTTGTTTTGTTGAGCGCTGGAACTTTTCTGGTTTCTCATATTTTCGAACCATAAAAGTGAACAAGTACTTATTCAGTTGGCAAACTAAAAACATCTTTAACGGTTAATTCCCGACATAGTTTGTTATGTATATTGAGCGATATCTATGTGTACTGATTCTTATAACTGCTTGGTGGCGCAGTTGTATTGATTGTTGATATTGGGTTTTTCAATTTGGAAATATCAGAATCAGCCCGCAGTCTGGAATTGTGCCCAGTATGGCAATAGACTCGCCCTCTATCACATTATGGGACCGTAATAAATTCGGCGAAAAGTGGGCATGATGGTTACACCTCTGCCTACCCTTTTGGGGATTACAGGCGTGAGTGTATATGTATATATGATTCTTATAATTATTTTTGCATTCGAGACGTTTAACGTCGAGGATGCTGGAAAATATAACTGACATGTTTTTTTTAGTTTGAAAGATTATGATTCTTATGATAAAACTCATTGATCTTGTAACCATAACATTTTTGCTTATGGGGCATTTCACGTGAAGCGGACAACGAAAAAAAGTGAGGTTCTGAAATTCGTTCATATTATACATACTTATACTTCTAGGTCATATGAACGTGTACACATAATATTTTTGTTATTTTAGGTTTAGTTGTTAAGATATGGGATTCTAAAGATTTCATCTGATTGCGGGAAGGGTTTTTTGGAATTTTATTTTCATATTGAAGTAAATTATAATAAAATAATAAATGTAGTAGTTTTTATAGAAAACTTACTGTTCTTTTTGATTTTGGACTCGGATTCTAAATTTGAATTTTTTTTCTAGTTATAAACCAGAAGTAAATATTTCAATCTTTTTTTTTAATAACTTGAACCGTTTTAATTTTATTTATTTTTCTGCAAAATAAAGCTATATGTTTATAAATTGTGCCATAAAAATTGCAGAATGGGGTTGGATTTAGTTTAAGAAATAAATCAATTTGAGTACGTACATGTCACACTGGACGCTTGCTCAAGTTAACTGGTTTTTAAAAAAAATGGCATACTTCATAGTAAAACTGCTGCGACGTCACCTGTTTATGCATAAAGACAAATATTCTGAACTATTTTTACACTTGATAGCCATAAATTATTAATAATGATTTACAACTAAACGAAAAAAAACTGTCTCAAAAGAAAAATATTAAAATTATTATTTTTTCCAAATTTACTATGCCATTCGACACTAGTCCGTTTTATAACTTTGTCTCCAGTAGATCTAACAAAACCGTGGTACGGTTTTATCCCCGGAATAGTTACTGATGTTTGTAATCGTGGTTGGAGAAAAAATCTTCGGAATTCGGAAATCATAAAAAAGTTATGAATGACCGGCGCGCGCGCACTTCTGGAACCGACACGTCGGTGCAACTGTGGGGAGTGGGAAGGGGGTCTGTAACTCTTGCTGTGTGACCGGCTCGTTTGTAAATTGTTACTACGCACAGAGCGAGTATCCACACTTATTGCTTTTAGTAGATAATTTTTACAAAATTAGAATTACAATCGAGTACCAAGAACACTCTATTAGTATTACGTTGTATTACCCGTTAATCTGTATCATTAAAAATGATTTACAACTAATTGAAACAATTTTGTATCAAAAGAAAAACATTGTAAATTATATATTTTTTAATTTATCTTAAACAAAAAATACCAAAGAATTTTTCTATTCCAGGGACAAAACCGTACCACGGTTTTGTTAGATCTACTGGAGACATGGTTATAAAACGAACTAGTGTTGATTGGCATAGTAAATTTGGAAAAAATAAAAATTTTAATATTTTTCTTTTGAGACAGTTTTTTTTCGTTTAGTTGTAAATCATTATTAATAATTTATGGCTATCAAGTGTAAAAATAGTTCAGAATATTTGTCTTTATGCATAAACAGGTGACGTCGCAGCAGTTTTACTATGAAGTATGCCATTTTTTTTAAAAACCAGTTAACTTGAGCAAGCGTCCAGTGTGACATGTACGTACTCAAATTGATTTATTTCTTAAACTAAATCCAACCCCATTCTGCAATTTTTATGGCACAATTTATAAACATATAGCTTTATTTTGCAGAAAAATAAATAAAATTAAAACGGTTCAAGTTATTAAAAAAAAAGATTGAAATATTTACTTCTGGTTTATAACTAGAAAAAAAATTCAAATTTAGAATCCGAGTCCAAAATCAAAAAGAACAGTAAGTTTTCTATAAAAACTACTACATTTATTATTTTATTATAATTTACTTCAATATGAAAATAAAATTCCAAAAAACCCTCCCCGCAATCAGATGAAATCTTTAGAATCCCATATCTTAACAACTAAACCTAAAATAACAAAAATATTATGTGTACACGTTCATATGACCTAGAAGTATAAGTATGTCTAATATGAACGAATTTCAGAACCTCACTTTTTTTTCGTTGTCCGCTTCACGTGAAATGCCCCTTATTACTCTCGTTTGTTCATCTACATTTTTTAATACAGACAGTTCAAAAATGTATTCAATGTTTTACTTTGCCGATTTCTCCTCGTCTATACCTAAAACTGAAGAGACTATATAAGCGAGGCTGTAATCTTAAAACCTTTTTGTGTAAACACTTGTGATAGCAAACTTTTCTAAACCTTTGATTGGCTGCCTTTAAAAACCTTCTTAGAATCGAATTTTAAATGTAGAATTATTCGAAGTATTGTGTGAATTCAAACTGATAAGAAAAAGAAAATCTTCTTTTTTAATCACATTTACCTCACAAGTAGGCTAATAAAATTTTATTCATGTACCACGATTCCAAACATGAAATTAGTTATTTAAGCCAATTATATTTATCAGAGTAGTTTCCTATAGTAGACCAGGGTAAATGAGTATGATAAATTAGTAACGACATCACAAATATATGAAAAGAGACTTAAAAGATTTGAAGGCTTTGCTTTTATGATGAGAAAAGCAATTTCGCCCAACTGTGACGAATGTGGAGTTGTCGAGCATATACAACATTTAATGATGGAATGTGTGCGATATGGGATTAGCAGAAATAATGTAATAGCAGAACTGAATTGGAACAAAATTGACGTAGGTATATTTCATAAAATCCTATCTCAAACAAATGTTGATGAAGCTAAAATTTTGTTCCAATTCATGGTCCAGTTGTGAATTACATGTAATGCTAAGTATACTATGGGAATGTCATACGTTATGCGTAAAAGTCCCTTTAAAATAATGGAAATAAAAAAGGCTGTCTGCGATCCTTAACAAACGTAACAGCAAAGCCACTTACTCGGCACTCAATCTGTAGGTATATATAAAAGATGAAACTGACTAATCGATCAACGCACAGCCTAAACGGCTGTGGTTAGAGATTTGAAATTTTGACAATAGGTACCTTTTATGACGTAGGCATCCACTAAGGAAGGGTTTTTTGGAAATACCACCTCTAAGGGCGTAAAATAGGGGATAGTTTGTATGAAAATCCGTCATTATTGAAGTTAAACTCATGAAAGTTTGTACTTCGCCTTTTAGTTAAAAATAAAAAATATATATTATAGGATTTTTGGAAATCCCACCATTAAGGGGGTAAAATAGGGGAAGAAAGGTTGTATGAAAATCCGTCATGTTTGAAATTAGCCGCATGAAAACTGGTATTTTGTATTGTATAATTTTTCTCCTAAATATGACCTCCACGCGGGCGGAGCCGCGAGCAATGAGCAATATCATACATGTCACCCATCCTTGCTGAGAATACCAGACCACCAGCAGCACCTACCAGAATTAAAACATCACAGTCTCCCTAGCGCAGTTGGTCACTAGCTGTCTATAAAACAAGAGATCATGTAAAGTGTGTCATTGCCTTAAGGTTTTAAAAAGAAAACTAAACGACGTCCACTGGCCCCACGTTGCACGCTACTGGCCCCACGTTGCACGCTACTGGCCCCACGTTGGCTGGTTGGTTGTATCTTATTTATTCCAGCATGAGATATTCATTTTTTAATCGCAATTCCTTTCACAGGTTCAATCACAATAATGTCATACGCGTGTATGGGGAGAACGCTGTGCTCCGTGCGACCGCCCTTCGACATTGATGAAGGGAATATCAGTATGCAGCAGGTAATAGACTAATATTATATCCACCATCCAACCAGCTGAGAGTATTTATTCCTATTATGAGGATATCAGACATCTGTTTCACTAGCGATGGGTGAGCAAAAGACGGGTCAGCCAGTCCAGGTATTCGAGGATAAACGAAAGTAGAGCTCGACGCTAAGAGGAAGCGAAGCTAAGACGTGACGAGCTAAAGGCTCGACCACCCGCGGTTATATCCTACAACTATGTCAGAGGAGTGTTAACGTGCGGTATTTGTGCCGCACATTCACTGCGAAGATTGGTTACATCAGTCACTTGAGAGCGCACCAGAGACGTGCATCTTAATAGTCGCTAAACAGTCGTCAAGGCCGAAAACGGTCAGATATATATATATCTATTTTTTGGAACGAAGTTCCTTACGGCAGGCTTGGAGGGGATAGGGATTTTGCTGCGCGACCGAACTGAAAAAAATGTGATAGTAAAACCGTAAGAAAAAGTGCGTGGAATAAAACCGTTAAATGAGACGTGCGCAGGCGCGACAGTCGCATACACAATTAGTTCCTTACGGCAGGCTTGGAGGGGATAGCAAGTAATGACATCCAGTTAGAGTAGCAAGTAGTGACGTCCAGTTAGAGTGGCAAGTAGTGACGTCCAGTTAGAGTAGCAAGTGATGACGTCCAGTTAGAGTGGCAAGTAGTGACGTCCAGTTAGAGTAGCAAGTAATGACATCCAGTTAGAGTAGCAAGTAGTGACGTCCAGTTAGAGTGGCAAGTAGTGACGTCCAAATTGAGCACGATTTTTTTTGCAATTTGTGTCGATTCTACATTAGCCGAAGGAACTTCGTTCCTACCTGGTGTCCCACGACACCACATCAATTTTTTATAGCATAGTCCGACAAACGAGCCAGTGGGTCACCTGATGTTAAGTGATCCACCGCCCATGAACATCCACAATACCAAAAGTATCATGTATGCGCTGTCGGCCTTAAAGGACAGGAATAGGGATTAGGGAAGGGAAGGGGGAATCTGGGCCTCCGGATATCTCACTTACCATACGAAATGCGACAGTAAACTGTCACTTTACGTTGGTTTTTTGTGAGACAATGGTACTACCCCGGTCGAGCCGGCCCATTCCTGCTGTAGACAAATATGTCTACAGCGTGGCTCTACCACTATAGGCTATACCACTACACACTATACCACTATATATAAAGTGTACGTGTTTCCTCACGGTATTTTCCTTCAACTAGATTATCGTTTATATAACTGGTGATCCACACTAGATTTAATCAACGTCCCTTGTTTTGGTATTATAAAAGTTTTATGTTTACGCATTTATCTAACAAATAAATATAAAAAATTACGAGAAAAAGTGAGTCTAAAGAGCTGAAAAATATGGATATAATTTTTCAATTTAAATTCCGAACTGGTCGCCCACGTTGTGGTGGATGCAATTTTAAAATACGTATTCGTCGCAGATTAGCACATAAAGAAGGTTTTGTTCCCACTCTGCCTATCTCTTGAGAGATTAAATTATTGTTTGTGAATATAATAAAAAAAAAATAAAGCACTTTGATGATAAAGATAGCTATTAATAAAACATAACAAAAATACTTTCTATTTATTTATAAATTACATTTCAAATCTGGTTATTTATATGATAATATAAATTTAGTTTATTTTATTCCTTTAGTCTCCGAGGCCTAATTAACTAGTAGCCGGTTGTGAAATGTGAGGCAAGAGTGCAATTTTCCCACGGAGACAAATATTTTTCATGAAGTGATTTTTTCATCCCTCTATTTAACAGTATTGTCAATCTAAGAAACATGGATAATTTATCCTTTTATTATACAGCGTGTTTATTTGAGGTATGACCTTTATCCAATGATCTAACATTTCGTATCACTTTGCTAATAGGTACCCCGAGAACAAGAAACGTCTACGTAATAATATGGTATAAAATACCATCAAGAAAATTGGGTTGTATAATTATTTGCAGAACAAGATGTTCAAAATACTTGGAAAGCATTGTTCTTTGATTATAAGGTCATGTATTATACCTAAATAATAAAACCATTCTTTGTATCATATCTGAATTTAGGGACAGGCTTAAGTCTTATAATACTTGCCCTGTATTAATTTAGTAAAACCATCATTCAAATCCATTACACAAAGAGATGCCATCTAGTTTGTTTCTAAATCTATTGTGGTAAGCCTAATTACAAATTCTTGTATGGCGGATAAATATAGATTGGAACATCATCAACAATTAATTACCTCAAACATTTGCGAAAATTAAGCTATAATATAAATTTAGTATTCCTTTAAATAGAATCATAACATTTTATAAATGTAGTATGAATTTCTAAATTTAAGGTATAAAATATTTAGACTATTCAATAACAAGAGAAATACGAAGTTTCTGATAGGTATTTTAACATTGACATCTTGGATAGCAGCTCAGCGGAATTTATAAAATGTATTAGAAACAGTTTTAGTTTTTGGTTCTAATTTTGCATAATTCTGTTTTGTTTTTGAGGTAGACAGTTTAATTATATTATTATATAAAATACCCCTAAGAGGGTAAATTAGGGGTTTACTGTCTGTTACGTTTACACGGCTAAAAACCTAAACCGACATTCATGAAATTTTATAATTTGAACCCCGAAAACGAACATAGAGTAGGTACTGTATTTTTTTAAATCGCCCTGAAAAGGATGAAATAGGGGATTAAAGTTTGTATGGGAATTCAGAATATCATTTGGGATAGTTATTTAATAAAACGCTTAAGCTCAATAGGGAATGAAATAAATCACTGAGCTGACATTTATAACATTTTGTATGAAGATATTATGAACTCTGAGGATGGACATAAAAATCTTATTTTATTAATCAAGCTTCTAGAGGGTGACATCGGGAACGAAAATAAGTTATATTATCGTAAGGCCACCTGACTTCAAAATCAATCCCCGGGGCGACCTGTCAATACGAAGAATGTATCCGATGTTAAAACTGAAAAAGTGGCTACTAGTTGTTTTTGTGTTGCCATTTTTACCCATTCCTTTACTTCCTTTCGTATATTGGGACTGAAGCGAGAGAACGGTTCGACCAAGAATTATTCCCTTCAATCAAAAAAATTACGCAGACAAGGCCACGAGCAAAAGCTAGTATATAATATAGTTGTTTTTCTCAGGGTTTAAGACTGATGAAGGAGAGGAAGCGAGTGGCGTGGATCTTATTGCTCCTGGCGGTGCTGTTCGCTCTCTGCTGGATGCCATACAACATCATGCAACTCCTTCTAGACATGGGTGTTGTGGACGCGAAGGACCTCAGCATGTATCTGCCTTACGCTTTATTCTTAGGTAAGTTTACTTAAATCAGGATTTCAATCATCAAACGACAAACGATGTTCTACCGTCTGTATCATGGCGAATGCTCCGAAGATTTTTTTATATGATCTCCCTTCCACACCAGAACTACTCGTACTGGGTTGAAGTGTTACAGCTTCGTAGTGTCTTCTACCGTGGCCCAAACCCTCTTGGTTCGGGCCGCGGAAGAAGAAATAAAGAATATAGAAAGGAGGGTAAATGTTGGCTGGCAAACTCTTCGACAGCTTGATGATGCGGCAAAGATGATTCGGGCCGGGGTAGAATACGAAGCTGTACTCATAGAGCATTATTATTAATCTACGAACAATACCCACCACCCACATATGTAACTGCTTTGCCTCGCTAGTTCTATAAAAACTGCAGTAATATTATCATTCATTAAATCTGTCATACTTTGCTTCGTCAATTCTTTAAAGCATCTGCTGTAATATTAGTATTAATTTAATCTGTCATAGTATCTGAGACCACGTATCTATATCACAAATTCAAATTACGAAATATCATCAAGCTATCAGTAGGCCTACTCTTGAAATCAATTCCAATCTCGAACACGATACAGTTTCAATTCAAATCTAGAAGATATTGGAACTCTAACTCACTCAACTAAATTAAATAGAATATTCACCAACTAGTTATCGTAATTACTCTATTTCTTAGTTACTAAAAATTCCGCAGTATTCAGTTAAATCGTACGCTGGTGTTGCGTTCAAGAGTGCCAATTGTACAGTTCTCGAACCCAATCCCAATTTTAAATTGGAATCGAGAATCAAGGGTAACCCTCCTGGTATATTGCTTAATTTAATTTATTTATTAGCCAGTATGAGTGGTTTTGTGGTCGGTGTCAACTTCATGAATTTTCAACGTAATTTGATTTGGTAATGAAACACCTTGCTCAATACACAATCGACCCATATGCCTTAAAATAAATTTATTTTAATATAAGCCAATTTATTTATTAAATTGAGCTACTCTAACCAATGGTAATCTAATTTACATTGTATTTTGATTTTATGTGGTCCAAATATTGTATCCAGTGTTTGAAAACGACGACAGAGTTTCTTGCCCGTTTTATAAACACAAATTGGTGTGTCACACAAATGTTTGTCTCTGTGAGGGGATCGAACCCACAGCCTCTCATTACTTCTTTAATATTGTATAATTTTAATTTAATATTCTTCTAATGATCAAGAAATAAATACCACACCCTAGTAATACAGCCTACCTTGTGAAAATATACGTATTTTATTCTACAAATGAATGAAAACATACATCTTTCTTATACTTCTCATTTGTTCTGACAAAGGATTTAGTACATACAGCCTACATTCTTTTAAATATTTATTCATTAGTTTACGTCGTTTCACATATGCCGAGCTTTACAGGACGGATCAGTTTTTATGTATGACTTGGAATAATAATGATATTATTCAAAGGTTTTTCGTAATTTAATGTGTTATAGCATTTTCATTTACATTTTTGAAGTGTTACAAAGTTAGAGAATCTTGTCTGATTACTTATAACACATTTTGGAAGACTGACAATTTAGTTTTATTTAAGCACGAACTCTGTAAAAATATTATATAGTTTATATTATTTTTGTTAGATACACAGCTGAAAAAAATATAACCAACGATATACTAATAAGGTCATTCGGTTTAAGGAACCCCATTTTTCATGTTGTTTTTAAAAAGTACACTGTGTTTATTTGATAAGACATATTACATTTTTAAGTCGTTATACGTTATGGCGTTTATTAGTATTAGATACTAAATATCTCGCTTTATATTTTATAGTATAGGTTCAACAATAGTTTTCAACTATGTAGAATTAAATTTCCTTAATTTTCAACTTTATTCGAAATATTGTTAATTGAAATAAATCTTTTTGTTGTTACTGCTAAATAATGTTATTAGTTAGTTTATGATCAAAATATATTTTATTCCTTTAAATTTTAATATACAGAAAATATCTATAAAGGGTTTTTGTTACCAGTTTATTTATGGATGATACAGAAACGAGACATTGTGAATCTAGTTTATAACTGTGTGTTTTTTTTATATTCAGATTGTTACAGAAAATTTAAATACTTTAGTTATTATATTACTTTAATATAAGTTATATCACCTGAAATTGAACTAACTGTAATAAATTCTTATAAATTCCTATAATTAATTTTACTGTTTTAAAGTTAATTTCAACAGGTGACTTCAAGTTTAAACTTTGCCAATAAACAATGATATTTCTAGCCATTTTATTACTCGCCAAGACACGTTAATTGAATTGTACAACCGATTTCATTTGCAGTGAAGTCTTTGAATATCCCAATACGTCGAGATAAAATAACTTTAACTACTTATTCTGACATTTGCATGAAATTTCTGAATACCCGCAAAACCAGGAAAACTAATATTTCCCTCGTCTTGAAATAAAACTAATTATCATATAGATCTGCCTCGGTGGTGTAGTTTTAATTGCGCATGCGTTACGACAACTGTGCTGAGGTCTCGGGTTCAATCCCCGAGTCAGGTAAAGTGATATGAGCCCGGTATGGCGATAGGCTCGCCCCCTATCACATTATTGGACCGTAATAAATTCGGTGAAAACTGGGTGTACTGGTTACACCTCTGCCTACTCCTTTATAATAAACATAGTATATATGTAAATACTAAGTATAAACCAAGATAAAATCCGTAAAATTAGTTTTATTTCAATGTGTAATATTCGCGTAAATATTAGAAACTTATTATATGTCACTCGCCTTTTTGTTCCCAGGTCATGCTAATTCGGCAATTAATCCCATAGTGTACTGTCTAATGACACGCAACTTCCAGAGGTCTGCAAGAAAGCTGCTCTGTGGCAGAGCTGCCTGTCAGCAAACTAAATTTACGGTAAAGTATGATTATGGCTAAGGGTAATTTTTATTGATCCATTCGTTCAATAAGTTAATATATTTATTTTTTTAGAAGAAAAACAAATAGTTTGTACCCACAGTTCATTACGAATTTTAAATAAATTATTAACAGTATCTCATATGACAGAAAAGTATTTTATCTGGTAATTAAAACCCGTTCAAAATCAGTTCAGTCGTTTTACAGATTTATTGAACAAACAGACAGATAGAGAAACACATTAATAATAATAAGAAATACACACACACACATAGTTCTGACCTCACACTAGGTAAAACCTGTAGCGTGGGTATCAAGATCTACGAGGGACTACGGTCCCACAACACCCAGACCCGAAACAAATAACTGTATGTCACACAAACATTTGTCTCGGTGTGGGAATCGAACCGACGGCCTCTTGTTTCACGGCCGGCTACTCTCCCGATGCGCCACGGAGGCTGACAAAGCGAAATTTTCTTTCAAAATATTAAACTTAAATATATTATGTCTGTAACCAAAGAAAAAAATCATTAAGTGAGGGAGAAGTAATTTTAATTTCCATTTGTAAACATGAAAGTTATTTTACAACATGCAAATAAATAAAAATAAATGGTTCGTAAATTTTATCTTAATATAAACATTAAACCCTGAAAATTTCATTAACATATCTCTAGCGGTTTGGATGAAATCATTTTTTTAATTAAAAGTCCTCAAAATTTTCATTGTAATAAAATGTAAAAATTAAAATTAAATAAAACTGTTTCAGGGTTTAATTATTGGTAGTGACGTTTTCACAATGAAATAATTATATTCAAATTCCCGGACCAAGTGGTAAATGAGGGGTCCACTTGACGTAATCTTACTCATCTGCCTTTTCTGGAGCTGTAATTAAATAAAATTTATCTACAAAAGTTTGTAATACTACATTAACTATACAATATTATTAAAATAGGCATTTAGCTACTTTAATTAAATAATACAGACTTATATCGAAGTAGATGACACAAATGTGACCTACTATGTGAAAGTTCTAAGTATGAGCACATGTATACTGATTAATTTTTCCTACAATATCATACTATTAACAGAGGTCTGTAAACGCGCAAGGGAGTCACCTCATGGTAAGTGATCACCACCACCTATAAATAGTCTAGAATCATGGGTGAATTATCGTTGTTATCAAAATGAAATGGGAATCAAGAAGGAGAAGGGGTCTTAGGCCTCTTGAAATGTCGCTAACCATACGAAACGCAATTACCAGCTATTACGGTAGACACAGTCCATTCATGCTGTAGACAAAACTAGCTACAGCGCGGCTCTATTTTAAAAATGGAAGCGGAAAATTAAAACCGTTGTCACCATCTCGTACATTATATTAGGATAGAAAGTTTACACCCGTATTTAAGTGCTTTTAAGAGCTTTTACTATGTGTTAATTTATTTATAATATGCGACTGGTCAGTATCTGTTTGGCGCCAGAAATGTATATAGGAATAAATGTGTATCCAACACCGCAGTACCTAAGCCGTCAGGAAAGGCCTTTATCCCATAGAGGCACTAACTATAAATTTTGAATTTGCACGTTTCTAACACACCACTTTTATCTGATTTCATTAATATCGTCGTGTATTCTCTATTACTTATAGAGTAGGCACTCTTTAGACTACTCTAACCACATAGTAAAATATCTTTAAAGGCGTTATTAATCATTAAATTTCTCTTGTGACAGCAATTACAAAAATTGTCCTTTATAGAGATTGAAGTGCCTGCGTCATCTAGTTAGATCGATATCTGTGAGTACTAACTATATTTAAAAATGAACAATAACTTTGACAAGAAATATTCTATATTAAAGTTAAATATGAAGTCCAGCCGGTGAGACTCGACAATTTTAATTTGTATTTCAATGTTAAATCGTGATCACTGAATTGTATGAATAGAGGAGCCAAATTCATTTATTTTTTGTACAGCTTCGATGTTTAACCTCATTGACGCTATAAGAGAAAATATGCTTGCGGCACCTGTCGCTTAGAGCCCTTTTTTTTCGCGGGTAATGCGTTTTATTACTGCCGCCCGCCCCGGCGCGGTGCGGCGGGAGGCGGAATAAGAATAAAACGGTTATGCTGGACTAGCCGGTCTTACGACCCAGCATCACCCTCGCCCGGATGATGGTTATCCGAGCTGCCGCTGGGCCGAGTCCCTACCCCTTATGTAGACCCGACCCGACACTACCAGCTAAAACCCGTCGCTTTGAGCCCTGCTTTAAGACGAATATCAAACCTAAGGATATCAAAGACATCCAGCTGGGGTTGACCTCTGATGATGGTGAAACAAACCTCACTCTCGGTTTTCTCGGGGGTCTAGAGTTGGGGTACAATGTTTGGCCATTTTGCGGCCTTCTAAGTGCTCTGACAATAGACCTTCGACCGCTTCTTCACCTTCTTGCCCACGGATCAGTGTGAAGAAGCAGGCCGGCATGATTCCACCCTGCTCGCCTCGTTCGCAACTGAACAGGTGGTGGGCAGGATACGGCGACTGGGCCTTAAGGTGGCCCTGAACAAAACCGAGGCCCTTTGCTTTCACAGGCCTCGGATTCGGCCACCTTTAGGGCCCCACATCGATTTGGAGGGGTTGCGGATTCCCATCGGCTGTAAAATGAAGTACTTGGGATTGATTCTGGACAGCCGGTGGGATTTCCGAGCCCATTTTGAGGAGTTGTCGCCGAAATTGGTGCGGGCGGCGGGCGCGCTCGGACGCCTGTTGCCGAACCTGGAGGGACCTGGTAACCCTTGCCGAAGTTTATACGCCGGAGTCGTGCGGTCAATGGCCCTGTACGGATGTCCCGTATGGGCCGAGTCCCTAAAACCCCGCTGCGTCGCCTTGCTGCGCAAACCGCAGCGTTTGGTGGCGCAGCGAATAGTAAGGGGCTACCGCACGGTCTCTCACGAGGCGGCCTGCGTATTGGCCGGCACACTCCCTTGGGAGTTGGACGCAAAACTCCTCTCGTCAGCGTTCTTCTGGCGGGAGGAGGCGTCCAGCCACCGTCAAGAGAGACTGGCCCCGAGGGAGATTGCGGCCCGGTTTCGCAGAACCGCCGTGGAGGAGTGGCATACCAGGCTGGAGAGCCCAACTGCGGGCTTGAGGACTGTCGCAGCAGTGCGTCCTGTCCTAAAGAGATGGCTAGACAGGCGCCACGGGGCGCCTACGTTCCGACTGACACAGGTATTAACGGACCATGGGTGTTTCGGTTCGTTCCTGTGTCGGATCGGGAAGGAGGTGTCCGCCGTGTGCCACCACTGTGGCAACTGCCGCGAGGACACGGCCCAGCATACGTTGGAGGAGTGCCCAGCCTGGGACGAAGAGCGCAGCGCTCTCAGAGCAGTCGTTGGAGGAGACCTCTCGCTGCCGGCCGTGGTGTCGTCCATGGTCGCCAGCCGGAGGTCCTGGCGTGCGGTGGCCCACTTCTGCGAGAACGTCATCTCGCAGAAGGAGAGTGCTGAGAGGGATCGGGAAGTATGATCCCTCCCGCCGCCAGAGAAGACGTAGGAGGCGCCGGGTGGACGACTGACCGGCGTCTCCCGCCCTGTGGAATGGGGGCGTTTGAATTCCACCACGGTAACCCCTGCCTGTCGTACGAGGCGACTAATAGGGGCCATCGGGGGTCGCGTGCGCGCAGCGGAGGGCTGTCAGCCCGTATCGATGCACTCCCAAATTCGGATCATCGTGCGACCCCGAGATGGACGGCAGCGCGTGTGGTAAGGCCTCGTTCGCTGTCGTTGTTCGGTGCGCGGGGGCTCCTTAGCCCTCCATGGAGATGGGCTGCTACGCAGCACCGCGCAGGGGCGATTCCGGCTGCAATTCTAGCACTCCTTAGAATACCCCGGGGATCGCTCCGCAAGCGCCGAAGAAGGCCACCGCGGGGTTTTAGCTGGTAGTGTCGGGTGGGGTGTACATAGGGGTTAGGGACTCGGCCCAGCGGCAGCACGGATAGCCATCATCCGTGCGAGGGGGATGCTGGGTCGTAAGACCGGCTAGTCCAGCATACCCGTTTTATTCGTAATCCGCTTCCCTCCGGAGCGGGCGGCAGTAATAAAACGCTTTCCCCGCGACAACAAAAAAAAAAAAAAAAAAAAAAAAAAAAAAAAAAAAAAAAAAAAAAAAAACAAAGGCCGGAATGATTGTGTTGAGTAGCGGGGGATAGATCGTCGTAAAAAAAACCCTGGATCAGAACGTTCCTAGAAGTGGGCCTACGAGCCTTCCCTACTAATTAATTGAACCTATGGCGACGAATGTTATGTGATCCACAAATATTTGTATCGGGTCTGGGTGATGTAGGACTAAAAGTCGTCTGAAAGTCTTGATACCCGTGACATAATACAATTTTATCGACCGTGGAATCAAGACTGTTTGTGTGTGAACTGTTATGTGTTGTATAATATTATCTATGTGAATACGCATAATGAAGGAATTACTTTTTTTTTTAATAAAAACTTACTCCATTCTAACGGTAGACAGAGGCTTTGATGTGCCCTGGCATTGCAGAAGTCTATGGGCGGCGGTGACTACTTACCATCAGGTAGCCCGTCTGCTCGTCTTACCATTATCAACTTGTACACAATTATTTAATAGACTAATTCCATAAAAAGATTGTGCTGACTATTTTCATATTAAAATAATTCTATAATTAAATAAATTTCAAATAGTAATGGGCCTATACAAAATTTTTGAAAACCAAAAGTGTTGGTAGAGTTACGACAAATAAATTTATTTTCAAAATAAAGTTGCTTAGACCGTCTTTATACTTGAATCGTCAGCAATCGTTTATTACATTTTCAGATGTAACAAATCTGACACAAATTCACAATTCCTCAGCTCGAAATCACGCAAATTTAGACGCAGAACTAAAATGGTGAAATATATGAATATTTTAATATCGATAAATCACAAAGGATACGGTAGGCTTCTTTTGTCTTCGATTCTATCCGTGTAACGACTGTAATGCTTTGTAATACAATCCCAAACCCTCATACGTGTAGTCAGATTTATTTCAATGTCGTATATTGTATTTAATATAATTGAAAAGTGATACCATACATAAATAAGTTACTCATGATAAGCGTCCTACACTACTCGTTTTTTTTTATCCTGGCACGGCAAAGTGACTACACTGCACCTGATAGTGAGCGCAGTGCCGTCCAATTAGTGTATCGAGTAGCGAGAGACAATTTATCCCCCGCTACTCAACACAATCATGCCGGCCTGCTTCCTCACACTACGCCATGGGCAAGAAGGTGAAGAAAAGGTCGAGGTTCTAGTGTCAGAGTACTCAGAAGGCCGCAAAACGGCCAAACATCGTACCCCAACTCTAGACCCCCGACAAAAACCGGATGTACACTGGCTCAGTGGCGCATCTTGGGAGAGGCCTACGTCCAGCAGTGGACTGACCCTGGCTGATGATGATGATGACACTGGCTGATCCCGAAACGCGACACACTTGCGTGTACTACTATACTATGTATAAACCATTGTCCCATTGCTGGGCACGAGCTTCCTCTACCAACGAGAGGGGTTAGGCTTCAGTCTACTAGGCTGACCTAATACGTGCTAGTAGATTTCACATACCTTTAAACTTCTTATAAGAACTCTCAGGTATGTATTTCCTACACTGTTAAAGCAAGCGATAATTAACAATTAATATACACGTAACCAGAAAAGTCCGATTAATATGATAATATAATATAACAAATATAATAATCTTAATTTTATTTAATAATCATTTATTTACCAAAAATAATTGGTGCGTGTACTTATGTACGCGCGTGAGAAGTTATACTTATAAAAGTCGTCAAATTAACTTGGTTTGTATATATACCTAGTGAGGTCATAAATTCTGTCACATGTTTAATATAAAATAATTGAAACAAGTTTATTCATTATGTAACCATTTATATACCAAAATGAACTTAACAAAACATAGATTCTTATGACACTAAAGTTTATTCAAAATGACCTCCGTGATTTTGAATACAGGCCTTCAATCTGCGCGGCCAGTTGTCTATCGCAGCACGAACGAGGTCCATGTCAATATCGGCGGCTGCCTTAATCAAGGATGTCTTGAGGGACTCTAAATTGGGATGAGGCTTTGAGCACGCCTTTTCCTCCAAGTGTTGCCATATCTTGTAATCTAACGGATTCAAATCTGGACTGGAGGAGGGCCAGTCTTCGTGCCGGATGAAGTCGATTTCACGCGCCGCCAGCCAGTCTTGTGTGCTCTTCGCTCTATGAGCTGGCGCCGAATCTTGTTGGAATACCCAGTGCCTGTTATTGAACATGGTATGAGAAACAGGTTCCACAAGGTTCGTCAGGACTGTATTTTGATACACAACTGCATTCGTTTTTACACCTTTCTCACAAAAATGTACCTCTGTTAAGCCCCAATAAGAAACTCCCAACCATACCATGAGCGAGGATGGAAAATGACCTCGTTGGACACGCGGAATACGGTTGATCGCTTCTTCACTACTGTGTGCGTACACCTTATCATTTTGTTTGTTGTAGCTCTCTTCTACGGTAAAATTTTTTTCATCTGAAAAAAGAATTTCAAGATATTTTTTTCCCGCGTACCGCTTCAACAAAGCGCGGCATCTCTTCAGTCTCAGGTCCATTAGACGAGCATTCAAACGATGTCCTTTTTTTCTTCGATATGCCCGAAGCCCTAAGTCTTCATTTAACACCCTTTTCACCGTGGTTCTGCTTAACCCCATCTGAAGGGCCAACAGTTTCTGCTTACGTTTGGGATTTCTTTGAATTCGCGCCTTCACAGCTTTTATCACTGCTGGAGTCCTAAAATACTGAGGGCGACCACTTCTTGACCTGTCATCTACACTAGAGTCTTCATTGTATCGTTTGATGGTACGATAAACGAATCTTTTGGTTATATTCAAATTTTTCAGTATGTCAAAAATTTGAATTGGCGCAACGATGCAACGCAATTACTGCAACACGGTCTTCTTTAAGCGTCCACTCCATATTTAAAAATGAGTAAAATTCTAAAAAGTATACATTTTTATTGTCATTAACAATTTGAAATTCGAATTCAATAAACTTTTTGTGGCCAGCATTCTAAAATAAACTATAAATATAAGTGTACTATACTCAGCCGTTGCCGTCTACTGTTGGACGTAGAAAGTGAACGCCAACCATCCCGTTCTTGGGTAGCCCGAATCCACCCACTACCCGCCACCTTCTTCAAGTCGTCGGTCCATTGTGCAGCAGGGCGTCCCACACTACGTTTGCCTAAACGCGGTCTCCACTCTAACACATGTCTGCTCCATCGGCCATCTGTCCGTCTGCAGACGTGCAATATCTATGACTTTGGTTCTCTGGTGGATGACTTCATTTTGAACTCTATCCACCAGAGAAACCCCAAGCATTGCCCTCTCCATAGCACGCTGAGCGACTTTAAATTTATGGACCAGTCCATTAAGAGTGTCCACGTTTCAGCCCCGTAGGCCATTACGGGTAGGACGCACTGGTTAAAAACTCTTTTGTTTTTAAACATTGGGGGATCGACGACTCAAACAGGTTACGTAGTTTACCGAATGCCGCCCAGCCCAAACGAATTCTTCTATCTGCCTCTTTCTCAAAGTTGTGCTTGCCTAGTTGGATTATTTGGCCATTATTTTAAACATGACTTTCGTCGTGTCAAGGTTCATCCCGAGACCTATCCGTTTTGAAGAATAGTTAATGCTGTTCAGCATGTCTTCCAAATCCTGCAGAGTTTCAGCCATGATGACTATATCATCCGCAAAACGCAAATCGCAAAATGACAGTGCCGTAGGATGACGTACCCAAGAAGTATCTAGGAACAAACAAACCTTGCATTTTATTACCTAGAAGTCACTAGAAATGAAACGGTGTCAAATCTCCTTACATTTCATGCCAGCTTAGTACTTAGGGCAACTTCAGAATGTTACTTTTGAGTCACGATATGCGCGCGCATCTTAAAATTTCACTTTCATCATTTTTTCATAACGTGCCTAAAGAAGTATAACTTCAAAAATTTGCAACTAATGGCCGTAAAGGAGTGGATTGAGGATTAAGAAAGAAAGGGTATCGGAACCTCTCACCCCACTCACCGTAATAATTGCACAAGCATTAATTTTTTACTTCAGTTTTCTGGGACACTGACCCTAACCCGATCGAGACAATTGATCGTTCGATTCATCAAAATCGTATTAACTGGGTATACAACTTGATGAGTTCGGCACTCATCCACAAATCTGTTATAGTTCAAGTAAGAATCAAGTTATTTCTCTCGAATTTGCCATAGACTCGAGCGACATAATTTCATCGTTATCAAATTATGTTTATAGCTTTTGTAGATTTTTAAATGTTAATCATTTGTTAATAACCCACACAGTAGCACATATTACAATCCTGACTCAAGACTATGTCAAACCTGTATCGTGAATATAAACTACGAGAGACCTGTTCAACATCCGAAACAAATATGTGTATCCACACACTTTTGTTTTGGTGCAGGGATTGAACCCGCGACCTCAAGTTTTACGGTCAGCTATTCGCTCGTTGCACTACGGAGGCTGACATCTAATTGTTACTTATGGCTAATTTATCATACTCCTAATGCGGCAGTAACCGGTAGCCAATTACGAGTAATCTGTCTTTTTTTTATAGCATAGTCCGACAAACGAACCAGTGGGTCACCTGATGTTAAGTGATCTCCACCGCCCATGAATATCCACAATACCGAAAGTATCATGTATGCGCTGTCGGCCTTGAAGGACAGGAATAGGGATTAGGGAAGGGGGAATTTGGGCCTGCGGATATCTCACTTACCATACGAAACGCGACAGTAAACTGTCACTTTACGTTGTTTTTCTGTGAGACAGTGGTACTACCCCGGTCGAGCCGGCCCATTCATGCTGTAGACAAATATGTCTACCACTATCTAAAAATATGTCTTAACATATTAATAATCAAAATCTGTTTTTAAATTATCATAAAAGATTATATTACGCCTAAAACTTGAATCTACACGTGTGTAGATTAAAAAAATACTCTGATGTTTCTGAGAACTGGAGAATAATGGTTAGCTGCCATGACAACCGTAATAATTTTGATATTAGGCGAGATATGAGTTACAAAATGATCATGGTAAGAATTTATTTTATTTATTTCTCTTCACAAAGAGACTTTTACAGATAGTATAGAGTACTAAACATGTGTGTGTGTGTGTGAGTATCCATACTAATACTATAAATGCGAAAGTAACTCTGTTTGTTTGTTACCTTTTCTCGACTAAACGGCTGACCAGATTGTGACCAAATTTGGCAAGAAGATAGATTATATCCTGGCGAAGGACATAGGCTATCTTATTTCTCAAAAAACAACCTTGAAAGGGGACAAATAGGAGTTCAACATTTGTTTGAGAAATCCATAATTCCTCGACTTAGGGATTTTGCAATTCATATTTAGGCTTTTGGTAGGAAATAAAGAAATACGTGTTTCACATTTTTTTCAAAATCATCCCTAAGGGGATAAAATAGGGGATGAAAGTTTGTATGAAAATCCTTCATTTTTAAGTTAAACGCATGAAAATACGTTTTTTTTTTTTTATCGAAATAGGCTTGCGTTTGACCACTATCTCGCCTGATGGAAAGTGATGATGTGGTCTACGGTGGAGCACGCTTGCCTAGAAGATACCTATTCACTCTTGACTTGAAGATACCCAAGTTATAATTTTCGGGAAATATAGACTCCGGCAAAGAGTTCCACTCTCTAGCGGTGCGCATGATAAATGTACTAGCATAACGCTTCGTGCGCACTGGTGGAATATCAACCATGTATCGATGACGCTTCGCCGAGTCTCTTGTCGTCCGATGATGGAAAGGGGTTGGGGGAATTAAATTATGTAATTCCAAGGCACACTCGCCGAAATGTATCCGGTAAAATACCGATAAACTAGCAACTTTACGTCTGTGTTCAAGGCTTTGCAGCCTTGCCTCGACTATGGAATCGTTGCCTATGAGTCTCTTGGCGCGTCTCTCGATTGCCTCCAATGCCTCAAGCTGGTACTTGGCTGATCCATCCCAAAGATGAGAGCAGTACTCCATGCACGACCGGACTTGCGCTTGATACAGATCAAGGAGCTGTCCCGGCGTGAAGTACCGTCTCACCTTCGCAAGGATAGCCAGCTTTTTGGCAGCCAATTGAGCTTTATGCTCAATGTAGGAGCCAAAACTGAGAGTTGGAGACAAAGTTACACCAAGAATCTCTAGGTGGTCAGTTATCGGTACGGACACTTCTCTGAAAGTAGGAGTCAGTTCGAAGGGACTCCGTTTAGCAGAGAATAGACAAGCCTGGGTCTTAGTGGCATTAAACTTGACCAGGTTGGCATCGCCCCAATCGGAGACTGCCTTTAAGGACAAGTTCAAGCGTTCTACCAAGGCCTCCCTGAGGGCCTGGACTTGCACTCCACTGGTTCGTGCATTAGATATGTAACTTTCTACCACTGTGCTGTCATCAGCGTACCCAAAAGTACCGGGCTTAAGCAGATCATTGATGTGCAGCAGGAATAGAGTCGCAGAAAGTACGGACCCCTGAGGTACCCCGGCATTGATAGCCAATAGATCGGAGGAGCAGCCATCAATAACCACTCGAATCAATCGTTCCCTCAAGAAGTCCGATATCCAAGCACATAACCCAGTGGGCAAACCATATGATGGAAGCTTGCTTAAGAGGCTATCATGCCACACTCTGTCGAAGGCCTTCGAGATATCAAGTGAAACGGCAAGCGCTTCCCCATGCTTCTCGACGGCCTCGCTCCAGATGTGAGTGGCATACGCTAGAAGGTCTCCAGTTGACCGGTTTCGGCGAAATCCGTATTGTCGGTCACTTAGGAGGTCATTCGCTTCTAGGTATGCCATGAGCCTGCCATTCAGTACACGTTCCATACTTTTGCAAAGTATGGACGTAACCGAGATGGGCCTATAGTTGGCAGGCTCAGCACGACTACCTTTTTTGGGCACAGGTTGCACGTTAGCTTGCTTCCAGGCCTGAGGCACTTGTCCAGTGACCAGAGAGAGACGAAACAGGCGAGTCAAAATAGGAGAGAGCTCAGGCGCACAAGTTTTCAGTACAATTGCTGGAATCCCATCTGGGCCGTTGGCTTTATTCACGTCCAGATTACGTAGCGTTCTTCTTACCTCAGTCTGACGAATGCGAATTTCTGACAAATGTGTCTCGCAAACTGGTAGACTAGGAGGTACTTCGCCAGCAGTATCTAAACGCGAAGATTCGGCAAAAAGAGAAGCAAACAAGTTTGCTTTCTCTTCAGCAGAGTGAGCAAAAGACCCGTCGGGTCTCAGCAGTGGAGGAAGTGAGGGGCGACGGAAGTTCGATTCAACTGATTTTGCCAGGGACCAAAACGCTTTACTACCCGCTGGGTACGAAGCTAGTTTCTTCCCGATTTGGCTTATGTGGTCAAATCTAGCTTGCCGTAGAGCCTTCTTGCATGATTTGGCAGCCTTGTTAAATGCTCTCTTCTTTAAGCGCAAGTACTTTGCTTTGCGGTTTCGAGCATCAACCCATGCTAGGTATGCCGCATGCTTCCGCGCTTCAGCGCGTCCGCACTCAGCCCCGAACCATGGGCGAGTTCCGCCTGACATTGCTACGTCGGAGAATGGAATGTAGTATTCCATACCTTGACGCAGCACATCCGTCACAGCATCCGCGCAAGCTGAAGGGTCTTCAGAAGAGAAGCAAATGGGCCGCCAAGGATAAGATGCAAAGAAAGCTCGCATCTCATCCCAATCTGCTGACTTGTATCGCCACACCCGCCGGGTGCCTCTAGGGCTGGGATCGGGCGGTGAGTAGGCAGATACAGATTTCACCAGACAATGGTCGGAGCTACCCAAGGGTGATGAAACCGACACTGAGTAGCGGTCTGGATCAGTTGTCAACAGAAGGTCCAAGCAATTGGCTGTGTGCGTGTCAACATCCGGGACCCTTGTTGCCACCTGGACCAACTGGGTGAGATTTTGCGTCAGCGCTAGCTTCCGCATTTCCCTCCCAGCATGGTCGGTACACTGGTATGGGAAAAGCCACTCTTGGTGGTGGGCATTAAAGTCTCCCAGTAGTACTAATTGGGCACAAGGGTACCGCCTTTGTGCCGCATCCGCCGCCTCACTAAGGTATTCTGTGAGCCTAGTCGTCTCCTGATCTCCGCTGTGCGACCGGTATACACAGGAATAAAGAATTTTCTCAATTCCTGTATCCACCAGTACCCAAATAACAGAGAATCTGGGATCTTCAAGATAACGGAGACGCCGACAACAGATGTCATCACGGGCGTACAAGCACACACCCGCATGTGGCTTAAAATTGTGCTCCAGAGTGAACCCTGGGTAAGAAAGGTACGCCACGTCAGACGGACATCTTATCTGCGTCTCTGAGAGGAATAAGAGAGCGGGTCTTTCAGTCTCCAGGTGGTGATGGACCGCGACGAGATTTGAGTGCAATCCTCGGATGTTGGTAAGGTGCACTTTTAGTGAGAGGGAGTGCTGCCGCTGTGGAAACGTTCTCTTATTCGTTTTACTTTTCATTGTTTTTTGGAAGATCGAATGAAGGTAGAAAGACGGCAGTGAAACGAGACTTTATGCATCTAACTTTCAGACACAAGATGAAATACCACACAGAAGGTGGACTAGTCTGGAGACTGCGGGGACGCCCGAGCCCCCCCGGGATGTCCATCGGGCCCTCTTATCCGGTCGCCGACCGGCACGATGGCGCATCCCGGGATTTTTCGTCAGTTGGCGGGGCAGCCTTTCGTGTGTGGCTAGCACACTACTTGGGCCCCCAACTACCTGCGGTCGGCCAGCGGTGCACCGTGCCTCGGATCCCGCTACCCTCCACGACTAGTCTCCCAATGCGGCGTTATCAACTTGCGTCAGATTAGCCCAACTGCATTCAGCAACTATTCCGACCCGTCTCCCTAAATGGCATCACCGAACATCGCGCCGGAACACGGCAAGCCGTTTGGCGGCACGGCTTTGTCCGGTGGGTGGTCACTAGCCACGGCCGAAGCCTACCACCAGTAAGATGTGTCACTCATTTAGCACTACCCAGGGGTCACGTGTAGGGGAACTAGAGTAAAGCCCACGGACGCGAGTGACAATAACCCCCGAATTTACGTATTTTGTTTTATATACTTTTTCTCCCAAACATGACCTCCAGGCGGGTGGAGCTGCGAGCAACAGCTAGTAAAGAATAAATATATAAGTAGAATGATATTAAACCAGCGCTATCCGCTCGAAATTCTCCCAATGGCAGACTGACGCCTAACTCACAATAATAGAGAAGGGGCGTGCCCAGCAGTGGGACAATGTTACTGGCCTTTACAAAGTGAAAATGCTGCTGGTAGGATATTCATATCCACCCTGATAGCGACCACCATACACAGGGTGTAAAACCCACCATAATGGCACACGCAAGTATATCGCGTTCGGGGTCAGCCAGTGTACATCGGGTTTTTGTCGAGGGTCTAGAGTTGGGGTACGATATTTGACCGTGTTGCGACCTTTTAAGTATTCTGTAGAACGAGAGGCCGTGGGTTCGATTCCCACACCGGGACAAATGTTTGAGTGACAGATAGATAATATCTGTACCCAAATATTATTTGTGTCCGGGGTCTGGGTGTTGTGAGACCGAAAGTCTCTCGTAGTCCCTGATACCCACAACACAAGACTCGTATCTTAGTGTGGGGTCGGGGCTATGTGTGTGGCTGTTGGGTGTTATTTATTTATTTAGATCCTCGACCTGTATCTTGGGTATCAAGAACTGTGAGGGCCTACGATCCCACAACACCCAGATCCGAAGCAAATATCTGTCTGTCACACAAACACTTGTCTCGGTGCAGGAATCGAACCTACGGCCTCTCGTTTCACAGCTGGCTACTTGCCCACTGCGCCAAAGAGGCTGTCGAATAAAGTTAATATTTTGTAGTTATATTGTTTTGCGTATTTAACTATTTTGTCTATTTTTATTTAGATTATGTTTTTTTTTAGTGGCGATGTAACCAGAAACCCGAAGGTTCTTCGAGCGACTACGAACTCTACCATGAACCTCACAAAAGGTGCTATTTGCAGGTAAATAATACACAATATTATTTGATTGCCTCGGCGGCGCAGTTGTAATTGCGAACTAGGTAAGACTGCTCCGCGGTTGCGTATCTCTTGCGTGGCCGCCCTCCGTCGTCTCGCCAGGCACCGTCGTCGCCGAATCCGTCTTCCCGGTGACGAGGACCAGGAGCGGTTGCTTCACGGCCTCCACAGGGAGGCTAAGAGAGCGCTGCGCGTGGCGATAGCTAGGGCAAAGTCTGCAGCTCAGGAGGAGTTCCGGGGAACTCTCGATAACGACCCTTGGGGGCGTCCATATCGCGTGGCGATGAGGAGATATCGCCCGTGGGCGCCCCCACTGACGCAGAGTCTCCGGGGCGACCTAGTGGAAGAGGTCGTCGCAGCTTTGTTCCCTGCCACTGAAGATGTCACTCCCCCACCGATGGCGTCACATCCATCGACGCCATCGTCGTTGAGTTCGGCAAGGGTTATTTCGGAGGTTTCGCTCGAGGAATTTCGGGCGGTGGTGCTTCGGCTGCGGGGCAAGAAAACAGCCCCGGGTCTCGACGGTATCCCCGGACGTGCGTGGGTGTTAGCCGTCGAGCATCTGGGGACTAGGCTCCGTGGCCTGTTCTCCGCGTGCCTGGAGCAGGGCCGTTTTCCGTCTCAGTGGAAAACTGGGAAGTTGGTCCTGCTCAAGAAGGAGGGGCGGCCCGCAGAGTCGCCATCGGCCTACCGGCCCATCGTGTTGCTCGACGAGGTCTGTAAGCTCTTCGAGCGTATCATTCACGCTCGCCTCGTCGAGCATCTTGAAGGGGTCGGGCCGGACCTGGCACAGTGCCAGTACGGGTTCCGGCAAGGCCGATCGACAGTACACGCGATTTTGCGGGTCAAGGCACAAGCGGAGGATGCAGTGGCTCGGGGTGAAGTGGTGGTGGCGGTGTCTCTAGACATCGCCAACGCGTTTAACACCCTGCCCTGGGCCTGCATACTGGAAGCACTTCGGTACCACGTGGTGCCACCGTATCTCCGGCGTCTGGTGCGCTCGTATCTCTCAGACAGGTACATAGTGTATCCAGGCGCCGACAGGTGGCACCGAAGAGCGATGGCCTGCGGTGTTCCACAGGGCTCAGTCCTGGGCCCTCTCTTGTGGAACATCGGCTACGATTGGGTGCTCCGTGGTACCAATCCCCGAGGCGTCGCTGTCGTCTGTTATGCAGACGACACGCTAGTAACAGCGACAGCCAGGTCTTTCCAGGAGGCCACCCTGCTCGCCTCGTTCGCAACCGAACAGGTGGTGGGCAGGATTCGGCGACTAGGCCTTAAGGTGGCCCTGAACAAATCCGAGGCCCTTTACTTTCACGGTCCTCGGATTCGGCCACCTTTAATGCCCCACATCAATGTGGAGGGGGTGCGGATTCCCATCGGCTGTACAATGAAGTACTTAGGATTGATTCTGGACAGCCGATGGGATTTCCGTGCCCATTTCAAGGAGTTGTCGCCGAAATTGGTGCGGGCGGCGGGCGCGCTCGGACGCCTGCTGCCGAACCTGGAGGGACCTAATAGCCCTTGCCGAAGTTTATACGCTGGAGTCGTGCGGTCAATGGCCCTGTACGGATGTCCCGTATGGGCCCAGTCCCTGAAACCCCGCTGCGTCGCCTTGCTGCGCAAACCGCAGCGTTTGTTGGCGCAGCGAATAGTAAGGGGCTACCGCACGGTCTCCCACGAGGCGGCCTGCGTATTGGCCGGCACCCTCCCTTGGGAGTTGGACGCAAAACTCCTCTCGTCCGCGTTCTTCTGGCGGGAGGAGGCATCCAGTCGCCGTCAGGTGAGACTGGCCCCGAGGGAGATTGCGGCCCGATTTCGCAGAACCGCTGTGGAGGAGTGGCATACCAGGCTGGAAAGCCCAAGTGCGGGCTTGAGGACCGTCGCGGCAGTGCGTCCTGTCCTAAAGAGATGGCTAGACAGGCGCCACGGTGCGCCAACTTTCCGGCTGACGCAGGTACTGACGGACCACGGGTGTTTCGGTTCGTTCCTGTGTCGGATCGGAAAGGAGGTGTCTGCCGTGTGCCACCATTGTGGCAACTGCCACCAGGACACGGCCCAACACACGATGGAGGAGTGCCCAGCCTGGGAGGAAGAGCGCAGCGCTCTCAGAGCAGTCGTCGGAGGAGACCTCTCGCTGCCGGCCGTGGTGTCGTCCATGGTCGCCAGCCGGAGGTCCTGGCGTGCGGTGGCCCACTTCTGCGAGAGCGTCATCTCGCAGAAGGAGAGTGCCGAGAGGGATCGGGAACGAAATGATCCCTCCCGCCGCCAGAGAAGACGTAGGAGGCGCCGGGTGGACGACTGACCGGCGTCTCCCGCCCTGTGGAACGGGGGCGTTTGAATTCCACCACGGTAACCCCTGCCTGTCGTACGAGGCGACTAATTGGGGCCATCGGGGGTCGCGGGCTCGCAGCGGGGGGCTGTCAGCCCGAATCGATGCACTCCCAGTTTCGGAGCATCGTGCGACCCCGAGATGGACGGCAGCGCGTGTGGTAAGGCCTCGTTCGCTGTCGTTGTTCGGTGCGCGGGGGCTCCTAAGCCCTCCCATGGAGATGGGCTGCAACGCAGCACCGCGCAGGGGCGGTTCCGGCAGCAATTCTAGCACTCCTTAGAATACCCCGGGATCGCTCCGTAAGCGCCGAAGAAGGCCACCGCGGGGTTTTAGCTGGTAGTGTCGGGTGGGGTGTACATAGGGGGTAGGGACTCGGCCCAGCGGCTGCCCGGATAGCCATCATCCGGGCGAGGGGGATGCTGGGTCGTAAGACCGGCTAGTCCAGCATAACCGTTTTATTCTTATTCCGCTTCCCCCCGGAGCGGGCGGTAGTAATAAAACGCTTTCCCCGCGACAACAAAAAAAAAAAAAAGGTAAGACTGCTCCGCTGAGGTCTTGGGTTTTATCCCCGGGTCGAGTAAAAGTTATTTTAGGTTTTTCTACCACGTAATACTTAGTATCAGCCCGGAGTCTGGAACGATATGTCGATAGGCTCGCCTATCACATCATAGGACAGTAACACGCTCAGCAAAATTGTGTACTGGTTAAACCTCTTCCTTTCCTTCGTTTATGAATTTTTATTTTATTTCTTTTTCTTTATAGTCTTTAAGTATGTTTGTATAAAATGAACATTGTACACAGAGAAAACTTGAAAATTAATATGTTTTGGTGATCTTATAGCTTAAGGCAATCGCTTGCAGATAACTAAGGGATGGAGATAAGAAACACAGACAAGACAGTCTATGTATACATTATGCAACTATAAAATACTAAGGGAGCAGCGATAGCCTAGTTGGTTGCGGTACGGACTGTCAATACGAAAGTCGTATGTTCGAAACCCAAATGGCATGCGCCTCTCATTTTTCTAAAGTTACGTGTGTATTAATTGTAAATTATCGCTTGCTTTAACGGTAAAGGAAAACATCGTAAGAAAGCCTGCATATCTGAGAATTCTCATAAGGGTTTCGAAGGTATGTGACGTCTACCAACCCGTATTAGGCCAGCGTGGTGGAGTAAAGCCTAACCCCTCTAAATAAATATATCGATAACATCATCGGTTAAGTTAAATTCAACTTTATTGCATCGCTTCGAGAGTCTATATTTAATTCATTGTTTCAAGGTCTTTGAGCCTCCTGAAAATAGCAATATATTAATAATAATTAGTATTGTGTTTTTAAGGTTCCTAATAGTGCGCGAGTTCTGAGATAATCTTCTCATAAAATATTAAACAACAAAATCAAACGCTTTACAAACACATTGTCCTTTTCAGAATGGTCTCTACAAACAGTTTAGTAGGATTAGTGAAGACTTGGCTACGCAGTTTATTAATATTTTATTATAACCTTTTTGCGTACAGCCTGTTAATATTAATAAGGCTTTTCCTCGGATATATAAAGTAATTGTTATTTATAAATAAGACGGTCGCTGACTTCCTAAATTAAGTTAATAGTTCATCCGCCGATTCATTTCTAAAAATATATTCTAATGAAACTGAATCCTTCGTTAACTGAAACCCACCTTTTCAGAGAAAATTAATTATATTTATATAGATTGAAATGAAATCTGTTTAGTATAGCTTAGACGCCTTTGACAAGTCGTACCGTGGCGGAATTCTCCAAATGGCAGACAAAGGCCTAACGCTCACTAGTAGAGAAGGCATGTGCCCAGAAGTGGGACAATGTTACTGACATTTACGATGTGAAATTGAAATGCTTCTGGAAGGATATTTATTTCCACCCGGATAGCGACCACCGTACACAGGGTATAATACCCGCCATAGTGGCACAGGCAACTGAGTCTCATTCCGGTATCAGCCAGTGTACATCCGGTTTTTGTCAGGGGTCTAGAGTTAGGGTACGATGTTTAGTAGTATTGCGGCCTTCTGAGTACTCTAACTGCCTCTTGACCGCTTCTTCACCTCCTCCCGTGGCGTAGTGCGAAGAAGCTACACAGGGCGGCATGGTTGTGTTGAATAGCCACTGATAGATTGTTTGCACTGCGCTTACCATCAGGTGCCGAGTGGTCCTTTTGCCGTGCCAGCACAAAAAAAATATTAGATAGAGCACGGTGATTTGAGCCGTAAGATATCCCACTTTCAGTGCAAAACGCGATAGCAAGTTGTTACTTCACTTCTCTGTGATACAGTGATAATAACCCGGTCGATAAGACGAGTCATTCAATAAATACTGTCTACGAGGCTATGCCATTTTATAAAATGAAATAAAAAAAAATAGCAGAAAGAATCGTAAATAAGGATTACGCTACGTACTTTGGTCGATTCGACGCTAGAAGCGGAGAAACAATAACTTTAAATCTTGTGATGCCAGAGCCCTTTGTAAGTTAATAGTTAATATAAATAACATCCAACAGTTACACATATAATCCGGACCCCACAGACAAAGTCTAATATAAGAGTCTTGTTTCGTAAGTATCACCTAAGAGATGATTTTGGTCTCACAACACCCAGACAAATAAATATTTGTGGATCACACTAACATATTATATCTCGGTTCATAGCTGAATACTTGCACACTGTGGAACGCAGGCTGTCAATACTTTGTACAAGACAGGATTAAACTGATTAATTTAGTAATACTTATTAATATCGATACTAAGATACGAGTCTTGTGTTGTGGGTATCTGGGACTACAATAGACTTTCGGTCTCACCACACCCAGACCCCGGACACAAATTTCTGTCTGACACACAAATATTTCTCCCGGTGTGGGAATCGAACCCTCGGCCTCTCGTTTACTCAGCCGGCTACGCGACAATATACCACGTTACAATCAAAATTTCACAAAATTGTTTAATGTACAGACAAAGTACCTCCCTTTATTATAGTGTAGACTTATGGAAAACTGTCAAGAAGTTATTTATTTTGAAAATATTTACCTGAAACAGTCTAATGTCAATCACCAAAATTTCAAATTGAACTGAATAAGTTGATATATTTATTTATTTTTATTAAATAGTTTGGTAAAAAGCAGCGATAGCCTAGTTGGTTGCGGTACGGACTGCCAAGACGAAAGTCGTAGGTTCGAAACCCAAGTGGCATTCACCTCTGACTTTTCTAAAGTTATGTGTGTATTAAAATGTTAATTATCGCTTGCTTTAACGGTGAAGGAAAACATCGTGAGGAAACCTGCATATCTGAGAATTTTTCGAAGATGAGAAGTCTGCCAACCCGCATTAGGCCAGCGTGGTGGACTACGGCCTAACCCCTCTCATTAGTAGAGGAGGCCCGTGCCCAGCAGTGGGACAATGTTTAATACAGGGCTAGTATTACTATTTTTTTAAATAGTTTGGTTAAACCAATTATACTAATTAACATATGCTTATGACTATAGAAAATTAAATTAATTAAACGTATACATATAATTAAAAGCTACATAAAATAAAGTAAATACATATAACAGTACCTATACCCTAAGGCTAGTTGAATAAGACTCAATTCCATTTAACTTCCAGATGAATGCACTACGCCACAACGGGCACGCGTACTGCACGCAGATCCCGCGAGGCATCGAGACTCGGGCGACTACGCAGTTGAGTCACGTGACTCGGTCGTCGCGACGTACGGCGCCCGCGCATGCGCTCTCCGCCGATATGCTGCAGAGACATGGCCACATCGATTTCAGACGCTGATATTAAGTGAATTATTGTGAAAAATAATAGAGGCGTATCATTCTTGAGATTTTTTTGTTGTATGTTGAAAAACGATTATTTTCGGGGAAAAGATGATCTATGATTGTTTTTAACCGACTTCAAAAAAGGAGGAGGTTCTCAATTCGTAGGAATCTTTTTTTTATGTATGTTCCCCGATTACTCGAACACGCCTAGACCGATTCAAGAAATTATTTTTGTTTAAAAGGATATATTTCCCAGGTGGTCCCATTGGCAGCAAGTCAGGATCTGTTGATGAAATCTCAGAAAAATCAATCAAATTTTATAGTATAGACGCATAATGTGTTTTCATTAAAATCGGTACTTTTGTACTTTTTGAGGCTATCATAATATCTTATAAAATAGTATGAGTTAACGCCCGATAATGAAGGGGTAGGCAGAGGTTCATTAGTAACTTTTTTCATCAAACTTATTTTCGCTCTATGGTGTGATTGGTTGTGAGCCTAACGCCATATCAGGCATACATTCTTATTCTTAAGCTTAGTTTTTTTATTCTGGTAAGGCAAAGTGACCACACTGCACCTCATGGTAAGCGCAGTGGCGTCCAGTTAGAGTATCGAGTAGCGAGAGACAGCGTCCTATAGCATTCACATTATACAGACTTGAAATATATAATCTTTTATATCTTTGAAAAGTCGTGAAATATTCACGGATAATAGAATTTGAAAGAATCCTGGCCGAATTTCTAGGGATTCAACGTGACGAGAGAAATCTCTATTGTGTTAAGATCAAAAGTCATGGAAGAAATTAATATTTGGTTTGCTGTTGCTAAAGATAAATTAACCTGACGTTCATGGACTTTGAAAAAGCCACAAAGACTTTCGATACGGTAGAGCAGCATCTGGAACCGCCTACGCAAAATTGGTATCCTTGAGAAAATAATTTACATTTACAGCCTTTTAGAACAATTACTTTTGTAAACTGACGTATAACGGGCTTGACTCGGATTACATCACCTGAAGGAGATCTCTATCCATTGAGATCGCCTAATGCAGGTTGGTAGATTTCACATTCACAGGCGGGTATGATGGTGTCGAATACTCTTGAAACTCTAACTGGAAGACACTGCGCTTACCAGTGCGGTCACATTTGCCGTGCCAGAATAAGAATAAAAAAAACCTTCGATTTTTTTTATATAGAACTGTCAGATACGCAAGTTTCATGAGAGTTACATTCATCGTTAAGGTTTTTTTTATTCCTGGCACGGCAAAGTGACCGTACTGCACCTGATGGTAAGCGCAGTGCGGTCCAATTAGAGTATCGAGTAGTGAGATACGATCTATCCCCCACTACTTAACACAATCCTGCCGGCCTGCTTCTTCACACTACACCATGGGCAAGAAGGTGAAGAAGCGGTCGAGGGTCTATTGTCAGAGTACTCAGAAGGTCGCAAAATGGCCAAACATTGTACCTCAACTCTAGACCCCCGAGTAAACCGGATGTACACCAGCTGATCCTGGAACGCGACACACTTGCGTGTGCCACTATATCAGGTTTTACACCCTGTGTACGGTGGTCGCTATCCGGGCGGATATGAATATCCTACCACCAGCGGATAGGTAAGGTATATACGCTCTGGGAGTTGGGATTGAAACCCGCGACTTTCTTCTCGGCAGTACGTACTACTGCTAGGCTATTGTATAAATAATATAGTAAAGTATGCAGCACACATAAAGTAATCCAAATAAGTGATATAGATTTTTCTTGTGATAAAATTATCTCTACCAGCCCGAGATTTCACGGTGACTGCCTACTGTCGTTCCGAATGTTTGCCTAATCATCCATTTTTACGTTAGCAAGGACACTAAAGACGTACGTTCTAAGAGATTTATCAGTAAAAGTATTTGTCAGAAAGAATTTAACTGATTTTACACATACTGGTAAATACTGTTTTTAAGATCCAGGTTTTGTTATAATCAAACAATACTGGTAACTATGAATTTCTTTTTTAACTGACGAAAAGTAAAAAAATTTTTGTACATTTAATATATTTACTGGGTGAAATTCAAAATGTAACACATAGCATACAATTATGTAAAGGATCCATATATCTCATTTGTTCTTCAATAGGGTATCGAGCATGATCAGATGCGTAGACTTGTATTAAGTTCGAAAAATAAATTATTTTATTGACATTTGACTGCCTCGGTGACGAACTTATTTTGCAATAACTAAGTAAATAAGACTGGCTCGGTGGCGCAATCGTCATTGCGCATGCGTTACGACTGCTGTGCCGAGATCTAGGGTTCGATTATTTTTCTATTTAGAAATACTCAGTATCAGCCCGGAGCCCGGAGTCTGGAAGTGAGTGTACTGACTGCATCTCTGCCTACCCCTTCGGATATTACATGCGTGAGTGTATATATGTATTTTATTGACATTAATTATTTTGACGAGAACTTTATTTTGTAATAATAATATTTTACGTTTAGTTTCTTTTTAATTCAATTAAATTGAAAGCTATACTTACATTATAAATCGGGTAAACTAGTAACCAATAATTGAAAATAAACAATAAGAATTTACTGATATGTGTTAAGATCTACCTCTTCAACGTAGGGGTTTGTCAAATCCTTCCAGGAATGTCTTAAGACTACATTTTCTTCTGTTAATACGTTTTATTTGTTTGTTATTTCTAAATTGATATTCTTAGTATTTCTATTTGTATACGCCAATAAAATGAGAAAGACGAAATGTATACTGTATATAAATGGTTCGTTTGGACCAATGTGACATAAGTCATGCCTGTACTCTACGCATATGTTTTCAACTTGCGTTTTTTATGCAGGCATGTGCATAAACGCACTGGCGTTCAACTATTTCCTTTAAGGATCGAGCGCGTTTCGACTGCGATATTGTTTAAAAAAAATTATCCCCGCAACAGCAAAGTGACCACACTGCACCTGAAGCTAAGCGCAGTGGCGTCTAGTTTGGGGATCAAGTAGCGAGAGACAATCTATTCCTCGCTACTCAACACAATCATGCCGGCCTGCTGTGTCGCTTCTTCACATTACGCCATGGGGCAAGGAGGTGAAGAAGCGGTTGAGGTTCTAGAGTCAGAGTACTTAGACGGCCGCAATACGGCAAAACATCGTACCCCAACTCTAGACCCCCAACAGAAACCGGATGTACACTGGCTGACCCCGGAACGCGATACAGTATGGCAAGTTTTACACCTTGTATACGGTGGTCGCTATCTGGGCGGATATGATATATTCTGCCACCAGCATGTATGCGCAAGATATACTGTACTAGTACTTTAACAATTTGCACTCTAAGTCATAGTTATTCATGTGTAGCATGCACTATTCATACAATAGTTTCACATGAATGCATCAGAGCAAGATATGTTAAAACTGATTGCGCAAGGGTATGGGCATGGTTATGAATTTGTAATACAAAAAAAATGTAAATATTAATGTAAGATATGTGTTGTGTAAAGAAAAATATGCGACCACTTTAAGAGGTGTACATTTTATGTTTTATAAATGTGATATTTATAAATAAAAATTGCATAATAAACAATGTGATTTTAAATATGTGTTTTACTGTAAATAAATCAATTTTTCTCGTTCATTGTTTTTATTTGAAAAATGACATATAATAAAAAAAAACAAAATGGTTTCTTAAATATCAAGCAAATTGTTGTTCAAATATAAATTCTGTCAGAAATCTCTCAACGGTAGACAGCGTATTTCCTATGCCCTGGCATTGCAGAAGTCTATGGGCGGCGGTGACTACTTACCATCAGGTGGCCCGTCTGCTCGTCTGCCTATCGAGACACTAAAAAAATATATATAAATAGAATGTTTAAACTTTCAATCTTATGGAACCCATCCAGGTTGAGTTTTATGCGTACTTGATATAATTATCTTGATACATCCACACTCACGCTTGTTGTAAGAGATGTGTAACACCCACTTTTCGCCGAATTATTACAGTCCCAGAAAGTGATAGGGGGCGAGCCTATCGCCATATCAGGCACAATTCCAGACTCTGGGCTGATACTGAGTATTTTTAAATAGAAAAACCCAATATCACTTTACCCGACCCGGGGATCGAACCCGAGACCTCAGCACAGCAGCGTAACGCATGCGCAATTACAACTATGCCACCGAGGCAGTCGTACTTGAACAATTAACGGTAGGCAGCGGCTTTGCTATGCCCTGGCATTGCAGAAGTCTATGGGCGGCGGTGACTACTTACCATCAGGTGGCCCGCATGCTCGCCGTGCCTCGTAACGAGGCACTAAAAAAAACAATTATAATACTAGCGTGCCTTATACACTGTCCCAGTGGTAGGCCAGGCCTCCTCTACTAATAGGAAGCATAAAGCTTTAGCGCCCCACGCTGGCCTAGTGCGGGTTGGTAGACTTCACATATCTTTAAGTCTCCGGTATTCTAGTTTCCTGGTGATGTTATTCTTCACCATTAAAACCAACAATACGTACACATAACTTAAAAAACGAAAAGTCAGATGTGTATGCAAATTGGATTGATTTGGAACCTACGACTACAGAAGCTATCGCCTAATTTGATTTTATATACAAACCAAAATGTAAATCCTGTAGAAATATTTCAAAATTAATTCGCTTATTACAATGTGACATGAGCTTCTCACCTTTGAAGCCTGAGCTTATTAAATACATAATATACTAATGAAGTTGATGTATTTAATTAGAAGCTTAATTACTTCAGCACAATGTTGCATTTCACGTTGAACTAGGCAACTTCAAAGAGAATATTAGATATTATGGTAATTTCTAGAATAAATTAGAGCGATATCGGTTGTTTATGCTCGCACGCACACCTTTGTCATTTAGTGAACTAATAATATTATTTAAGCGCCAATCACGAAAAATAATTAATTACACACATTGTAGATAGCATTATGGTGTAGTGGAAGAATAGCTGGCAGTGAAACGAGAGGCTCGATTGCCGCATAAGTTTGTGTGATTCATAAATATTTGTTTCGGGTCTGGGTGTTGTGGGAACTCCCAGTCCTCTCGTAGTTATTGATAAAAACCATTTGACCTAGTGGGGTCAGAATTATAGATGTGACGCTTAGCTGTTGAAGTATGCGATGGAAATTTGGTATCGCAGTGCACCACAATTTTTATGAGGAGATTTGCCAAATAATATAAACTTTATAATACCAGAACCTAGAGTACTTCTACAGCAAAATTCGATAGTGACAGTCCTAAACTGTGGTCGCATAAATATAATACATAAAAAGTGTCTTCTTTTTGCAAACGTTAACCATAGTTAACTTATGGCGCTATTTATGAAACCTTATGTACTCGACAATACAAATGTATTGTAAGAACATATTCTTGGATTATCTCAATTAATTAGGTTCGAAACTTGTACGATCAAATACAAAATTGTTATATAGAACCAACTATATTATGTATATCGCAAACAATCGAGTAAAAATCTTAACTAATAGATTCTACAAGACCAGCCATTAATCTAGAAAAATCCACCGCTTTCTTTTCACAAAACCAACAATTCCAAATTCTTTCCTTTCTTTGATTAAATAGAGTTAAACTTACTATGTTGACAAGATTTTGTCCCACGTCGATCCACTTTCAAGACCTTCTCTCTCAGGATTATCTTTGATCTGGGAACAAATAACTCACTTGTGTGGGTTGAATAAAGATAGGGATGTAGTTAGGAATATGTGGGGGGTCATTTCTTAAATAAAGTGTAGCGGCACACACCGCACAAATAATCTGAATCGCGGTAGCTAAGTTTGCGCGATGGTTCACATATATAGAAGCCCCGAGTATTAACGGTTAGCGGAGCTGCAGGCGGTCAAATAGAACACCCGCCTGTAGTGGAGAAACTCGCCTGTAGTGGAGAGACCCGCCTGGAGATTTTCCTATTTGCTGGAGGGACACTGACATCCGCTTCTCCTAAGAATCATTATTCTTTGACAACAACCGAAAATTGGAGCTCTATTACCGGTTTAAAAACACCTAAATAGCAGCAACAATAAAGATCTAGACCAACCCATTAAATAATTCTTCTTCGGGTCGTCATCGCTTAGATAGTTAGTGAAAGGCTGGTAGGTATAGCTAGACTAGGGATTACTTTCCTTCCAAATCCCTCCAGTTTCCTTTCCACTTCTCCCCTCTCATTCCTGTCCTTCTCCTGATCATCATCTCCCGTCACTTCTTTTACCGAAGATCATGATTCCTTTCATTTTCCGGTTATCCTCTTTACTCCTTTTCCAGTCCTATCCTCGTCGTTGTATCCCTGCCTACCAGCTCTTGACGGTGGATTCCATGTTCCTACACCATTAACCATAATTACTCATTCCGTGTGGAGAATTTCCATTTGTGTTTTGACCTGTCATAAGCGTCTTTTATATGCCTACATGATGAATAAATATTTTTTTTATATAAGCTCCTGAAGCTGGGTTAAGGCTTCTTTTCATTAGACGTGTCCTAAAGCCACCACGTCAGTATTATCCAATATGATAGACTTCGTATAGCTTCAAAACTTTTATTTTGAATTCTCGGCTATGCGGGTTCCTTACGTTTTCATTCATCAGTAAAGCCAGCGATGTTGTTGTAGAGTTAACATTGAGAACATATACCACCGAAAATTTAGAGATGTGTGCGGGGTTAGGATCGAATTCATGACATCTTGGCAATCCGCTCCCCTCCCAAGTAAGCTATCGTCCGTTTTCCCAAAATCCTAATTCTGTGTCTGCCTTACTTACCTTCATATTAAAGAGTCACGTACTTTTAAAAAAAAATATGATGTAATGCAATAATCAGATGTGGTAACCTCGATAATGAAATGCCTTTAAAGGTTTCGGATCTCCTCAATTTCGTTTCGGATATTATAATTGCTATATCAGGAAGGAAAAGATTTGCCTTGATTTAATAATATTAAAACTGAATGACAAATAAAAAAGAGCAGGAATTTCTTAATACTTCTTCGTAGACGTGGGTGTCAACTTTGTGGGCGTTTACGAACCAGTCGATTTTAAATACAATCATAAAACTGACGTGTAAAATACGTGAACTTTTTTTTGCATCGATCGGCCAACGAGCTTTTTGGTATCTAGATGGTGATCTCGATCGTGAATACTTATAATTCCAAAATAATTGATTATTGACAATTTTAGAAAAGGAAGTAAATGCTGTGTTTTTGGAAATAGCGCTTACCATACGCAATACAACAGCGAATCTGTTTCTTCACGTCGATGTTCTGTCAGACAGTGCTACTGCCCCAGCTAAGACGGGCCTGGGCTGAGGATTCATAACACCCACCCAACAGTCACACACATAGCCCCGATCCCACACTAAGATAAGAGTCTTGTGTTGTGGGTATCAGGGACTACGAGAGACTTTCGCTCCCACAGCATCCAGACCCCGGACACAAATGTCTGCCTATTACACAAACATCTGTTCCGGTGTGGGAGTCGAACCCACGGCCTCTCGTTTCACTGCCGGCTACTCGCATACTGCGCCACAGTGGCTGCATTCATACACTAGACTCGAATCTGCTTCACTACGATGACTAAATAAACGATTTGAATGTATATTCAATTTGTTAACGCATAGTGAGAAAACCACTTAACAGATTTTGATACGGATTTTCAATGAAATTTCAATTCTCGATCGATTCTCGCGGTAAATGCTTTTATGGAAGTGAATGTTAGCAGCATTATATTATAACCAAGATACTCCGCTGATAGACGTAGCCACAAATCCGAAGCGGTGGGAAATTCTGATTTTGAAACAAGTGCCCTATTATTTACTTTAAGAAATGTGTACTGAGTAAACACGGAATATAAAGTTTCAGTGATTTCTGGTATCTTTCAGAGAGGAAAATATTACTTTAGCTAATTATATCATTATTATAAAGACAGATTTTCGATATGAAAGTTAATTTGAATAGAAATTTGGTTTGATAATTGGGGTTACAAAAATAATAATTAATTTGTCAGATTTCAGAAAAGAATATTTGCTGCAGATAATCAACCAATTTTGTTTGTTTTTAATTTATTTAAATTAAATATAATCTTACAGGTAACACACCCTATACAACCAATTCAATACACATAGACATATCATACAGTCGATACATTGTTCGTTACAGTCATTATAGTCGCCCTTATGAATTCCGCCAGTGTGCAAATATTTTGTACTAAATATATTTTACACGTGCGGATTCTCATATATATTTGGCGATCATCGACGACGGAGTATAGACTAAAATTCGACAATCAACAGCCATATACATTGCAATTGTGTTATTATACTGGAATTTAGATGGTGTACCCAACAAAAAGTGGTATAAAAGTGTAACAGACTAAAAGCAGACTGTAATAAAACCTGTTTAGGGATTTTATTTTTACGGTTTAGTTCTACTTTTTAATCGAGACGTACCAAAAACTTTACTACTGTTCACGATGCGGAAAGAGTTGTCACAAGATGATATTGTAAAGGTTCTACTTTAAATTAAGTTGATTTTAAATGTTATTTACCGCCAGTCCAATCTACCCAGCAGAGTTTATAGTGTCTTGAGGTATGGTAGTTCGGTTCCGATTAAAATAAATGGATTATTATTATTTTCATTACCAGGCCTGTGCTAGCTTCCAACACCTTCTTATGTATTTGGTGTTCTTTGTATAGGATTTGTGGTTTGTCAAATCTAAGATATGTTTGAAACCTTACTCTGAATTCGTGATACTGATTGTGTTACTTTGATTCGTCGGGATTAAAATAAATCCTTAAAATCTTTTTTTACGTGTAATAGTAATTAATAATGTAACGTATTTCAATTAACACACACAATTGTAATTGCGTATGCTACGACTGACTACGTCCGTCTTGGGTTCGATCCCCGGGTCGGGTAAAGTGATATTGGGTTTTTCTATCACGAAATGCTCAGTATCAGCCCGGAGTATGACATTGTGCCCAGAATGGAAAATAAATGTTTTTATTTGATTTGATGGCGATAGGCTCGCCCCCTACCACATCAAGGGACAGTAATATGCTCGTCGAAATGTGGATGTACTAATTACAACTCTACCTACCCCTTTGGGGATTACAGGCGTGAGTGTCTATGTATGTTTTTTATATGTCAATTTTGCATAAAAATAAGAAACCATTATAAAACAGACTTCCAAAATTGTCACTGAAAAGCCACAAAAGATGGAAAGTAAAGGTTCTATGTAGCTATGCTTACCAAAGATATACATTGTGAAATAAAACATCGAACATAATGCTTCTGTGAAATTTTATTTCGTAAAACAACGTCGGTTATGACTCGTAAGACCTTAACCACACCCAAAACGAGCAGGTAAACGAGTTCCAACAGCGTGATCAACGAACCGCCGAAACTGATAGAAAAAACACCGCCGTACGTAGCTGAAAGAAAGGAAAAAATAAGTTATATAAAGGTATTTTTTCTATCATCTTTATTGAATTTTGAACGTAAATGCGAACAAAATCTGTATATATAAAAGAAGAAACTGACTGACTGACTGACTGACTGACTGACTGACTGACTGACTGACTGATCGATCAACGCACAGCCTAAACGGCTGGGGTTAGAGACTTGAAATTTTGACAGTAGGTACCTTTCATCACGTAGGCATCCACTAAGGAAGGGTTTTTGCAAATACCACCCCTAAAGGGGTAAAATAGGAGATGAAAGTTTGTATGAAAATCCGTCATTTTTGAAGTTAAATTCATGAAAATTTGTATTTGGCATTTTAGTTAAAAATAAAAAAATATATGTTTCAAGATTTTTCGAAATTCCGCCCCTAAGGGGGTAAAATAGGGAATGAAAGTTTGTATGAAAATCCGACATTTTTAAGTTAAACGCATGAATATTGGTATTTTGTATTGTATACTTTTTCTCCCAAACATGACCTCCACGCGGGCGGAGCCGCGAGCAACAGCTAGTGAAGTATAAGGATGGATGGCGATTTATTTTATATAGCTCGCTACATTTTCCATAATACTTAATACTGAATTAAAATGAAGAGTTGATAAAGTGATGAAAAAATCTGTTGATAGCGTCTTCTACAGAATGAATGACCTGCTCGATCGAGGTCTACAGAAATAAGCTTGCTGTTGTGTTTCTTACGGTGAGGTAATTCCTGTGGCCAATACCTTCCTCCGTTTTCCATACCTCATTTCTTTCTTTTAAGGTCGCAAGTACCCATCAATCTTGAGGTAAGTATTATGTATTTTATAGGCATTATGGATCCTTTACTATCAGGTGACATCCGTACTCGTTTACGAGCCTTTGCTTAATATCACTCAAATATTTTATACTAGCTTTTGTCCGAGAATTCAATACGTGCTAGTTTTTGAAAGAAAAGGTATAAAATCCACAGAGACATATTAAGCTGTTAAATCTTTCTATATTAATTACTAATTTAATACTGTTTGTTTCCTGTACTAAGTTAGTTACTATGTTATTTTCAGACCCCTCAACTACCACTATGCAAAAAATCATGTCGATCCCTTGCTCTGTGTAAATCAAAAACAAAACTATCGCACGGGAACTGCAAAATTTCAACCAGATCCGTTCAACCAGATCCGTTCAGCCGTTTTGCGTGATTGAGTAACAAACATCCATCCATCCATCTAAACATTTGCATTTACAATATTGGTAAGATGTGTTGAGGTCCAATAACTTCTTTCATTGTACGGGTACCTCGCTAGTTCATGGTTTTAATATGAACATAAGATAATTTGTAATTACGTAAACACACCTATAAAATAGTTGAAGTCGATCAGAAGATCCAGTTTATAACAATTGCAGTTAGATTTCCCGAAGTATACCTGAAGAGCTGATAGCGAGCTGCTGTTGCCATTCTTCCTGTAACAATATCAAACAACTTTAACCCACAGTATGGATGTAATGAAAAGCCGTCAGTTCGCCGTGCCAGAATAAAGAAAACAATCCATGGCTATTGGATATCCGACATAAATTAAATATTTGTATTACCGTATCCTATCTTTCGAATAATTTCGGATAGCATAGTCACAAGATCTGTTTATTAATATTTGAATCATCCTTTCAGTACTTACAAAATTAACAATACACATTTTTTTTTTATATCTAAGCCGCAAGTTTCCGAAACTATTGGATATCCGAAACAATTACATATCTGTATCAATAAACGAAACCGAATATATACTCTTCTGATATCAATACCCAAAATATGATATCCATAACATCCCGGGTCCAAAGTGTGCATGTTTATTGGGACCGCAGGAGACTGAAACTTCATAGAAAAAAGCATATTCAAATTTTCCAGGCAATATTTCCAATTTTCTTTCCCTGAAGACCTCATTTGGACTATTAAGAACATAAAAAAATAACTAAATTCGTCCAGTCGTTCTCATGTGTTGTTTTAACAGAGTACAATATCGGTTTACTTCATTAAAAATAAAATAATAATTTTAATATCAAAGTCAGTTATAATTATCAAATTGTAAAAGATTTTTGTTTATACTAAAAATATCTGACGTATGACGTATCCTCTATGGCGTAGCGGGTGAGAAACCGGTTGTGAAACGAGAGGTCGTGGGTTCGATTCCCACACCGAGTAAAATGTTTGTGTGACAGATATGTTTGTTGTGGGACTGTACTTCCTCGTAGTTTTTGATACCTACGATACAGGTTTCACCTAGTGTGGGGTCAGAACTAAGTGTTCCCACACATAGTTCAAGAATATATTTATTTACAATAAAAAAAACATCATAAAACTAAGTTAAACATTTCGTTTTGACCGGATTCTCATGAGCATTGACGAACCCAGTCAACTTTGGAGCGCTGTAACAGCGTTTTAAATGAATGAAATTAAAAAAAAAATCCTCAAAAGACCATCTACAAGATTGGTCTGAGGTAATTTTTTTTAAATGTATAAAAAAGTTATAGAGCAAAAAAGAAAATTTTTACAGAATTTTTCTCACTTTTTTGCTTATAGCTTCTTTAATTTTAAATTTAGGGCAAAAAATTATATGAGCATATATGAGCATATATGAGCATATATGAGCATATATGAGCATATATGAGCATATATGAGCATATATGAGCATATATGAGCATATATGAGCATATATGAGCATATATGAGCATATATGAGCATATATGAGCATATATGAGCATATATGAGCATATATGAGCATATATGAGCATATATGAGCATATATGAGCATATATGAGCATATATGAGCATATATGAGCATATATGAGCATATATGAGCATATATGAGCATATATGAGCATATATGAGCATATATGAGCATATATGAGCATATATGAGCATATATGAGCATATATGAGCATAGCATTGCATGCAAGCAAAGCAATTTGCTACAAATTATGTCTTAACGATTTTTTTGTAGGACGCATAGTTTCCGAGATATTGCGAAAAAGATATTTGCACCCCTTTTTCCAATATGGCGGCCGGGGGACAAGGGCGGCAACCCCACAAACTTGAGATTAAGCTTCTATTGACCCCCCACATATGTCCCAAAAATAATGTTGCGTCCTCTAAGAAATGTAAAGCTCATGTAACATTTCAATGGACTATATCTATACTTATAATAAATCTGTAGAGAGGTCAATTCTGTACATGAAATATATTTCCAAAATAACTATCAGCGGGTGATTAGTGATCGATACTGACGCCAAAAATGCAATCAGTAAAATTTTTGTCTGTCTGTCTGTCTGTCTGTCTGTATGTTCGTTATAGAAACAAAAACCACTCGACGGATTTCAACAAAACTTGGTATAATTGTTCTTCATACTCCTGGGCAGGTTATAGTATACTTTTCATCACGCTACGATCAATAGGAGCAGAGCAGTGAAGGGAAATGTTAGGAAAACAGGAGAACTTACTCCATTTTTTAAGCTTCCGTCGCGTGTGCAGCCTTAATAGTTAAAGCTACACAGAAATCATGTATGACGGAAATGTTCTCCTTAAAATTATGTAAAAAATATTCCACGACAGCAAATGTCTATATTTTATGGTTGACTCACAATAACACGTGTAACTCCCGATAGCTTAGCAGTTCGGAGATTTCTGATTATATTTGTCTACTCTTACGTTTATAACACTCTCAATCATCCCTAATTAATAAATGTTAACATTATTACCTATTTAATTTAATAAAAAAAGAATTATAGAAATAGGTACAGAAACACCAGGCTATTTTAATTGCAAGAAAAATTAACTACTTGGATTGTATACTTCTGCTCCCGAAAATAACCTCCACGCGGGCGGAGCCGCGAGCAACAGCTAGTACTGAATAAAACGATTGTTCCACTATTAGTTGTTCATAGGTAGAGAAAAATAAAAATAGTTTCATAAAGCTTTGAGATCTCAAGTTACTCAGTTTACACTGTAATAACATTCTACAACTTCTTATTCGAGAACGTTATTTGTTATACCAGTTACATAAAATGTCACAATAAAAAAATATTAAGCCAAAGAAACGAAACGGTTAAAACCTTAATACACTAGCCAAGACTAACACTGGCTAGTATTAAGCTACCGATGTACAAACAAACAGTACGGTAACCTGATGCGTTCCATATTCAAAAATAAGTATCACAATAATACCAGCCCTCTATTATATACTGTCCCACAGCTGGACACAAGCCCCTTCAACTTTTGAGTGAGCTAAGGCCTTACCACTAGTAGAGTTCATAGACCCTCGAACTTTCGGATTTCGAAGCCGCAACGTTCGTCTTGGCAGTCTGTACCATTTCCAAGTAGGTAATCACTGTTTGTTACAGAAAACCATAGGCGAAATCTCAATAATGTTTGAAAATAGCTGATAAAAGAGTTTACTAAATTATAATAATAAAAGCCCTGTATTACACATTGTCCCACTGCAGGGCACGGGCCTCCTCTACTAATGAGAGGGGTTAGGCCTTAGTCCACCACGCTGGCCTAATGCGGATTGGTAGACTTCACATGCCTTCGAAATTCTCAGGTATGCAGGTTTCCTCACGATGTTTTCCTTCACCGTTAAAGCAAGCGATAATTAACAATTAATACACACATAACTTTAGAAAAGACAGAGGTGTATGCCATTTGGGTTTCGAACATACGACTTTCGACTTGACAGTCCGTACTGCAACCAGCTGGGCTATCGCTGCTTATACTTACTTGCATACTAAATTATATTGCATTAATTTTAAATTATTGTTGTTTCCTTTAATATTGGAGGGACAGTTTGCGAACAAAACTTAACAGACTATCGGGCAGCTATTGATTGCTGAAAACAACAGACGTAAAGAGAATTTTATGAAATTTAATACGTATACCGAAGAAATTAAATCCACTAAAGAAGATTCTATACAAATGCGTTTAAAGTTTTTGATCGGATTGGGAAGATCAGATCTGTTTCTTCCCGAGAATAAGTGTCAGTATGAAATGGCATACTTCCAAGTAACGTCATTTGTTGGTATAATACTCTTTCAGTCTAGCAAGAACTTAAAATACTTATATAAAGAAAGAAATAATTAATTTAATAATGCTGCAGCATATAAAGTGCTGATTTCCAGCTTGACCTAATTTTGATTCCATTACATTACATAAATATTTAAAGCAAAAGAATAACTGGTATAAAAAAATTGCTACTGCTTCTACTATCTTCGTATGAAACGCCATAAGTGGTACCTTGTTACAAAAGCGCGCGATGTTGCAAGTATGATGTATGCAAACTGGCATCTGGCATTTTCATGAGCCTAAACATTTGACTTTTGTTTTCGTTGATCAGTTCTATCAGGTAAACTTGATAACGCCATATAGCTGGTGGTAGGATATTCATATCTATCCGGATAGCGACCAACGTACACAGGGTGTAATACCCGCCATAGTGGCACACGCAAGTGTGTCGCGTTCCGGGATCAGCCGGTGTACATCCTGTTTTTGTCGGGGGTCAAGAGTAAGGTAAGGTATAATATTTGGCCGTTTTGGGGCCTTCTGAGTACTCTGACACTAGACCCTCGACCACTTCTTCACCTTCTTGCCCATGGCGTAGTGTGATGAAGCAGGCCGGCATGATTGTGTTGAGTAGCGGGGGTTAGATTGTCTCTCGCTACTCGATACACTAATTGGACGGCACTGCGCTTACCAACTGGTGCAGTGTGGTCACTTTGCCGTGCCTGGATAAAAAATCATAATAAAGAGGTCAGTCGCTTGCCATATTGGTCTCCGTATGTGTGTGTCGCACGCCCACTCGGAGTTCTAATCACAACTCATGAAAAACTCCAGAAATATTGTTTTTTCTTTTGTGACCAGACGTAATTTTATGGAATTATTTATTTCTTTATATATTAAAATGTTTTAGTTACATAATGTGTTCTGTATATATTGCAAGCTAAAACTTTATATTCGTATAAATATTGAGACGTATATGTGTTTATTTATTATACTCCACAATTGTTTATTTAATATAAAATTTATTATTTATTTATAATTAATTACACGAATGCTTACAGTAGAAATATACCAAGACGCTTAAGTGCAAGAATTTATGTACTAAGAAGTGCTAAAACTAACAACTTTTAATAAAAATAAATAAATTAAATGATACAATGAAAACTATTGAAGGAACACAAAATTAAATAAAAAAAAAAACAAAATAAATTAAATACAAATTAAAAATTAAATTAAAACAAGTTAAAAATTAAATCAAATACAAAATCAATAAAAACAAATTCAATAAATACTAATTATAAATCAAATAAAAAATGACATACATAAATATGCATTCCTATGCGTGATACGACTACAATCAACAAATATGTCAGCATCTTGTCTACTCTCTAGATATGCGTTTAACAAAGCTATAGCTTTAGCAGTAGGATTGTTAGTAGAGTGCCAAGTAGATGGAGCAATGAGCAGGTGGTGCCTTCTCCGGCCAGCGGCGCGATATGCATTAACTTAATTTAATTAGATATAACATTTATTCTTACCTACTGTTATTATATATTTTACTAGCTGTTGCTCGCGGCTCCGCCCGCGTGGAAGTCATGTTTGAGACAAAAAGTATACACTACAAAATACAAATTTTCATGCATTTAACTTCAAAAATGAAGGATTTTCATACAAACTTTCTTACCCTATTTAACCCCCTTAGGGGTGGAATTTCCAAAAATCCTGAAATATATATTTTTAATTTTTGACTAAAAGGCCAAATACAAATTTTCATAAACTTAACTTCAAAAATGACGGATTTTCATACAAACTATCATCCCCTATTTTACCCCCTTAGGGGTGGTATTTCCAAAAACCCTTAGTGGATGCCTACATCATAAAAGGTACCTACGGTCAAAATTTCAAGTCTCTAACCCCAGCCGTTTTGGCTGTGCGTTGATCGATCAGTAAATCAGTCAGTCAGTCAGTTTCTTCTTTTATATATACAGATTTATATTTAGATAATATATCAAACAAATAAATGTGTACGATATAATCCGTAAACCTCGTTTTATTTCAATGTATAATATTCGCGTAAATATAAGAAACCAGTAAATAAATGTAGGCATTGACATTGTATGAAATTACATTACATATTGATAGCACTCTCTCTCTGGCTACACAGCCGGTCTCTCCTCCGCTTCGCCATGGAGACTGTATATACATTTATGTCTTTATTTTAATTTTATTTTTTTATCCTGGATGGCAAAGTGACCAAACTGCACCTCGAGTAAGAGACAATCTCTAAATCAAAATCAAAATCAAATATTTATTGAATCCATGAAATGTTATACATTATTTAGATTCAGTCAATTTTTTACTCGACCGCCAGTTCGGAATGCAGTTTCGCTAGAGAAGAACGGGCAAGAAACTTTAGCGTTGCTCTTTTTCAACATTGGTTAACAATATTTGGTAATACAATTATTAAACAATTTTAATTTAATTATATTAGATTAGAGCAGCTCAATGTGTGTTAAGCCGCCTTATTGCAAGATTGTGAAATAAAACTCATTACAGCACCTAGTGCCGCACATGACCATCGTGAGAGTGAAATCTCGATTTCTTAAAGCAGTTGGTCCTTACTGAAATAGTCTGAGAGTCTGAGTCTCCTCCGCTACTCAATACAATCATGACGGCCTCCTTCTTTACACTACGCCATGGGCAAGAATGTGAAGAAACGGTCGAGGGTCTAGTGTCAGAGTACTCAGCAGGCCGCAGAACGGCCTTTTCCGTCTCAGTGGAAAACTGGGAAGTTGGTCCTGCTCAAGAAAGAGGGGCGGCCCGCAGAGTCGCCATCGGCCTACCGGCCCATCGTGTTGCTCGACGAGGTCTGTAAGCTCTTCGAGCGTATCATTCACGCTCGCCTCGTCGAGCATCTTGAAGGGGTCGGGCCGGACCTGGCACAGTGCCAGTACGGGTTCCGGCAAGGCCGATCGACAGTACACGCGATTTTGCGGGTCAAGGCACAAGCGGAGGATGCAGTGGCTCGGGGTGAAGTGGTGGTGGCGGTGTCTCTAGACATCGCCAACGCGTTTAACACCCTGCCCTGGGCCTGCATACTGGAAGCACTGCGGTACCACGTGGTGCCACCGTATCTCCGGCGTCTGGTGCGGTCGTATCTCACAGACAGGTACATAGTGTATCCAGGCGCCGACAGGTGGCACCGAAGAGCTATGGCCTGCGGTGTTCCACAGGACTCAGTCCTGGGCCCTCTCCTGTGGAACATCGGCTACGATTGGGTGCTCCGTGGTACCAATCCCCGAGGCGTCGCTGTCGTCTGTTATGCAGACGACACGCTAGTAACAGCGACAGCCAGGTCTTTCCAGGAGGCCACCCTGCTCGCCTCGTTCGCAACCGAACAGGTGGTGGGCAGGATTCGGCGACTGGGCCTTAAGGTGGCCCTGAACAAATCCGAGGCCCTTTACTTTCACGGTCCTCGGATTCGGCCACCTTTAATGCCCCACATCAATGTGGAGGGGGTGCGGATTCCCATCGGCTGTACAATGAAGTACTTGGGATTGATTCTTGACAGCCGGTGGGATTTTCGTGCCCATTTCAAGGAGTTGTCGCCGAAATTGGTGCGGGCGGCGGGCGCGCTCGGACGCCTGCTGCCGAACCTGGAGGGACCTAATAGCCCTTGCCGAAGTTTATACGCTGGAGTCGTGCGGTCAATGGCCCTGTACGGATGTCCCGTATGGGCCCAGTCCCTGAAACCCCGCTGCGTCGCCTTGCTGCGCAAACCGCAGCGTTTGTTGGCGCAGCGAATAGTAAGGGGCTACCGCACGGTCTCCCAAGAGGCGGCCTGCGTATTGGCCGGCACCCTCCCTTGGGAGTTGGACGCAAAACTCCTCTCGTCCGCGTTCTTCTGGCGGGAGGAGGCGTCCAGTCGCCGTCAGGTGAGACTGGCCCCGAGGGAGATTGCGGCCCGATTTCGCAGAACCGCTGTGGAGGAGTGGCATACCAGGCTGGAAAGCCCAAGTGCGGGCTTGAGGACCGTCGCGGCAGTGCGTCCTGTCCTAAAGAGATGGCTAGACAGGCGCCACGGTGCGCCAACTTTCCGGCTGACGCAGGTACTGACGGACCACGGGTGTTTCGGTTCGTTCCTGTGTCGGATCGGAAAGGAGGTGTCTGCCGTGTGCCACCATTGTGGCAACTGCCACGAGGACACGGCCCAACACACGTTGGAGGAGTGCCCAGCCTGGGACGAAGAGCGCAGCGCTCTCAGAGCAGTCGTCGGAGGAGACCTCTCGCTGCCGGCCGTGGTGTCGTCCATGGTCGCCAGCCGGAGGTCCTGGCGTGCGGTGGCCACTTCTGCGAGAGCGTCATCTCGCAGAAGGAGAGTGCCGAGAGGGATCGGGAACGAAATGATCCCTCCCGCCGCCAGAGAAGACGTAGGAGGCGCCGGGTGGACGACTGACCGGCGTCTCCCGCCCTGTGGAACGGGGGCGTTTGAATTCCACCACGGTAACCCCTGCCTGTCGTACGAGGCGACTAATTGGGGCCATCGGGGGTCGCGGGCTCGCAGCGGGGGGCTGTCAGCCCGAATCGATGCACTCCCAGTCTCGGAGCATCGTGCGACCCCGAGATGGACGGCAGCGCGTGTGGTAAGGCCTCGTTCGCTGCCGTTGTTCGGTGCGCGGGGGCTCCTAAGCCTTCCCATGGAGATGGGCTGCTACGCAGCACCGCGCAGGGGCGATTCCGGCTGCAATTCTAGCACTCCTTAGAATACCCCGGGATCGCTCCGTAAGCGCCGAAGAAGGCCACCGCGGGGTTTTAGCTGGTAGTGTCGGGTGGGGTGTACATAGGGGGTAGGGACTCGACCCAGCGGCTGCCCGGATAGCCATCATCCGGGCGAGGGGGATGCTGGGTCGTAAGACCGGCTAGTCCAGCATAACCGTTTTATTCTTATTCCGCTTCCCCCCGGAGCGGGCGGTAGTGATAAATCGCTTTTCCCCGCGAAACCAAAAAAAAAAAAAAAAGGTGTTTGGCCGTTCTGCGGCCTTTTTTTTTTTTTTTTTTTTTGTTGTCGCGGGGAAAGCGTTTTATTACTACCGCCCGCCGGGGGGATGGCGGGACGGTTATGTTGGGCTCGCCGGCCTTACGACCCAGCGTTAAGCCGTCCGGGAGAGATGTTGACATCCGGACGACCGCTGGGCCGAGTCCCTAACAAATTCCCTACACCGGCAATACCAACTAAAAACCCCGCGGTGGCCCTCTTCGGCGCATAAGAGACGGTCCCGGGCTCACGGGGCGAGAAGCGCCCCATTTACGACCGAAACCGCCCCTGCGCGGTGCCGCCTTGCGGCCCGTCTCCAAGTGGGGGGGGCTCAGAAGCCCCCGCGCACCGAAGGACGCCCTCGGCGTCCACGGCAGCTACGAGGCCAACCACCCGCGCTGCCGTCATCCCGGGGTCGCCCGGTGTGCCGACGAAGTATATACAAAATAAAACTATGTACAAACAAATTTCGACACACCGGAGAGGGCGCTACGACAGCCCCCCGCTGCGCGCCCGCGACCCCCGATGCCCCTATTAGTCGCCTCTTACGACAGGCAGGGGATACCGTGGTGGGATTCTCCAAACGCCCCCAAACCACAGGGCGGGAGACGCCGGTCAGTCGTCAACCCGGCGCCTCCTCCTTCTCGACTGGCGGCGGGAGGGATCAGACTGTTCCCGATCCCTCTCGGCACTCTCCTTCTGTGAGATGACGGCCTCACAGAAGAGGGCCACCGCACGCCAGCACCTCCGGCTGTCGACCATGGCTGACACCAAAGCCGGCAGCGAGAGGTCTACTCCGACGACTGCTGCGAGAGCGCTGCGCTCTTCGTCCCAGGCTGGGCACTCCTCGATAGTGTGTTGGGCCGTGTCACGCGGACAGTTGTCACAATGGTGACACACGGCCGACCCTTCTGCGCCGGCTATCCGACACAGGTACTCGCCAAAACAACCATGGCCCGTGAGCACCTGTGTCAGCCGGAACGTCGCCGCGCCTGTGGCTTGCGCAGCAGAGCGACGCACCGGTCGCTCAGGGACTCGGCCCAGACGGGACTGCCGTACAGGGCCATGGACCGCACGACTCCGGCGTACAGCCTTCGGCAAGGGATGCCAGGACCTTCCAGATTGGGCAGCAGGGTTCCTAGTGCACCTGCTGCCCGAGTCAATTTGACTCCCAACTTCTCAAAGTGGGCGCGAAATTCCCACCGGCTATCCAAAACTAACCCCAAATACTTCATGGTTTTGCCGATGGGAATCCGCACCCCATTCACAACGATGTGGGCACCGGCCGGTGGCCCCTTCCGAGGCCCGTGGAAACAAATGGCCTCGGTCTTCTCAAGGGCCACCTTCAGACCAAGTCGCTGAATGCGGCCAACGACGTGGCCGGTACCCACAGCCGCCTTGATTGCGGCATCCTGGAAGGTCCTAGCCGACGCAGTAACTAGCGTATCGTCGGCGTAACAAGTGACGCCGACGCCCCAGAGGTTGGTACCACGGAGCACCCAATCATATCCGATGTTCCACAGGAGAGGACCCAGAACTGAGCCCTGTGGAACACCGCACACCATCGCTCTCCGGTGCCACCCATTGGCGCCCGGATACACCACGTACCTCTCAGATAAGTACGCGTGCACCAGACGCCGAAGATAAGGTGGCACCGCGTGGTACCGCAGTGCCTCGTGAATACAGGCCCAGGGCAGCGAATTAAAGGCATTCGAGATGTCCAAAGACACCGCAATAACTACCTTGCCCTGGGCCACTGCTTCTTCCGCCTGTTCCTTCACCCGCAGAATCGCGTGGACCGTAGATCGGCCTCTGCGAAATCCGAACTGACAGTCGGCCAAATCCGGACCAACCCTCTCGAGGTGCTCGACGAGGCGAGCGTGTATAATGCGCTCGAAGAGCTTACAGACCTCGTCGAGCAACACGATGGGCCGGTAGGCCGACGGCGACTCTGCGGGCTTTCCTTCCTTCTTCAGCAGGACGAGCTTCCCGGTCTTCCAACGCGTCGGGAAGACGCCCTGCTCCAAACAGGCGGAAAAATGGTTGCGGAGCCTCGGCCCCAACTGCTCGACAGCTAGCACCCAGATCTTGGCGGGGATGCCATCGAGACCCGGGGCGGTGTTCTTGCCCCGCAACCGCGACACTGCCGCCCGCAACTCAGCGGGCGAAACCTCTGGGATATCCATTGCCGAACTCGACGATGGCGCCGACTCGCGGGGCGCCATCGGTGGAGGAGTGGACTCCACGGTGGCCGGAAACAAGGCCGCGACGACTTCGGCCAGAAGTTCTGGCCGGAGACTCTGCGACAGCGGGGGCGCCGCTGGGCGAAGCTTGTTCATCACCAAGCGATAAGGGCGCCCCCACGGGTCGCTGTCGAGAGTCGAAATAAAATCCTTCCTCGCCGCGACCTTGGCTCTCTTAATGGCCACCTGCAGCGCTCTCTTCGCCTCCTTGTAGAGGCCGTAGAGCTGCCGCTCCTGGTTTGCGTGCTCTTCGTCCCGGATACGCCGGCGACGATGCCTGGCGTACCGGCGGCGCGCCGAAACACAGGCAATGCGCAACGACGCCAGCTCCTGCGACCACCAGTACACCTGGCGTCGGGGCGGGAGACGTCGGACTCGGGGCATGGCGGCGTCACAAATGTCCGTCACCGATCCCCCGAACCATTCCGCCTCCAACTCGACCTGCACCGGCCCCTCCGGTACAGGGAGCCACGACATAGCCAGAGCGGCAAGTTCTAGGGCCTCAATATCGAGGCGCTTTAACGCCCACCGCGGGCCGTCCTGATGCGGGGCACTCGGTCTACCACCGGGCTGGAAACCGGCTGACGCGGAGACGTCGAACCTAATATAACGATGGTCCGACAACGTCTCCACGCACACCAAAACCTTCCAGCCCCGGACACGGCGTGCAACGGCCGGACTCGCAAATGTGAGATCAACTATTGAGCCGCCGTTGTACCTCACGCACGTGTCCACCGACCCCCTATTCAAGACGGCCAGACCGGCCGAGATCACCCAATCCTCCAGGACCTCACCACGGACATCGGTCGCCGACGAGCCCCATACCAGGGACTTGGCGTTGAAGTCGCCGGCGACAATTGCCGGGTGAGGTTGGCCTTGCGCCACCAGGGCCCCCAACTGAACAAGAAAAGACTCGAAATCAGCGAGGGGTCTGTTGGGAGAGAAATAAACTCCAACTACCCAAAAATCTCCCAACAGAGCCGCGACGCATCCCCGGCCCTTCGCTACACGTTCGAAGGGTGGGGAGCCAGCGGCACCCTGGGTGATGATGGCCACCGAGCTGTCGACGTCCCCCGCCCAGTTATCACGCGGGGGGATGAAATATGGCTCGGCGACCACGGCCACTTGCACCGACCACTGCGCCATGCTCTGGGTTAAAAGATCCTGAGCACGGGCACAGTGGTTGATGTTCGCCTGGAGGAACTTAAACGCCATTATTGGGCGATCTCCATCTGCTCAACCTCGGCCTGCGGTGGGCTCTCCAACTGCGGCTGGGCCGTAGCCCCAGCGGCAACCGGTTTAAATCTGCGAGGCGGACGGCGACGATTTTTCCGGGAGGAGGCGGGACACGCCTTCCCCCCAATCTGATGCCCGGCGGGCTTGCCGGCAGCGGCACAAATCGGGCAATTAGGCGCGGCCTCGCATTGCCGGGCTTTATGGCCCGACTGACCGCAGCGGTAACATAAGTTGCTGCGGTCTGTTGCCTCCCCGCAGCAATTCCGAACGTGCCCCGTTTCGAGGCACCTGAAGCACCTCAATGGTCGCGGCTCGAGCACAGAAACTCGAGCCGCAACCCAACCGATCAAAATGCGACCCGCTCCTTTAACTTTTTGAGCCGCTCTTACCGGCATCTTTGCCCACACCGTCCCGAGGCCCGAGCGGTCGGGACGAATTTCGCCGACCTTAATACTGTCCACCCCACACTCACCGGCCTTTGAGAGGGCCGCTGCGACGGCTGCCGGGGTGGCTGTGTAGTCCAGCCCCGAAAGTCGTATCTCCGCGCACTTTGTGGGCCGGGATACACTGATGTATTCCGAACCCTCAAAACACTCCCTTAGCCTCGCGGCTAGGGAGTCGGCCCTCTCTTCACTATTGGCCCCGGGCACCTCATACATGGGGGCACCCGTGGCCGCAAATTTTGGCCTTAGCCTCTGTATATTGAGGCCGGTGAGGTCCACTTTATGTTGCGCATCAGTAAGTACTTGGGCGTAGGAGATGCCCTTCTCCACGGCGGCCGGCGTCAATGATATAATTACCGCCGCAGAGCGCGGCGGCCGAAGCTTAGGCTCAACCTTGCGCGGCTGTTGCTGCTGACTTGCAGCTGGTGCCGCGCCAGGGGAGGCCTTTTTCTTCTTCTTGGCCGCCACCACGTTCCACGGCGTGTCAAGGGACACCGGGGCAGGCGGTAGCGGACGAGGCTCAATAGGTGGGGGGGCCTGAGGTACCACTTTCTTGTTTACCCCCTTCTTATTTCCTCCCTTCTTTTTGGCGGACACTTTTGTTGTTGTGGAGGACGCCGTTGGCTCAGTAGTTCCCTTATTTTGGGGTAATTTTTGCAGACCTGATGGCCCAGCGACAACCGATGTCTGCACACCCGATGGCCCAGCTACTGGGTTCAAAATGGTCGAGGGACCAGCAATTGGGGCGACGGTTGAGGGAACAGGAGACAGAACTCCTTTCCCCTTCCCCTTCCCCTTTCCCTTTCCTTTTCCTTTACCGTCCTCTGCCTTAGACAGACTTGATGCTGACGGATCAAACACCATAGGCTCAGCATTGGCCCTCAAATCGTGAGCCAACGATGGTCTCTTAGCCGGTCCTAGTATGTTTGACTCGATTCTTGCTGTTATGCGCGCCTCGAGCCGCTCCAATTCCTCCCCCGTAGGCTGCGCCTTGACACTTGCCTCCAACATATCTAGGCGGCGGCGAAGGGAGGCGTTTTCCTGCTCCTGAAGCTTTTTATCCGCCTCGTGGCGGGCGCACTGCTCCCTCAGCCTACTGGCCTCTGCTTCGAGACGGGCAATCGCCGTGGACTCCGGCTGTGCCACAAATCTCCTGATTGTGTCCACCGCCATCTTTAGGGACTTTTGGTATGTCCCTTTCAAGTGGCCAGATTTGGTGGACACAATTTGGATCATTTTGCTGCACTCTGTCAAGTCGTCGAGGAGGATGACCCTGTCCTCCTCGATACCCTCCATACGCTGGACCTTTCGAGGCGGTGGAGGAGGCGACTTCATAAAGGAGCGGAGCCTATCCTCAATTTCCTCTTCCGCCTTCCGGCTGGCAGCCTCGCGCCTTTGGGCTTCCAACTCACGTTGGGTCTTTCGCATGCCCACATATTTGCCAGTTGAAGGCGGACGAACTTGACCCTTGACAGCAGAGTGAACTAGGGCATCCATCCCACTGTCCGACTCGCTTGAAAATGCAGAGCGGGAGCGGACAGAGTCCGTCTCACTCCACTGCCACATTCGACCTCTCTTCGAGCTCGAAGAGGCGCGACTTCTCCTGGCCTCGGTCACTCGAGCCGGAGCTGCCATAGATGTCTCCATGGCCACCATCTCTGTAGGCGTCTCACCTACCGTCTCCACTACCTCAACGTCGTCAGGCTTGCGCCCTCCGACCTCCGCCTCTCCGGATCCAGAAACCGGAACCGAAGCAGGCAACTTCTCTAAGACTATAATAGGGTTTTTGTTAAAAGATTCCATTTTGAGTCCCACGAGTATGGGGGAAATAAATCGTCCACCCAGCCAGAGCCCCCTGTAGCTGGGTAAGCCTTTACGTACACGGACGAGGCACAGGCATGTACCCCTCCGGCGTGGTTCGCACTAGCGACCGAACTACCCATCGGCCATGCATCCCCTCACGGTGCGCCGCCGCTTGGGATTCGGGGTAACTTTTTATAGAGGTTTTTCTCCCTCGCGGTCCAGGCGGTGAAGCCAAGACCCTCGGTCCGATCGGAGCGCGAGACGTGACCACAGACCTCCATATGACCGGATTACGATATACGACGGTGACAGCAAGAGAGAACTTCCCCCCTACTGCCCGCTCGGCGGCGGGGTGAGCGCACACCGAGCCCGCCGACACCCCCAGGACAGAACCCGAGGGGAACCAAAGGTGCCAACTCCCACGGCCAAACACCTTACCTCAACTCTAGACCCCGACAGAAACCGGATGTACACTGGCTGATTCGGAACGCGACACAATTGCGTGCGCCACTATGGCGGGTTTTACACCCTGTCGCTATCAGGGTGGATATAAATATCCTACCACCAGCGAAAGTAATTCAAAATCTAATATTGCACATGTAACCAAGAAATAGTATAGTAATGAAGAAGCTATTTTTGTCTGTCTGGGAATGCGTTAAGTCCTTCTTAGCCACACACACAGACTTGGTACAGTTTTCTTTGTTATTTAGAGAATATCTTTCGCATAGTTTATATATGTATACATACACATATTACATATATACTCACGGCTGTAATCCCTGAAGGGGTAGGACAGAGGTGTAACCAGTACACCCATATTGCGCCGAATTTATTACGGTCTGTTAGAATACTATTTATACATAAACTAAACGTATTTTATTTATTTGTATTGTTAATGGCGGTCGGCGTTTCTTGTCTATGTTGTTATATATTTATTGTTTTGTCTATGTTGTTATACAAATCTCTATATATATTTTCAATTCTAGTTTCTTTTACCTAAATTTTAACACGGGCCCATAATGTGTGTGATCGGGGGCGAACCTATTGCTATACCGGGCACAATTCTAGACTCCGGGCTGATACTGAGTATTTCCAAATATGAAAAACTCAATATCATTTTACCCGGGGATCGAACCTGAGATCTCAGCCCAGCAGTGTTTATAAGTATAATACATACATATAATGTCTATAGAATGTAAAGACGATGTTTAATAATCGTGGTGTCAACTATATTTCCGGGCACTTACATTGCTAACCAAGGCTCCACAAAATCAGCAACTCTTTCAAGGGGCTTTGTATACGCTTCTACAATAAGGTTCCCAATCATATTAAAGAACTTAATGAAAGATGCTTTAAAGCTACTATCAAGCGTAAACTAAGTAATAAAGCCTATTACAAAATTTCTGAATATTTAGATGACCGAAAGGCTTGGGAATAAGTTATCCTATTACTTAGAAGTTAGTCATTAACTTATTATTGGGAACTTTATATGTTTGTATAAGAGTTATATATATTAAGTTATGCCAATATTTTATTTGCTTAACATTGCGAACTTATATGCCTTACATGACTTTACTTGATATTATTGTCTTAGTATTTAATTGTTGTATTTAGTCTGGGTATGTCATGCTTGCTAAAGTGTCTGTGCTTGCTGCGGCGCCATGTGCCAGGTCGGTCTCTTCCCTGTAACATGGTTGAGGAGGCCGATGGCTGACACATGCGTCACTACTCGTGATCGGGTGCGGCTCGTGTGGATTGGTCTGCTCAGACTATTTCAGTAAGGACCAACTGCTTTAAGAAATCGAGATTTCACTCTCACGATGGTCATGTGCGGCACTAGGTGCTGCAATGAGTTTTATTTCACAATCTTGCAATAAGGCAGCTTAACACACATTGAGCTGCTCTAATCTAATGTAATTAAATTAAAATTGTATTACCAAATATTGTTAACCAATGTTGAAAAAGAGCAACGCTAAAGTTTCTTGCCCGTTCTTCTCTAGCGAAACTGCATTCCGAACTGGCGGTAGAGTAAAAAATTGACTGAATCTAAATAATGTATAACATTTCATGGATTCAATAAATATTTGATTTTGATTTTGATTTTAACGCTGGCTTAACTTTATGAAATACATCAAAGCAATGTGTTACGGAATAGTAAATCTTAAAATGATCTGCAAAAATCTCTTAAATAAACGTGCGCAGTTGGGGTCAATCCTACTAATATTATAATCCTACTAATATTATAAATGCGAAAGTTTGGATGGATGTTTGTTACTCAATCACGCTGGAACGGCTGGACAGATCTTGTTGAAATTTGGCACACAAATAGATTATAGTCTGGAGTAGTACATAGGCTACTTATTATCCCGGAAAAATTTACAGTTCTCTTGGGATAGTTTAGTTTTTCACAGAGCAAGGGATTGGCATAATTTTTTGCATAGTGGCAGGTTTAGGGATCAGAAAATGACGTAGGCAACGCTTCTAATGGGATAGCAAAATATCACTTTCCAATTCATGGATTGTATATCTTTTCTTCCAAAAATAACCTACTCTATAATTAGTAAAAATAGCCTTTAGTATTCTATAAAGGAAGCTGTACTTTACAATAGAACCACTATTACAGAGCATTGCTTTCTTGTCCAGAAATGATAGAGATATAAAAAGCGGGATAATTGGCTCTATCATAAATCACGTGGATTCGCCTCTTACTTCATATTCTGAGGGTAGTTCTTCGTCAGGAATGGTACAGAGTCGCTGGTAATCGTGTACTTCTTATCTCTACACTCCATATAGCAGATGGGATGGCAGTCCATCTGCTTGATTGATTTATGAACTGAAACATATAAATTGTAATAACATTATTATAGATTTAACTTTGGGAATTTTGTGGTCTCACAACACCCAGACTTGAAGCAAATGTTTGTGCATTATATCGGGTATCGAATCTGTTTTGCAGCCGGTTACTCATCCATTGCGCCACTGCATCTTTTAAATAATCTAAATCCTGTATTATGTATTTGTAATACACAGAAATGTAATTAATATATACAGCAAAATCCACTCGTAACATTAAATTTCGACCCGAAATGATATTCCTATATTTTGCTCTTACGGTTTTGTCATAAACTATGTATCACACACATAATACGCCCTACCTTGTTAAAAGTAAAACCGTGTTTGTAACGCGTTTGAGAAAATTAATTTACTGAAGTGAGAATTACTACGGTCGAAATAATCAGTCAGCTCATTATTCAACAGATAGAGAAAACAAATTTGTTTGTTACGTAATATAAATAGCTGAGGGTTGAAAACTCGGTTGTTAATGTATTTCAACGGAGCTTTAATAATAAATACATCAAAACAATTTCTTTACCTGTCACATTATTTAGACATTTCAGATCTTCGAATTCGCAGATCTTAATGGATTTTTCTGGAAAAAAATAATCATTTTTTAGATCGACACAGCCATGCTTTAGACAGGTTTGTCTTAGGAATGTCTGAAATTTTAATTTTTCTACGTCCCTATATTCTTATATTAAATACATACACTCACAACTGTAATCCCCAACGGGGTAGGCAGAGGTGTAACCAGTAGCCTCTCGTCATACCGGGCAAAATTCCAGGCATCGGACTAATACGGAGAATTTCTAGATAGAAAAACCCAATATCATATCTTATAATGAAAATAGATTTATAATCAAAAGTTCCGCATTTATCTTTTTATAATATTCATGATTTGTACAAGCTAATTTCAGGTTGGTTTTATGTGAGACGGTATTAAAACGGCAAGCTGGTTCAATCATGTTGCGGACAAAACTATTTACACCGTGGTGTCTCCCTTATACAAAGTTAAACAGAAAGAGTGTTCTAAGTCCAACATTCATAAAAGTACGCGTAATTCTTAGCAACTTTTGTTCTTATTAAATAATCTTAATCGAGATATTGAAGCGAAATTTTTATTACTAAATAAATAGACATAGGGTAGGTCTATTTATGTGATCAGCTATGTTTTCAGTTATGGTCATTGACCTTGAGAAAAAAGTCCTATGTAATTAAAAATACATAGGTACCCCGCATGTCATAGTTAGGTATGTGACAGGATTCGCGCAGGTGTTTTTTTCTTGTTTTTTTTTTACAATACAAATTCAACATGTTTAATATGAAAATAAACATGTATTTTGTATGAGATAATATATTCACGCTAGCAATCAGTATACTCAATATATTAAGTTGACTTTGTTAGTTACACCGATTCTAACTTTTAACCGTAACTAACTTTGTATTGTTGAACTCAGAATATGAAACTAAAGACATGTTTTTTTTATTAGATTCAACTTTATTAAAATAATATAGTTAATGATGCCAGCACAGCTAATTGAATGTACATTAGCTAACTGTGATGTCCCCTCTACATATAATAATCTTTGTAACCAATATTGTCTATTTAACCATTTGATGTATAATAAAACATCGTTTTATTCATCTCCTCTATCAACCCTACAAACAACAGAATGTAGAAAGATAGGTATAGTACATAATGTTCCATAAAAACTTTCACCAACGCATATCCTAACCAGAATCCAGATGTTACTTACCTCTTGGATACTTGAAAGGTATACACCCACAGTACTGCAAATAATTTTTCATCTTGCACTCAGTATTGCACGTCTCATAGCTGTATCTGTCTGTATGTTCAAGAAGAACTTCGTCGTGGAACCAGCAGGTTCGCTTCTCTGGCGCTACGATCCTGACATCATCGTCACACTGGAAGAGCATTGGCTCTAGTTTGATGTACACTGACTCGCCCAGGGTTATGTAGCGGTAAGAGATTGAGGTTTCTGGGTAATCGTTCGGATCGCTTATTAAGACCTGCAAATGATGATCTTTCATCATATTTACGGAATAAATGATTTGATTTTAATGAGAAAATTTAAAAAGGTTTACTTAACAAATAAGCCAGTACACGTCAATAATACATAAAAAGAATCTACTGGTGCTTTGGAAAACTCTGTATCTAGCAACAGGGAACACAGTCGTAGGTCTTAAATTTTGGCGGATAAGAGCACACCATTCACTCAAACCTGAATCGCGGTAGGAATGTTTACGCAACGGTGTACATACATTTTTTTAATACTGGCACGGAAAAGTGACCACACTGCACCTGATGGTAAGCGCAGTGCCGTACAATTAGAGTGTCGAGTAGCGAGAGGCAATCTATCCCCCGCTACTCAACACAATCATGCCGGCCTGCTTCTTCACACTGCGCCATGGGCAAGAAGGTGAAGAAGCGGTCGAGGGTCTAGTCTCAGAGTACTCAGAAGGCCGCAAAACGGCCCAACTTCGTACCCCAACTCTAGACCCCCAACAAAAACCGTATGTACACTGGTTGATCCCGGAACGCGACACACTTGCGTGTGCCACTATGGCGGGTAGTACACACTGTATACGGTGGTCGCTATCCGGGCGGATATGAATATCCTACCACCAGCAAATATACATAGAAGCTCTGAAAATCTACGTTAGAAGGGGCCGCGACTAAACACCCGTATGACTTGAAGATCGTCCCTTTCGCCAGAGAAACACTAAAAATCTTATATTAGCTATAATATTTTATAATACAATATTTAATTTAATTTCATATTTTAAAGCATTATTTATATTGTAAGCATGCGGAGCTTTTGTTTAGCAACGATTGAGTATCTCATACGCCTCAATTGTAGTCACACATGGGATAAAATTTCAATTTACACGAGTATAATGCTAACAGGTCTTATTTCTACGTAATACACCCTCGAGACCGCCATTTAGAATTAAGTCTTAGCTATCAATAATTATGCGACTTTAGAACCCCCAAATATATGAACAAACAAAAGTTTATATTTAAATAGAGCAAAAAAAGATTAATATTTCATCTAAATCAGATAAAGTAGTGAATATTGTTGGAGGTAGTACAAAAATACCTACATTTATATTGTTATTACGGGGGTGGCTTATTTAGAAAAAGAGTATAAAAGCCACTCGTCGAATCTCCTCTGTTCATTCAAATAAAGTTTGTGAAACAGTGCAGACGTTATTATTCCACCGCCTAATCCCAACAGGTTATGGGTCCAGGCACAATTTATTAAATAGTTTAATTAAAGTAATATTGCACAATGGATTTACGAAATAAAAGGAATATTCAACAATTTACTGGTGAGAAGTACAGTGTATGGAAATTTCGTATACGGACGCTTTTAGAAGAATTACAAGTATTGTGTGTTATTGAAGAAGACCCACCAACAAATCCAGATGAAGATTGGACAAAGAAGAACCAGAAGGCTAAAGGTACGATTATTGATTATTTGGGTGATGCTTTCTTAAATTTTGCCAAGGGTTCTGTTTCAGCCAAATCTATAATGGATAATCTAAATAAAATATACGAAAGAAAAAGTTTGGCTACGCAATTGGCATTACGCAAGAGATTACTAAATTTAAAACTAGAACCTGATGTAACGCTTATCCAGCACTTTACTAATTTTGATAACATTATTACGGAACTAATTTCTGCTGGTGCAAAACTGGATGAGATGGATAAAATATCACATTTACTATTAACCCTACCGTCTTCTTACGATGGCGTGATAACTGCTTTGGAGACTCTTGGAGAGGATAACCTTAATTTGGCTTTTGTAAAAACACGGCTATTGGATTATGAAGTAAAATTAAAAGGTGAAACTACTACCGATTCAAAAGTATTACACACAAAAAGGTTTACAGTACGAAATAACCCTGGATTAGATAAAGCAAAGAAGAAATTTTATATACCCACCAACAAGAAATTTATAAATGGAAACACTACCAACAAAATCACGAAAATGTATTGTGACTTTTGTGGACGGAGAAATCATTTCAAGAGAGACTGCCATTATTTTAAAAAATTACAGCATAATGGAGGAAGTGGAAGTAGTAATTACTCCAACACGGCTAACACAATTCAGCCGCTTGATAATAAGGACGGTTTTGCTTTTATGTCATCAAATTATGATTTTAACACTATGGTTAATTTACCTAAATTTGATTTTTCTTGTATTTTAGATTCTGGAGCAACTGACCACATAGTTAATACACGGAATTTATTTTCTTCCTACACAGAATTATCCACTCCATTAAAGATTGGCGTGGCTAAAAGTGGTTCTTCGATTCTAGCTTACGGCAGAGGTAAAATTGAAGTTTCTACAAACATGGGAATACAAGGTGAGATTGACAATGTGTTATATTCTCCTGAGCTTTCATATAATTTATTATCTGTAAATCGCATACAACAAGCAGGTATGATTGTCGTTTTTAATAATAATTTAGTACACATATACAAGAACAAACTTTGCATTATGAAAGGATCAAATAGTAATAACCTATTTATGATTCACTTTAAACTAAATCATAAACCATATTTGAATTTATCACTTAATTTAAAATCATATGATTTATGGCATAGACGCTTAGGACATCTGAATAAGCAAAATTTTTGCATTCTTAAAAGGCTAATCGATAGCTCTATTATTAGTGATATAATGCCTAGTGATGAAATTTGTGAATCATGTATACTAGGCAAACAGTCGCGTTTTTCATTTTCAAAACGAAAAGATAGGCCAATTAATAACAGGCCACTGTTTATTATACATTCTGATGTTTGTGGTCCAATAACACCGACTACTATCGATGATAAAAATTACTTTGTAAATTTTATTGATGATTTTACTCACTATACTGTTACCTATTTAATACATGCAAAATCAGAAGTATTTAAATGTTTTACTGATTTTGTAAACAAAAGTGAGAATATTTTCAATCTTAAAATTGTTAATTTGTACTGTGATAATGGCCGAGAATATCTTTCGAAAGAATTTAAGGATTTTTGTGTTTGCAAGGGTATTATGTACCATTTGACGGTACCTTATACGCCACAACAAAATGGTGTCTCAGAAAGAATGAATCGAACATTAACAGAGATGGGTCGAACTTTGATTGCATGTTCAAAATTAGATAAAATCTTTTGGGGTGAAGCTATATTAACTGCTACTTATTTAATAAATATTCTACCAACAAAATCTCTGATCGATAAAACACCATATGAAATGTGGCATGGCAAAAAACCGAAAATCGATAATTTACGAATATTCGGTTCAACAGCCTATGTTCATGATAAAAATAGAAAAACAAAATTTGACGAAAAATCGTTTAAAGCCATATTAGTGGGCTATTGTTCGAATGGTTACAAATTATTTAATGTTGAATCAAAACAATTTTTAATTGCTAGAGATGTTATATTTGATGAATCAAATTTTGTTATTTCTAGACCAGTACATAAAAATGATAATCATGAACAAAATAAAATACCCGCCGAAATTAATAAGACTGACGATGAATCAGCCAAATTAATAGGCAACAAACACAATATATCCGAAAATAAACTGGTAAATGAAAACCAGTCTGTGCCAAGTAAACTCAGGCGCAGCGAAAGAATTCTCAATCAGCCATTGAAAAATTACAAGCAAATGATTGAACCAGACTTGTGTTTATCTTATTCATACTTAAACACAGTACAATCTATACCAATGTCTTATAAAGACATCTTCAATAGATGTGACACGGATAAATGGTTAGAAGCCATACATAATGAAATTGATTCCCTCCATAGTAACAATACATGGTTTCTTATTGACAAACCCCAAAATGCAAACATCGTAAGTTGTAAATGGGTATTTACAATTAAAAACGATGAAAATGGTGAACCTAAGCGATATAAAGCGCGATTGGTTGCACGCGGTTTTACACAACAATTTCTTCAGGACTATGATGAAACGTTCGCACCAGTAGTGCGTATAACTACTTTTAGATTTATCCTAGCGTTTGCTAATCAATTTGAACTACAAATTCACCATATGGACGTTAAAACTGCCTTTTTAAATGGTATTCTGAAAGAGACTATTTATATGGAAATACCAGAGGGTATTTCTGCAGATCCGAGCCAGGTTTGCAAATTGAACAAAACATTATACGGCTTAAAGCAATCTTCTAGATGTTGGTTTGAACGTTTCGATCATACTCTTAAAGATATGGGGTTTAAAAGTTCAAATGTTGACCCATGTCTTTACATATTAGATAAAAATCATATAGATTACAACGTTTATATTATATTACACGTTGATGATCTACTCATTTGCACAAAAGATATAAATAAATTGTGTTTTTATAAAAAATGTTTAATGAATACTTTTAAAATGACAGATTTACACGAAATAAAAATATTTCTTGGAATTAGAGTCAAAAGAACTAAAAATACTGTAACTTTGGATCAAACATTGTATTTGCAAAATGTTTTAAACAAATTTTCCATGAGTGATTGTAATTCCTGTAAATTACCAATTCCATCAAAATTAAATTATTTAGCTTTGAACTCCGATACCTACTATAATGCACCTTGTAGAAATGTCATAGGTTGTTTGATGTATGCAATGATATGTACTCGGCCAGATATATGTGCTGCTATAAATATTTTAAGTAGATATCAGAGTAAAAATAACGAAGAATTATGGAAATGTTTAAAGCATATTTTGAGATATATTAAAGGTACTCTAGATTTAAAATTAACTTTTATAAAAAGCGATTATAAGCATTGGATTGTTGGTTATGCTGATTCAGATTGGGGAGGAGATGAAGTTGACAGAAAGAGTACAAGTGGATACTTATTTCGAGTATTTGATAACTGTACAATTTCGTGGAATACACGAAAGCAAAACACTGTCGCAGTTTCCTCCACAGAAGCTGAATATATGGCTTTATTTGAAGCTGTAAAAGAAGCAATTTGGATAAAATCTCTATTACATAACTTCTTTGTCCAGTTAATTGAGCCTATAATTATATATGAGGACAACAATAGCTGTATCAGTATTGCCAACAACCCTACGAATCATAAAAAATCTAAACATATTGACATTAAATACCATTTTATTAGAGAACAAGTTTCGAATAAAGCAGTAAAGCTAGAACATGTTTCTACAAAAGAACAGCTAGCTGATATTTTTACTAAAGTAGTCACTGCTGTAAAATTCCAAGATTTAAGAGCTAAGCTAAGCTTAATATAAGAATTGTTATCATATTTTTGTATACTTATTATGATTGTTAACTTTTCACTAAATGTTGAATTAAAATGTATAATATTTTTGAGGGGGACTGTTGGAGGTAGTACAAAAATACCTACATTTATATTGTTATTACGGGGGTGGCTTATTTAGAAAAAGAGTATAAAAGCCACTCGTCGAATCTCCTCTGTTCATTCAAATAAAGTTTGTGAAACAGTGCAGACGTTATTATTCCACCGCCTAATCCCAACAAATATGATTATCCAATTTTCTGTTTTTGGATATTGTATAGAAACGGCTTTAGATTATACAATTCTAAGCCTGCAAAGTATCAAGTATTTACAATTACGTAAAAAAATTGTTATTATAGACAAATTATATTTTAGCGTCTTAACCACGTTCAATTTTTTATAGCAAATTAGTGAAGCAAAACTTCGTGCAATAAATTCTGTATACGTTTTGCGTTACGTTATAGATTGCCGTTAATAATAATAATAATTCTAGCCCTGTATAAACATTGTCCCACTGCTGGGCACGGGTCTCCTCTACTAATGAGAGGGGTTATGCCTTAGTCTACCACGCTGGCTTAATGCGGGTTGGTAGACTTCACATACCTTTGAAACTCGTATGAAAATTTTCAGGTATGCCAGGTTTCCTCACGATGTTTTCCTTCGCCGTTAAAGCAGGTGATAATTAACATTTTAATACACACATAACTTTAGAAAAGTCAGAGGTGTATGCCATCTGGGTTTCGAACATACGAATTTCGTCCTCACAGTCCGTACCACAACCAACTAAGCTGTCACTGCTAGATTGCCGTTAACTATTGAAATATTAACATTTTAAAAATCAGTTTTAAATAACATTTACTGACGCATTAGAGTCTATAATGGACTATTATCTCATCCCTTAGTAAATATTTATAAATCAACACTTACAGAGAGTTAATCTTAAGTTAGCGTTTACCAATTTTTTTTTTATTGTACACTAACAATCATATTTACTAATTTCTTAGACGCAGCACATAAAAAGCTCCCGGTATGCCTTAAAATCATGAGTCTAAATGAAGTAATTATCAAAATCAGTCTTTCAAATTTTAGAATATTTATCTTATTGTAACTGAAAATTATTTTAACATAGATTCCTGAGTGCGACAGTTAATAATTAATTGAAAGTGTGATGCTTTGTTCCTCGGCAGCTAGACACGTGTCACGGATGTTGACAATTACTGTCATGCAGAGTGTTCCATTAATCAACGTTCAACCAGAAATAGGCTCTACACAAATATCATATTAAGGCCTAGGCGACGCAGCGACCTTAAAATATTTTATAACTGTAATCACTACATAGTATAAAACAAAGTCGCTGTCGCTGTCTGTCCGTCCCTATGTATGCTTTAATCTTCAAAACTAAGCAACGGATTTTGAAGCGTTTTTTTTAATAGATAGAGTGATTCACGAGGAAGGTTTATATGATACATGCATAATGTTGTAGAGAAACACTGATGAATTTACAGGTTTCTAATGTGATGTCGTCAATAAACAAATTTTTTTGCGCTTAAATTGCAAACGCTGACTGAACCCCACGAGATAAATCAAAATAATGTACTACGGTATTGTACACCTTAAAAAGTTCAACAAAAAAGTCCGCGATGGTATATGTCTATCTCTTAAGGATAACCCACAATAACCATTTTTTATCCTTTATATTTTACGGGAAAAATGGCTTATTTAGGAAGTTATTTTAAGTCACTACATAGTAAAATGCACGGTTCCTATAGGATAGCATAATACAGGAAGATGTAGTAGCTTAAGAGGTCTCCATGGATTTTATACCTTTTTTTCCAAAAATAACCACCACGCGGGCGTAGCCGCGGTCAAAAGCTAGTAATATAATAAATTATATGTCAGCGTGGCATGTCCATAGGCCCAGGTTGTGAGGGGGCTTACACATCCCTCTCAGATCTCCCGATATAGTCATGATGCTCATCGTGTGATAGTTCGGTAGAAAAACACAAGGTTAACACTTCACAGTCTATTTAAACTACCACCAGTTCGGAATGCAGTTATCCATGGGGAAGAAACTGGCAGGAAACCCTCGTGGTTGCCCCTTTTAAACACAGCGCAATCTAAATTACTATAACTGATACTAATTACTGTTTTACATCACGTTACCTTTTTACTTTAAACAGTATTTCGGCATTACGACCTCTAAAGCTAATAACTGTTCAACGATTACCCCCGAATTGCCCGGCAAATGAAGAGGTGCCCTTTTATATTGTGATTTTCGTTGTGCCCCACTCTAGAGTTGTTTATCAGATGATCATACTCACAAACTACCTATATATATATCAGTGCGTCATGAATACGGACACTGAATTGAACTTGCAAATAGCTATAATTATTGTAAACTGTGGGTACCGTCACTTGCTTTGCTATTTTGAAGGTAGTTTGTGAGTTATATATATATATATATATATATATATATATATTACGTAGCGTTTCGTGTGGCTAGAAATTACTGAGAAGTTTGATGATATAAAAATCCATGTTGAATATGGTTTCTTTACGAAAACTTAAATTTTCTGTGTTAAATGATAATAATTATTATTAACAACAATTATTGTTGTTGCTGCTGTCGCGTCTGATAATTGACGCTATTGTCAGATGTATGGCTTTACTAAATAATATCTTACAATCACATGGATAGTTGAATCCATATATGCCTCCCTTAATACCATACCGCTGTAATTCTAAACGTTAAAACTAAAAACCGTAGTTTGTTTGGCATAGAGCGATAGTAAAATCTGCATTTTTAGGAATCAATTTATTCATGCTTAGGATTCATTTCCAAGTCTCCTTTTCGGTTACATAAGTTTAAATATAAAAGTTCTCTGATACCTACAAAAGAAATAAGGTACAATAACTCATTTTATTCTAAGAATAATTATGCGTTTCTGTGAATAAGTCCATCCAGCTGTGGAATTTTGCTTTTGATGGTAAGCACAGTGCCGTCCAGTTAGATTATCAAGTAGCGAGAGACAACTATGTCTCGCTACTCGACACAATCATGCCGACCAGCTGAGTAGATTCTTCACACTACGCCTAAAGGACCCAGGATCATAGGAAGGAGGGAAAACGGTATCTGGCAAACTGTTCCACAGCTTGATGGTGCACTCTTGGTTCGGGCTGAGGTAGAAAACACCACAAAGCTGTGGCTCCGCAAGCCAGTACGTGTGCTTCTGGTGTGGAAGGGAAAGGATGGGATAAGAGTATGCGTATGTAGGGTGTATTCTCTGGTACTATTAACTGGTTATGATAAATTATGATAAATTATGATGATGTTACCTTTACGCCGTAATATGGAAGAGATGACCAGTTAGCATAATCTTCAGGCTCCACATTGAAAATAACGCTGAGACCTGATAAACTGAAAAAAACATAAGACATGGGGACTACAAACAGAAGAGAATACTAAAAACTTGAGAAATACTGTGTTCTTTTTAAAAGCAGCGTCCATGTATTAGTATTTTTTTATGATGAGTTGTCAAATATAAAACTTCATAGGCGTGCGTCTGTCAATCTGTGCGTGATGGTCACGTGAGTTCACTGCTTTTAAGTTTCCCTATAATAATTACTAGTTGTTGCTAGCAACTTTCTTATTTTGTTTGTTTGTATACTGGTTTCTTATATTTACGCGAATATTATTTTATTTTACTTAAAAAAAAAGTCAAAGAAACCGCGATATAATCCGTAAACTTCAATTTATTTTATTGTTTGTTTGTTTTGTTATCCCATAGAAACCGTGCATTTTTTCGGAATAAATTATTTTCATTATCTGACCCCTAACTACGACTATCATGAAATCATGTTGATCAGTTGCTCTGTGAATAACAAAAACAAATCTACGCAACAGGAATTGCATATTATTCCTTGATAAAAAAATAACCTATGTGCTCTTCCAGAACCTAGCCATGTGTCAAATTTCAACCAGATCTATTCAGCCGTTCTGGCGTTATTGAATAACAAACATCCGTTCATCTAAACATTCGCAAGAAGGATTTTGTGAATGGACTGTCACAATAAACTGTCTTAAATTTTAATATAATCGTCCTAAGTAGACACACGTCTCCTAAACGGTAGTGATGCTCTCAATTACGCTTATAATTAAGTGGTTTGCATTACTCCATCAAACGCTTTGTTTTAGAATAGTCATTGAATATATTTATCTGTATTGAAACATTTTTTTAGAATTACAAAGAGTTTATTATATTTTTACAATATCAAACTTTGGGAATACTTACTGGAACTTCCAATTTGGAAGTTACTAGAAAACTAGAAGTTTACGCTCCAATAATCCAATAAACTTTAACTTACAGAGCAGTAAAAATTTGCAAAAAATCAACCCTTCTGAAGTCGGAAAAACTTTTGGTCTTAAACAAATTACTTGGAGAAATAAGAATTGAAATTTAAAGTTGGAAGCATAGACGGTTATAAAAGTATTTAATTTTCTTGCATAATCCACTGTATAGTGCAACCGTACATTGTCTTAGGTCAGTAATTATTTGCTGCGCGTGCGTCCCAATTACCTCAATATAAACGAAGTAATTTGTTCTCATAACACATTTCGGTTTAAGCCATCACCAAGGTCGAATAGTACGTTCAGCCAACAAGGACGCGCGCGCTAGCTTGTCATATATATCATTTAACAAGTGTATCGTCAGTCCATCTCATCAAATTCGGGAAATATACGTTTATCAGTTATAACAGCATTTCAATTATCACACAATGGTGTACGCGTTAGCAAGGAACCGTACATCCATACTAATTTAAAAAATACAAAAGTAACTGTTTATTTGGCTCTATGTCTTTGTCTATTTATGGCTCAAGCAGGAATTTGAAAATTAAATTTTGATCGAAGAAAGGTTGAATCCAAAGACTCTCTTTAGCCCCAAAAAAACCTAATAAATAAGGGTTCTAAGTCATGAGAAACCCATGATTTATCAAGTTAGTGGTACCTAAATACTCCCTTTCTCAAAAATGGTAGACAAACTTGTAATTAAAGACTAGACAAATCCTCCAATCACAGATTAGACAAATCCTTTGTAATAAATTGATTCCATTTTTAAATTTGTATAATCCTTTGCTGTAATATAATTCCGACATAATTAAGTTAGAGTTGTTGTTTAACTTGATATCCGAAGCCAATACATTCCCGCTTCCAAGTACAAACTGATATTGAACTTGACAAATATTCCGCGAAGGCGACAAGAGCTTTATTTGAGCTTTGTTAATCAATTCTGAGATTAATTAAAACTTGAAGTTTGGCATAACATTCTTACCTCCCTGCTTCAGACGTAGCAATAATTCCCCCTCGAGAGTTGGAAGATACCGCATCCTGATCGTAGTAGTACTCTAGCTCTTCGTCTGGAGGTAATAAAGGCCTGAGGACAAACGATCCTGTTCAAATGTTGTCGAAGTTTGTAGAAACGCTTTGTGAAAATATACTGGGAACATCCTTGATGCCTTGCGACATGCTTATTATCCTCATCCATCGTGTTTTAACATAGCATTATTTAATTTTAATATTTTACATCCATAATTGATATTATATATTGACACACAAATACACTCAGGGCTATAATACCCGAAGAGGTAGGCAGAGGTTTAATCAGTGCACCTACTTTTCGCCGAATTTATTACGAGCGACGGGTCGAGCATGTGCACGATATCAGACTACGGGCTGATACTGAGTATTTAAAATTAGAAAAAACAATATAACTTTACTCGGCCATGGGATCGAACCCGAGACCTCAGCATAACAGTCGTAACGCATTCGCAACAAACAACTGCGCCAATAAGGCCGTCCCCAACCCACTGATCCCTCAATATAATTATGCTTCTCATTGTGGCCAATGACTACTGCTAGTAATGGCGTACTCACACTTCACTGGCATCGTTGAGGGCAGCGTAGTTAAACGTACAGCAGTACCCTTCCAAGGTCTTAATGAGACTGAACATGTTATCACATCTCTTGGCTTTTCTGTTGAAGGTACAGTGTAACAGAAGATTCTCGCATTTTTGGTGTACCTAAAACAAACCACAGTTCTGGAGTGTCACCTTGTGAGTTTTAGCATATACTTGACATAATTCTGATGAACATCCAGCGATGAATCAGAAGTATCAAATACTACTCATTTCCTATTGACAATAATCATGAATATTTCTTTTTTAATATACTTACTGGTTTATGTATTTAATTATGTGTGTGTTTTTTGCAATTAAATAATAACTTTTTGGCTTGGAAATTACTCACTAAAGTCGAATTAAGCTAAAATTAAAGTATTCATACCTCTTCCATGATAGTATCAATGGTGAAGAAGTGGTGTTTCAGTATAGATAGGATTTCGGTGAAATTGTCCAAATGTACACTCTTATGATTATAGTCTGCGAGACTTGGTAGAGCGGCGAAAAATTTGTGGATTTTCTCATCGGCAACGTTATAGTGTTTTCTGTAAATATATAAAAATAAAATAATATAAATTGGGTATGTAAGCAAATGCAATTTAGTATAACTCTAATAACAGTAAAAAACAATCAATGACGAAAAAAATAAGCCCGGAGTTTCGTTCTGCCTTCCTTCTTCGGGTCTTCATTGCTTAGATAGTTAGTGAAAGGTTTGTTAGACTAGGGATTACACCCTTTCCTACCAACTCCGTCCAGTTTCCTTTCGAATTCTCCCCCCCATTCCTGCCCCTTGTCCTGATCATCATTCATTCGAAGCTTATAAGTCAAAAAAATGTTTTAAATTTATCATCTCCAGTCACTTCATTTACCAAAGATCACGTTTCCTTACATGTTTCGGTTATCCTCTTTTCTCTTTTTCCAGACCTATTCTCGTCGTTGTAACCCTGCCTATTATAATTTTGTTTCTGTTTAACTTAATACTTATTGCTTAATATTATATCAGCTCGTTTGCTACTTTTAAATCAAAATTACGACTATATTTATTAAATGCTCAGCGAGACGGATGCAATATTAATAAGGACGTCTCTGTTTGTGTGGTGTCTCTTTATGTGCTGAATAAATGTTTTTCTTTCTTTCTTTATTGCAATAGTTGTAAGTGATGAGAAATAAACTATCCTAATATAAATACTAAAGAAAATATGTCTATTACCAAGTTATTGTATTCAAAGACTATTCAACTGAGATGTCTGTCAATGCACAATAAACTGCTTTTAAATACTTCAATTTTAATCCATTAATGGTGGCTATATTTCGATAATAAGAACAGTCCTATTGCACCTTCTTGTCCTTTTGTAGTTCATCAGGAATAAAACCTTAACTCACATCTCTGATAGCTTTCTATTGGTGGAATATTAAAGATTCAAGGGGCAGTATTGATGGTATCGGAAATAGTACTTTAACTCAACGGCGCACAGTGGTCCGTCAGCCCGTATTTTTGGTCAAAACCCCCAAAATGAAAGTTATTTTATGAAGTAAAGCTTCATATATTTTTCAACATGTGGAATTGAAGCTTTAAAATCCAAAAGGGCAGTAGTTTTTATTGATTTCCTGGCCCGTGGTAAATTCTCGAACGTGACCATTGTCGAGAGCCGCGCGGGACTGTGGTGTGTGCACGCTTCCAAGCGCTCAAGAAAAAAGCTTCTAATTCTTGCAATTTTCATCGAAATCGAGTAAACTAAAATGGATATTGTTCCTGAAAGTAAGTGAATTAGGTAAATTTTGAGTGAACCATTTTTTTGAATTTATGGTGACGATACTAAAGATGCAATACGAGTGCTGAAAATTATTCTGTTTCATTGAATTGCATTACTATCTGTAGAGAATTAGTTATGATCCCCGGAGATTTTAGGGAAGGTATATATGAGCAACTCTTGGGCTCCGGAATCAGTGAGGTTCGACCTCAAAGTCTAGCAATAATAAGCTATAATATCTTGTTGACAGGATTAAATTAAAGGACAATGCTCAGCGCCCATACAAAGTTCGCCTAAGAACTAACACCCTTAGAAAAAATATTTTCCGGTTCTAAAGAACATCTATAAATCCTTAAAAGTTGATTAAAACAACGTACACTTCTTAGAGTTTATTTATCACCAAAAATCTTTTCTATTTTGAGGTTATATTTTTATTGTCAACATGCCTTCAATACTCTTCAATAAAATGTTACGATACTAACATTCGAGCTAATTTGGTTTTATTTGACATTTAGGTTCTAATTGACGGCAATGTGACCGCACTTCACCTGATGGTAAGCGCAGTAAGGTCTAATTAGAGTATCGAGTAGCGAGAGACGATCTATCCCACGCTACCTAATAATAAGCAAACATAATAGGTATATGTTAATTATCATTGACAATGATTTCACGAAGTAAGAAGCTAATATATTTTTTACATTTTTTACCTGCCTTACCTGACCAAAGTATGTTGTTATTGCCTTATAGGGAGGTACCTACCTACAGTATAACTGTTATTTAAAAATAGTACCATATATTATTTTGAATACTTACATAGTTTTAAAAGAAAAACACAACAAAAACGATCCACTGAACAATAAGCAAATTACTTAAAAACAAAAAACATGACCACATAAGACTATTTACTTATCACTCTGACGAACATAACAAATGAAAACATCGCGAAATCAATAAAATGCCTATTTATTTATTATCTTATTAATATGAAGTGTCCGTTAAATTCTAGTTTTTTATATCATAGTCCGACAATCGAACCAGTGGGTCACCTGATGTGATCTCCACCGCCCATGAACATCCACAATACCAAAAGTATCACATATGCGCTGTAGGCCTTAAAGGACAGGAATAGGGATTAGGGAAGAGAAGGGGGAATCTGGGCCTCCGGATATCTCACTTACCATATGAAACGCGACAGTGAACTGTCACTTTACGTTGGAATAAAGGGCTTAAAATAAGCTAAGAATTATGGTACAAGTCAAATCTCTGTTGATTCCTGGCACACACACACTCACGCCTGTAATCCCCGAAGGTCCGGTAGGAAAATCCGGTAGGCAGAGGTGTAACTGGTACACCCACTTTCCGCCGAATTTCGGTCCCATAATGTGATAGGGGGCGAGCCTATCGCCATACCGGGCATATTTACCAGACTCCGGGCTAATACTGAGGAATTTCTAGATAGAAAAACAAATATCACTTTACCCGACCTGGGGATCGAACCCGAGACCTCAGCACAGCAGTCGTAACGCATGCGCAATTACAACTACGCCACCGAGGCAGTCAATCAGATTCTTAGGCGACTTTGGACAATCTCCTTGAGGTTGTGTTTAGTCTAATTCAGATATTTCGTGACAACAGAATTGGCTCCATTATTTTAGTACATCCGACTAAATGTTGACTTCCTTTTCTTATCCTGGCATGGCAAAGTGACCACACTGCACCAGATAGTACCTAAGTGTAGTGCCGTCCAGTAAGTAACAACATTATGTTATTCTGTCACTACTAAATTCAATTGACAGTTTTACAAGTATTGAATATATATTTTTTAATATATATCTTTTTCCTGCAATTTAGCTGCAGACTATGAAATTAGGATTAAGACGCGCATGATACAATATCCAGTGACATGTCCATGTAATTATTATTATAAATCTTACTTGTTTTGAAGAATACCTTGAAGATATTTTAAATATATTATAAATGTTAAAAAGAATATAAAACATTAAAGAAAAAACTAAATGAATTAGTTACATCGTGCCAAACTAAAATTCATTAAGTCCTGTCACTTAGTTGATTATAGAATACGTAACGTCGCGGTCATTTGACAGGAACCAACTTATTACTAGTGATTTTTTGGCTATTTTAAAGAACTATGTAATAATAAAATTAACAAACTTACTTTAGTATTGACAGCTTGCGTGGCACAGCGGGTGAGTGAGCAGTTGTGACACGAGAGGACGTGGGTTCGATTCTCGCACCGAGATAAATGGTTGTGTGACAGACAGATATTTGTTTCGGGTCTGGGTGTTGGGAGACCGAAAGGCTCTTATTGTTCCTGATACTTACGATACAGGTTGACCTAGTGTGTTCAGGACTATGTGAGTGACTGTTGGACGTATTTATTTTGGTATTCACATCCTTTACATTACTTTAGTATTGACAGCTTGCGTGGCACAGCGGGTGAGTGAGCAGTTGTGACACGAGAGGACGTGGGTTCGATTCTCGCACCGAGATAAATGGTTGTGTGACAGACAGATATTTGTTTCGGGTCTGGGTGTTGGGAGACCGAAAGGCTCTTATTGTTCCTGATACTTACGATACAGGTTGACCTAGTGTGTTCAGGACTATGTGAGTGACTGTTGGACGTATTTATTTTGGTATTCACATCCTTTACATTACTTTAGTATTGACAGCTTGCGTGGCACAGCGGGTGAGTGACCAGTTGTGACACGAGAGGACGTGGGTTCGATTCTCGCACCGAGATAAATGGTTGTGTGACAGACAGATATTTGTTTCGGGTCTGGGTGTTGGGAGACCGAAAGGCTCTTATTGTTCCTGATACTTACGATACAGGTTGACCTAGTGTGTTCAGGACTATGTGTGTGACTTTTGGACGTATTTATTTATTATGGTATTCACATCCTTTACTTTAGTATTATTATTTATCGACAAGTGTATCGCCTATCGATTAGCCGATTATTTTGTCATAAAAGTGAATAAAGAACAAATACATCGAAGTCAATTAAATTAAATCAAAATCAAGACAATTGAGTCTTGATTTTTTCCTTAGCCTCAATTTTTTTTATTCTGGCATGGCAATTGTAGTGTCGTTCAATTAGAGTATCGAGTAGCGAGAGATAATCTATCACTACTCAATACAATCATCGGACTGTAACTTATTCACACTACGCCATGGGGCAAGAAAGTGAAGAAGCGGTCGAAGGTCTAATGTCAGAGTACTCAGAAGGTCGCAAAAAGGCTAAACATCGTACCCCAACTTTAGACCCCCAACAGAAACCGGATGTACACTGGCTGATCCCAAAACGCGACACACTTGCGTGTGCCGCTATGGCGGGTTTTACACCCTGTGTACGGTGGTCGCTATCCGGGCGGATACGAATATCCTACCACCAGCGTTATTCAGTTAGCAAAACTTCCACTGACCCATAGCATTGCGTAAAAGGTTTACATAAACTTGGCTATATTTACATAGCATTCAAAATGTTACAACTTGTTCGACGCTATTGATTTAGGTATTTGGGTCTAGTGTTAAGCTGGTAGTTCAAGTGGTCTTGTTGTCACATAAAACTTAGTGATTTCCTTATGGTTATATTAAAATCAAGATAATATTTTTGTTTCAATGTTTTTGAATCTTTAAGTCGCCGAAGTTGGCTACATAAAAAGTTGTTGAATAATTTGGGTAGAAAGAAAGGTCTTCATTTTTTTATTATAAATGTTATGGAATCTCGATATTTTATTCCTTAAAGCTATTTTTTGTTAGTACGCCATAACTTCCATAATTATTCATAAATTTTAAACACCATAGACCAATGTTTTAAAATTATAGGTTTTGCCAAAAATTATGAAAATGAACAGTGCCATCTGTTGACAGTATAATTAACTATTTCGTTGTATTATTAATTTAGGATGATTTATATTACTATTCTGCTTTTTTATTTTTTTTAGAATCATTTTTAAATATTGTTATATAATGAATGGATCAAAGCTTAAATAAGCTATTGGAATTTTTTGGCACACAGACATGCATGTATTGTTTTACATTTACTTTATATAAGACTATTTTTAATATCAGGTTGTATAAGAACTTAGAGATTCTATAATATAACACTTTGTAACTGAAACTTCAACTTGCTAACATTCAGTAACGGATTTTGGTTCATTTTTCAGTTCAATACGGTAAGTGTGTCTTCTGTCAGAATTATTAAACCACCAACTTGCCACAGCTTTGTAGTATTACTGTGAGTTAATCTTGGGACAGCACGGGGTATTGTGGACTTTAGTTGTAGTCCTTTTAAGACCTACTATTCATTTTAACCGACTTCAAAAAAGGAGGAGGTTAACAATTCGTCGGAATCTTTTTTTTATGTATGTTACCCGATTACTCGAGAAATTATTTTTTTGTTTGAAAGGGTATACTTTCCAGGTGGTTCCATTGGCACGAAGTCAGGATCTGATGATGGGATCTCAGAAAAATCAAGGGTAACCTTCAAATTTTATAGTGACGCATAATTTGTTTTTTATTGAAGTCGGTGTACTTTTTATGTATTAAAAAACTTTTACTTATTAATAAATTATTTTTATGTTGGATTCGCGTTAGAAAATAAGCTGTATGTACTGTATACACCTCTGCCTATGGGGGTACTCACCCCAGTACATACACATTTTGCCAAGCTTATTACCATCGCTTGATTTGATGGGGGCGAGCCTATCGCCATTCCGGGCACCGTTCTAGGTTTTTTTAGTGACTGAATAGGCAGACGAACAGACGGGCCACCTGATGGTAAGTAGTCACCGCCACCCATAGACTTCTGCAATGCCAGGGCACAGCAGAGCCGCTGCCTACCGTAAGGTTGCGGGCTGATACTGAGTATTCCATGATAGTAAAGCCCAATATCACTATCCGACCCGGGGATCGAACTCGAGACCTAGGCACAACAGTCGTACCGCGTACGCAAATATAACTGCGCGGCCGAAGTAGTTGTTAGAAAAATATTCTATTGTCTGGACTACAATAGGACTGCATAAGTCCAGTCGCGAAGTGTGATGAAAAGCCGGAGTTACGTCCTCAGAGTTATGATATCCTTAGTTTAGAAATACGTTCTTATTTCATATAATTCATAAAAATTTAACCGACTTCAATAAAAAACAAATTATGCGTCCCTATAAAATTTTATGGCCTAATAATATGCCCTCGATTTTCGTGCCAATGGGATCACCTGGGAAGTATAACCTTTTAAACAAAAAAGAATTGCTCGAATCGTTCCAGGCGTCTTCGAGTAATCGGGGTACATACCTAAAAAAATAGATTCCGACGAATTGAGAACCTCCTCCTTTTTTGAAGTCGGTTAAATAATATTGATTATTAATGGCACAATTTAAAGGAACATTTATAGTTATTTTGTAGATCTCAATAACAATCCTTGAATATCAAATTACCTTCACGCTTGCCGCAGACAGCTCTGTCAATCTACTCTGACAACTTAGTTGAATCGTGTTCCGATCCTTTACCCAGTTTCCATAACGAGACCCAACCGCCGGATATTGTTAGTGTGCGGTCAGGCCTTTGTAAATATTAACTGATTTGGTGTCAGATCCTAGTCTAGCAAGTTGTCTTGGATTATACAAGAGGAAAAGTTTCAATCGAATGGAATATGTCTTTTCGAACTACTTACATTTGAAATTGGTTCAGTAAAATTGGGTTATTTAATAAATTTATTATAATACAGTATCTATTTCATTAATTATGATTCACACACATACATACACTCACGCTTGTAATCCCCGAGGAGGTAGGCAGAGTAGTAACCAGTACACCTACTTTTCGACGAATTTCGGTCCCATAATATGATAGGAGGCGAGCCTATCGCCATAGCGGGCACAGATTCCAGACTCCGGGCTAATACTTAGAATTTAAAAAACCCAATATCACTTTACCCGACCCAGGAATCGAACCCGAGACCTCAGCACAGCAGTCGTAATTACAACTGCGTCACCGGGGCAGCATAAATGCACCCAACAGTCACACATATTGTTATAACCCCATACTAGGTATCCTATAAAACCTGTATCGTGGGTATCAAGAACTACGAGGGACTGCGGTTCCACAACACCCAGAGTCAAATATCTGTCTATCACACAAACATTTGTCGCGATGCGGGAATCGAACCCACGACCTATTGATTCACAGCCGGCTACTCCCCCGCTGCGCCACGGTGGCTGTCAAATGTTTTACCAACCTTTACGGAAAAAATATTTTTCCTCTTTTAACGCTGCTGACAATCTTAATAACAGTACAAATGGAACTGCAATCTGACATTTGGCCTCGTTATTTTTGTAAGCTAAGTTATGCATAAACTGTTAATTTAAAGAATTTAACAATCTATACTTATATATATTTGCAAAAACGGGGAAAATTTATTCCTTTTGAGAGCTTCTGTTGCGTGCGCTGCGTAAACGGTTAAAGTTACGTAACAATCATGTACGACGGAATTGTTCCTCTTAAAAAATTCTAAAAAAATCCGTGATAGCATATGTCTATCTTTTTTGGTTGGCTCGCTATAACCTTTTTAATGGTTATCGAATTTGTTCTGAAACAATGCATTATTTGGGAAGGGGTTTTTATAAACGTGGTATTAATATTTATCCAAATAAATACTTTATTCATCACAAGTATTTAATTTTGAACAAAGTTGCTCTTACGTCATTTGATTTCAATGAATTAACAGTTTTAAAATATCTCCGCAGGAAAATTAATATTGTTTATATGTTAAATGTTTGTTACCTGACTGACTAAACGGGTCACAGAATCCTAACGAAATTCAGCAGAAGGATAGATCCTGGGGAAGGACATAGGTTATCTTATGTCTCAATTTTATTTGCCAAAAATTATCTTGAAGGTGTGAAATAGGGGTTGAAAGTTTGTATAGGCAATCCGTAATACCTCAACTTAGGGATCTGAAATTTCATATTTAGGCAATGTTTTGTTGACTTATGAGGTATTCTTTAAATTAAATCACAAGCTTCAGGCACAACGCCTGAGAGTCAGGACGACCGCTATAGGTGCCTCAGGGCAGAAGACAACTCCTTGGATTGTATACTTCTGCTCTCGAAAATAACCTTCACACGGGCGGAGCCGTGAAAAACAGCTATGTAAGATAATCCTATTTGTTGGTCGGATATTCAAATGGCTAATAGATTGGACATCAAATATTTAGGCATATGCATGGTAAGGTGTAGATAGTTCCCAACTCGCAAAATGTTCTAAAATTGACGGATTATTAACATTTAAGAAATCAAATTCGAAAAGCATTAATACTTTGCGTATAAAGAACTGACTTTACTATAACTACAGCGATAATAAAGTAAATAAACGCAAATAACATTAAAATAAGAATCCGTTTCCAGGTCAAGTTTGTTAATTTTGTGCAAAAAGGAATTCCAGATTCAACAATTTCATAAAGTTCTTTGGAGATTTCAACTTCGCCTTACCAAATATAAGATTAATACACTTCAGACGAACCATTACGGGGCCGTTCACTTCATCAGTCTCTCTTTGTCCGGATTATTTGGTTCAATTAAATAAAAGAAAGATTTAATATTTTTTTTGATTCTACAATATATTCAAATTCATTTCTGCCATTTTATTTTCACAAGGGTTAGTAGGTTACATACCTACTAGCATTTTCTCATTGCTTCGACTCTAGAGGCGTTCCTCTCGGGTCGTGTTCGTCTTACGAAGGGAAAGATCTCAGGTCAGGTGGGTGTTATGCCTGACTGGCCGTACCCCTGTTATTCGGAGCTTTTATATATGTGGAGTGTCGTGCAAACTTTGCTACCGCAATTCTGGATTCACGTTGCGACAATCGTGCAGTGCGGGCTTTGTATGGTTCTACGGACTCAATGTGTTATTCTATACGACAAGAATAGCGTTGAGTTTAACGGGAATTCTAACATTGCGTAGTATAGTTGAAGTATACAATTTGTGTGGAATTGTGCAGGAGGTTTTATGATTTAATATAAATTTGTTGACATTCAAATGCCGGCAAAACCTTTTAATAGACTACACCCGCATTTTATCGTTCTTGTGAAAACTTGAAAATCTATATATATAAATATAAATCACCGTTCGTTACACTCACTAAAACTCGAAAAAGGCTTGACTGATTTGCAAGAAATATTGTGTGTATATTTCAATGGGTTCCTGGATGGTTTGAAAAGAAAATTGGATTCGATAGGTAGCGGTGAAATAGAGTTCTTCAATTTTAAGACAACGTCTGCCGGGCCCCTTAGTATTTTATATACTTGACATTGGCAGATGCACATACTGACACATTATACACCGTGAGATGTAGTGTAAGTTATTGCAGAGAGACAAGATATTTTACTCACCTCAGTAACAATTTGATTAGCATTAAACTTGTTCTTTATTATCATAACAAACGCCATCGTGAGTGCCGCATTACACACCATAGCCATCGTCCACATGGTCAGATATTTGCCCTTCAGAAACGTGAAGTAATGTGCTCCATGGATTGTGGTAATTTTTTCAAAGAACAAAGCTGTGTACGTTTTTGTCAAGCATTTCTTTCTCGCCATGGCTAGAAACATAATATTTCAATCATGAAGTTCAATAAACATAACTCCTTAAGTCCATTTTATTCTATTGCACGGTGAAGTGTACTCGTAGCACCGACTATTAATATTAATAAAATTATATTAAGAGCATAGGAGGTCCGCAGTCCTTGGGTTAGATTGTGGATTAAAAAGGACATGGCTGTCAGACAGACTCTGGTGAACGAATTTAGAGTAAATTTGTTAGATGTTGGAATTTGTCATAGCATTTTATCGGAGCCTCTATGTGAAGCCGCTATTGCCATATATACATGTATAAATAATATATAAGTTAGATACTGTTAAGGGTACGATGGGGCTGGCATGATGAAAATGTCACCAAATGCCCTCAAAAAAATTCAGATAAAAAAAAGGACATGGCGTTATATATTAGAAAAATAACGTGTCAAATATAGTTAAAATTTAATTCTTTTACGCTTGCTGGCAGAAAGAAAGATGGTCAGTGGAGCAGACGTGTACTGGAGTGAAGACTAAATTTAGTGTGGATTGCCCTGCTGCATGATGAACCGATGACTCAAGAAGGTGGCAGCTAGCGGATGGATGCGGGCCACACAAAACCCAAAACGGATGGTTGGCGTTCACTTGGGAAGGCCTTTTTTTTTTTTTTTTTTTTTTTGTTGTCGCGGGGAAAGCGTTTTATTACTACCGCCCGCTTCGGGGGGAAGCGGAATAAGAATAAAACGGTTATGCTGGACTAGCCGGTCTTACGACCCAGCATCCCCCTCGCCCGGATGATGGCTATCCGGGCAGCCGCTGGGCCGAGTCCCTACCCCCTATGTACACCCCACCCGACACTACCAGCTAAAACCCCGCGGTGGCCTTCTTCGGCGCTTACGGAGCGATCCCGGGGTATTCTAAGGAGTGCTAGAATTGCTGCCGGAACCGCCCCTGCGCGGTGCTGCGTAGCAGCCCATCTCCATGGGAGGGCTTAGGAGCCCCCGCGCACCGAACAATGACAGCGAACGAGGCCTTACCACACGCGCTGCCGTCCATCTCGGGGTCGCACGATGCTCCGAAACTGGGAGAGCATCGATTCGGGCTGACAGCCCCCCGCTGCGAGCCCGCGACCCCCGATGGCCCCAATTAGTCGCCTCGTACGACAGGCAGGGGTTACCGTGGTGGAATTCAAACGCCCCCGTTCCACAGGGCGGGAGAAACCGGTCAGTCGTCCACCCGGCGCCTCCTACGTCTTCTCTGGCGGCGGGAGGGATCATTTCGTTCTCGATCCCTCTCGGCACTCTCCTTCTGCGAGATGACGCTCTCGCAGAAGTGGGCCACCGCACGCCAGGACCTCCGGCTGGCGACCATGGACGACACCACGGCCGGCAGCGAGAGGTCTCCTCCGATCTTGGGAAGGCCTACGTCTAACAGTGGACGATAATAGGCTGTGATATAATTGAGTTTCTAAGTTATATTTGTTTATATAAATATAAATAATACCCAACAGTCACACACATAGCCCCGACCTCACACTAAGATACGGGTCTTGTGTTGTGGGTATCAGGGACTACGAGAGACTTTCGGTCTCACAACACCCAGACCCCGGACACAAATATCTGTCTGTCACACAAACATTTGCGCCGGTGAGGGAATCGAACCCACGGCCTCTCGTTTCACAGCCGACTACTCACCAACTGCACCACGGAGGCTGTCTGTATCTGTTAAAACTTGTTCTATTATATTCTACTATGTTCAGTTGATTAACTATTTAAACTTTGTTGGTGATTAAAACAAAAGTAAGTGCTATCATATCATATCACATCCCTTTCAATGTAGACCATACTGGAATATTCCGCAATCTAGTTAACCACTCACGGGTCAGTCGGACACCGGTGTCCAGTCAAAAACTGTCAACACTCGCCCTTATTGACGTGCGTATTAAGTGTATTATTAAGTATATGTATATATATAATATTATGGAAATAAAATTGATTTTGGTTTGTATTTTAGTTACTACCTTTTTAAGTGTCCTTATGATCTGTGAGAGGCTAATATATTCTAGCTTCGTCCGACTTTGTCCTCTTCACTTTGGTAGCCAAGTATATATAGCCCTACACATTCAAATACTGTGAGGTAATATTATTCCATGGGTCTTCCACGTATTAGAATTGTAATTATAAATATATTTATATTTTCACATACCTTTTCCAAGAGAAATGTCTAGAGTGTCGTAGTTTCAACTAAAATAATATTTCAACGGCAAATGTAATTAGCAACTAATATTTTCAGAAATAAAGTTTCTTAATTAAAGGTCCTTTGTACAAACATTTTATTAATTCATGTGTTTGTTATTAGCACTAACGACCCTCTTTGCGGCGGAGTGGTGTAATTTCACAAGTCCAATATATGTGATTCAAATATAAATAGTTAGGTTTTCTTTTTTTATCCAGGCGCGGCATGGTGACCACACTGCCCCTAATGGTAAGCGCAGTGCCATCCAGTTAGAGTATCAAGTAGCGAGATATATTCTATCCGCTACTCAACACAATCATGCCAGCCTACTGTATAGCTTTATGAGAATATATCGCCTACACTCCTGCTCATGTAACTAATGAAAGCCATCATTGACATTCGAAGTTTGATGTCTATCGTATAACATAACATAGAGGCATTGTTCGTTGTTTGGTGACAGTAGGTACAGAGTTTTACGTATGGTTCGTATGGATAATAGTTTGGTAAAATATCGTTTATTGAGACTGACTTAGCCTAAATGGTATGGTAATGGTTATGTGAAACGCGAACGAATTGGTGATTGAACGTGAACTGAATTATACGGTCAATGCAGATAAATGCATGTGACACAGGGCAATACACTGTACGTCGCTTGCATCGTACATGCTCTCATAGTGAGAAAGAGAAGAACGCTGAGTAATAGTGATGATTACTATGAATGATCGTGAGACAAGATGATACAAGGCATTATTTTTTGCTAGTTACATGAAAGACAGGCAACAATATGTCGATTATAATGGGTACGAGTCCAAACCATACTACACCAGGTCTGGCGTGAGCCAAGGCAGCAATCTGGGACCTCTGGAATTCGTTATAATGATTAATGATTTACCGGGAGTCGTCAGGCATGGCTCATGTTTGTTGTTCGCAGATGATCTCAAATTGCTGCTTGAAGTCAAGGAAGAAACCGACAGTGCTCTCCTACAAGCGGACATAAATAGAGTGGTGGAGTGGAGCTATGAGAACCGCCTACACTTCAATGTTGCCAAGTGCTCGGTACTAACCTTTACTCGTAGCCGAACACCGGTGTGCTATGAGTACAAGGTAGATTCGACTCCGATGCAACGGGTATCACAGGTGCGTGATTTGGGGGTGGTTCTCACTCCAGACTTGACATTTCGTGGTCATATTACCAGTATATGCAAGAAAGCATATCGGAATCTCGGTTTTGTGTTACGACAATCCAAACACTTCACCAATATCACTGCCGTCAGGGTGCTATATGACGCTCTGGTCCGGAGCCACCTAGAGCATAGCGGAGTCATATGGTCTCCGCACGATGGAAAGTATGCGATCATGTTAGAACGGGTTCAGAACAAGTTCACGAGGCATCTGTACTTGAAACTTTATGGGGTATATCCACTATATCCGCTGATGTACCCCACATTGTTCGTACTGGGCATGGTCGGGTACAACGAGCTGAGGGTGCGGCGCGAGTTTGCCCTCGCGTCGTACCTGGTGAAGCTGTTGCGTGGTGTCGAGCATAACCCGGGGGTTCTGCGCCGCCTGTGCCTGAGCGTGCCGGACCGGTACGTGTGGAGGCGGCGCTGCCCGCCGCTGCTGGCGGTGCCGACGGCCAGGACTAACCTCCTGGCCAAGACGCCTCTCACCCGAGCTATTCAAACTATAAATGTGGTGCATGTCAAAACGGATGTTTTGACATGTAACTGGGATGAGCTCGCAAAAATGTTGTTATATGTTATTTGTTATACTTAGTTTAATTTATGTAATATAATTTGTTTTTATAAATAGTTAGAGTATATAGTTGTAAGTTTTTGTTATTTTTTTTTTTTCTAGATTTGTTTTATAGTCCCGCCAGTTCGAATTGGGTATATCCTGTAATGACTGTGTGTGTTGAATAAGGAATAAATAAATAAATAAATAAATGTATTCTTTTTACTATTCTTTAATATTAGTCTTATAATAAATATTATTCCATTGGCAGACACGAACCTCCACTACTAACTTGCCATAGTGCAGGTTGGTACACTTCAGACATCTTTGAAATTTTTAAGCAAATTGTTCATCGTTGAATCAAGTGATAATTAACAATGAATACACATAAAACTACAAAAGTCAGGGGTGTGCTCTAGGGGTTCATATCGATCCCATAAGTTCATCTCGGCAGTTCCTGTACCCACGAGGTTATCAGTGCTATCCTTTTATTACTATAAATGCGAATGTCTGTATGTGTACGGTTCCTTCCTAACTCGTACACCATTGTATGATAATTGAAATGCTGTTATAACTAATAAACGTATATTTCTCGAACTTGATGAGATGCACTGATGATACACTTGTTTGATTCTACGCACAGCAAATAATTGCTGACCTAAGACAATGTACGGTTGCACCGTACAGTATGTTGGTTACTCAATCAGGCAAAAACGGCTGAACAGATTTGGATGAATTTTGGCATACAGATAGTTTATTAGCTGGATCAGTACATAGGATATGTTTTATACCAAAAAAATATTAGGTTCTTTATATGAGAGAGGCTGCCTGCCTGAACAAACTATTGCAGACGGATTTGTCTCAACGCATTTAAAAAAATGTGTTCTAGCAATGAGATCATACACATGATAAACGTAATCACATATGCAAAGCTGCGTGTTAAAACTAGTATTATAATATACCTTAATTACTTATGAGTGTCTAATACACAAAGGATTTTCCAAAGTTTTAATTGTCCAATTATAAAATCGCTTGTATTGAAAACCTCAAACTTTTTGAATTCCTGAGCAATATTTTGGTATGTTTACCAAATTGAAAATTAATTACCTTACACGCTCTAAAGGCTTATCGAAGAACTGACTTTTCAAGAAAAAACATATTTTTGAAACTGAAGCCATCACTTTGATGAAACGTACATCTTATACCTTGCTAGACATTATGTAAGAAAAACACTTTTACAGAGGCAGAAGTTTAAGGGAGCAAATGAAAAACATACATACATATATATATTTTTGGTAGGCTATTCATATCCGCCCGGATGATACTCTTGATACTCTATCTGGACGGCACTGCGCTTACCATCAGGTGCAGTGTGGTGACTTTGCCTCGCCAATACAAAAAAAAAAGGATAGCGACCACCGTAAACAGGGTGTAAACCGTACCCGCCATAGTGGCACACGCAAGAGTGTCGTGTTCCGAGATCAGGATCAGGTTCAGTGTATATGTATAGTATAAAAAAAACGTACTTGCATGAATGCCAGTTTTTGGCATATTCACAACCTAATCTTCTTCCAGTTAAGATTAAATTGCAGTATCAATTAATAATTAGTCCTCAGTCGGTCCATTTCTCGTTTGGCAACAATGTAAAAAAAAAAAAAAATCAAACCCCACGTATATACCACTAAGAAGGTGATATCTCATAACTTGTCTGAAACTATTCTATAAAACTAATAATTTATTTTAATGATAACAAATAAAAAAAAAAAAGAGCTAGATTCAGAGAACTCACGAAATTCATTATTTATTCATATAAAATCATTTTGAACAAACTTTTTTCTTAATGGCGAAAAGCTTTTACTTTTGCTTTTACTTTGAATTATTTAATTATTTACATCCGACATTAACATTCTCGTTTGAACCTTCTTATATCAACCAGTTGCTTTCTTGTTCATAATTTTATTTGAAATTTTACTGTGTTTCTACAAATCTAAAAATCGTCTTCAAAAACTTAATATATGTTTGAAACTCGAAGGTGCTATCTTTTTCAATCATTAATAACGTGAAAGCTGTAATTTCTCAATGTGATCCACACATAATTCCGTACCTTGAACCACCACTGAACCAAAATCTTCAGAAAATGATCTGAGGTACCGTTTAACACACATAACAGTAAAATCCCACCGTAATCAATCAGGCGAGTCGTATTTAATTTATTTGAAGGTATAATTCTAGTGACCATAAAACAACGGAATTTCTATCAACAGCATTTGGATTGTCTACCACCAGGTCTCCTGGAGTCATTTTTGATCCTTGTATGAAGACGGTTGATAACTCAAAAATGTCTTTAACTAAAGCATTAAGATCGACTATCTCTATGAAGTTTGTATCATTCTGCAAGAACTCCACGCTCCATGGATTCTACTACTTCTATAGAAGTACTGATAGGTGCATACACTTCACTTGGAGCTTGATCATCATGGCTAGCATTACTTTATGCTGCTTCCTTAGCCATATGATATGGGAGAAGTACGCAATTGACCCTACGTTGACAGTGGTAAGCATCTTTTATTTACTTTTACTCGACTATGGCTGTAAGTGTATTCATATACTCAAGTCGCAGTGCAGTTGGCTGGTCCATAATCCGGAGTCCAAGTTTATAATGAATGATACATAGACTTTACGAGTGAATATCTAATTCTGTAATAAAACCCGCCTTATACTCGTTCATCGAGATCAAGAACAATTAGTTAAGTGGCTTAAACCTTGTAGACTCACTTTTACATTTATAATATTTAATTGTTAGATACAAATATTGTTTAACCAACAAATAATTACCTTAGTTTAATATCTTAATTTTTCACCACGTTCAGTGAAGGAAATTTTCATACCTTTAATCTAGATACATGTCTCGATTTAGAGTGATGTGTAAAGTTTCGCTTATGACAGTTTGTCGGTTCTGCTAACGTGTTCAATTTGTCAAAAGTAGTAAAAGCGATGTGTGTCTCATCCTAAATATCACCAACACCTGCTTAGCTTTTTTGTGTATCAAATCTCTTCTCTCTGCTGGCTCGCTCGACTGCATTAGTACCACTGTTTCTGAGAAAACTTATATAGAATAATTGTGTTTTTTTTTATTCTGGCGCGGCAAAATGACCAAACTGCACCTGATGGTAAGCTTAGTGCCGTCCAATTAAAGTATCGAGTAGCGAGAGACAATCTATCGCTACTCAACACAATCATGCCGGACTGCTTCTTCACACTACGCCATGGGCGAGAAGGTGAAGAAGCGGTTGAGGGTCTAGTGTCAGAGTACTCAGAAGACCACAACACGGCCAAACATCGTACCCCAACTCTAGACCCTCGATAAAAACCGGATATGCACTGGCTGATCCCGGAACGCGACACACTTGCGTGTGCCACTATGACGAGTTTAACACCCTGTGTACGGTGGTCGCTATCCAGGCGGATATGAATATCCTACCATCAGCAAATGCTCATGGACGTTGGTGATAACTTATATACAATGACCTAGTTGTTCGTTTACTAGCCGAAAATCAAAATACTTCTTCCTAAACTAAGCCGGAAAGGCTGACAAAGGACTGGGTTTAGGCTAACCTACATTTTAGATCAATTGCTAGCTAAAGAAATGTAATCACTTGATTTAAGATGGAATTTTTCCAACCTTTTCTTTAAACATATCTAGTCTAAAAAATTCAAACTGTATCTTAAAGTACTGACAGTCATAGATTTTTTTTAATTAGCATCTTTTATTATGATATAGAACAGAATGAAAAATACATTAATATATTAAAAAAAAATATATACGTAATATACAATATACCGCAATAAACATGTGCAACACAATTTCGAGCTGTTACTACACGTTGCTTTTGAGGTATCCCGGTGGAGCTGGCACATTCATGCTGTAGAGTGTAGACTAAACAGTCCACTAAGCGTTGCAGGCATGATTGTGTTGAGTAGCGGGGATATTTGGTCTCTAGCTACTTGATAATCTAATTAGAGGGCACTGTGGCTACCATCAGATGTAGAGTGATCACTTTGCTGTGGCAGAATAAAAAAAAGCGTGTCCTTATTAATTTAAAACCTAATTGGAAGCACTGGCATGCAACTTATACTTTTATATGAGCTCCAAGCACCACTAGAGTGTACCACTAGAGCAAACAATTTTCTCTAGTTACAATCTCGCGTATTATGAGGTAAAAATGATTTATTGCTTTTCATTACAGGTGGAGTCGACACATTACTCTGTGTCAGAAATCCCTTTCCCCGCTATAACCCTATGTGACACTAGAATTGTATATCGACCAAATACTGATGACGTCACAGAACTGTTGTAAGTATTTGAATAAGTAAACTAATCTATTAATACGATATCCAAGTAAAGATATATATGCTAATGTTTGGATGGATAGATGTTTACTCAATCACGCTACAACGACTAGACGGATCTGGTTGAAATTTGGCACAGAAATAGATTATAGTCTGGAATAGCAAATAAGCCCCTTTTATCCCGGAAAAATACACGCTTCGTATGGGATAGCAAGATATAGAAAGGTGTAATAGCTTAAGATGCCTCTATGGATTGAATACCTTTACTTTCAAAAATAACCTCCACATCAACAACATCTAGTTATATAATATATGAAGTATTGTCTACTAACCCGCATTAGCCAGCGTGGTGCCTAGGCTGCTAAGATAACCTTTTTTTATCCTGGCACGGCAAAGAGACTACACCTGATAGTAAGCGCAGTGCCGTCTAATTAGAGTATTAAGTAGCGAGATAATCTATCCCCCACAACACAACCATGTCGGCCGGCTGAGTAGCTTCTACACACTACGCCTAAAAGATTAAGGATCATAGGAAAGAGAGACACGGTAGCTGGCCAACTGTTCCACAGCTTGATGAACCTCATTAATTATTAATTGATTTTTGCACTCTATAAAATTTTAAATATCGATGCCACGTTTGAGCCACGTAATATGTATTGATGGTTTAAATGTCTGTGACACGTGTCACCAGGTGATAAGTGTCATAAGTGCTGCCAGCTCAAACAAAAACAATATATATATATATAAAAAATAAATATAAAAAATATATATCTATGTGTAATAATATTACTAATTTATAGTTATAGTTGTTGTTAGTTAGTTTGTTCTTTATGTATAGTTTTAAATGTGAATCATGGCGCCCACTGTTGTATGAAGGAAGCGGTTTTGTGCCCGTGATTTCACCATACGGCCCAACGGAAGACCAGCACTGGTAATTTATACCAGTACACGCTGAGTTGAGGCCGTATTTGTTGTAAGCATGTTGTTTTTTTACCCATTACTTGCTTATAACGAATAAATATTTCTTTCTTTCTTTCTTTATTAGTAGAGGAGGCCTATACCCAGCAGTGGGACACTGTATAATACAGAGCTTGCATTAAGACAATAAATCCAGAACCTATCCAGTTTCACAGCTGAAGTACGCTACTGAAACCCAACCAAGTGGAACACTGTCGTACTAAATAGCTTATGAACCGCTAATTTGATGTATGAATTAAAAGGGAAGTTTAAAGTAACTTGACCATTGATGTAGATACAGTGAATATTTATTAAACACGGTCTTGTTAACTCTAGGATGAAATAAATTAATGATATTTGATACGTCGCCTGGTATGCTTGTTTTTTAAATTGTCTCATAAAAGAATTCATAATAAACAGACTTGAACTGAAAATGACCGAAAACAATACGAGTAGGGAAGATTTATATGCAGTTTAATACTTTGCTAGACAAAGAATGTGAAGAATGAAAGAATGAATAATAGGCTATTTGACTAATTTTCGAAAATGATTTAAAACTATTCTTTATTACATAATAAGCACACTACATTGATATTTCAGGAAAATATACAGTATTTTTAATAAAAATCAATGTTAAATTCGCCAGACGTCACATGCAAGTAAACAAGCTAATAACGAGGGATGTTGATATTTTTAAAAATATCGGATTTTCGATATATCGATATTTTTAAATATATCAATATCGGAGTTTGATATATCGAAACCAAATATCGATAAGGGTCTGGCATACAACCTTTCTTCGTTAAACAGTGTGCCAATGAACTTATTAGATTCAAAGATCTTGGAATCATATTTGAAAACCTTAACCTTAAAACGTGATATTTTTTAGTTTTTTTTAAGTTATAATTTTTCGCAACTTTTTAGTTCGGCTAGCTAATTAAGAGTGTTATTTTTAAATATAATTTATTTTATGCTTTTAGTCTCGAAACAGCATCAAACGTACCTACTTATAATAAAATATTCGATTACAAATTAAGACCACATAAAAAATATAATCTAAAATGATACCTAATATTTTTTAATATCTTGGTGAACCTGGTGATCATATGTTCTTGATACGTGTGTAAATATTCAAGTAAATCGGATGTCTTGAAGGTGGTGAACTTTACGTTGAAAAATTCCGTTACATATATACTTAGTCTACTTGGATACAATTGTAGCTAGTATAAAGCGTGTAAAGACTACAAAATAATTTACCAATTAAAAAAATTTACTTTTATATTCAGAGTGCCTGTTACCAGTCGGTGATCACTACCGGTGTTAAACCTACTGATCACACACATCTCTGAATATTCGTCGCTTATCAGTCATAATGAAGTCGATCTCATTCCTGGTGACATACATTATTGGGGATTCGCCAAGTCCACTTCCTCTGGAAAAATGAATTCATCAAAAAGAGGCCCCGGGTCTCTAAAAAGTTGACTAGCATTTGCCCCCTGTGATTCCTGCACCCATAGCCGAATGATCCTACCCTCGATTCGCCGTGTCCTTGCACTATTGTACATTGACTTTGAAGGCGCCCATTACAATCCCCGGGCTACGGTAGGGTACCACAAAAAGCTATTTTTGGCGACGTACAACGGACGCTCTCTGCGGTTGGACGAGCACATCGCTGAGTTGGAAGAAGAGCTAAGTCACATTAACTGGCATATCGTAGGGCTATCCGATATCCGAAGACAGGGGGAGGAGAAGATGGCCCTAGATTCTGGTCACTTACTCTACTTCCGAGAAGGACACCAACCATCTCAAGGTGGCGTCGGATTTATTATCCACAAGTCACTAAAAAGCAACGCTGTGGAAGTTGGCAGCGTATCAGCTCGAGTGGCGTACCTTATCTTAAAAATAAACTTTGAAGGTTATACAAGTGTACGCCCCAACGTACGAAGACATAGGGAAAGCTATGTCTCGTACCAAGGCTGGTGGTGAAATGGGTGACTTCAATGCCAAACTGAAGACTCCTAATAAATTGTTAATATTAATTTCTTACTACAGAGAAAAACATATTACGCAATATTTTAAGAAAAAAAATCTATTATTTTTCTTATAAAAAATCGATTTTTCTAAAATCGATTATTATTCAAGTGAGAAAAATCGATTTTTTCACTCAATGTCACATCCCTACTATGTTTACTTGCGTGTGACGTCACCAGAGTTGCAACCAATCACAGAGCGTTAACATCACAGATAAAATTTCAAATAAATGTTGTATTTTATTTCGTTTAATTTGCAAAAAATATACATTACTTTGTTTAAAATTAAGTGAAATATGGTTTTTAAAGCTATTGTCTAACAGGATGACCACAATTTGCAGTGTATTTTCAATGTTGTCAAATAGCCTATTCTTACAAATGACGTCACGTATTAACGGTAGGCAGCGGCTTTGCTGTGTCCTGGTATTGCAGAAGTCTATGGGCGGCGGTGACTACTTACCATCAGGTGGCCCGTCTGCTCGTCTGCCTATCGAGGCACTAAAAAAAAAAAAAAACGTGCAAAATTCGTTCCATACTTGCACTGCCTTTGCGGGAATAGAACATAGCATTCCTTCCTAATCCGATCAAAAAGTTTTAATTCTGTTTATCCGAACATTATTAGCAAATTTTAATAATTTCTTCAGTAACCGTATTAAATGCTGGTGGTAGGATATTCATATCCGCCCGGATAGCGACCACCGTATACAGGGTGTAAAACTCGCCATAGTGGCACACGGGAGTGTGTCGCGTTCCGGGATCAGCCAGTGTACATCCGGTTTCTGTCGGGGGTCTAGAGTTGGGGTACGATGTTTGGCCGTTTTGCGGCCTTCTGAGTACTCTGACACTAGACCCTTGACCGCTTCTTCACCTTCTTGCCCATGGCGTAGTGTGAAGAAGCAGGCCGGCATAATTGTGTTGAGTAGCGGGGGATATATCGCCTCTACGCTACTTGATGCTACAATTGGACCGCACTGCGCTTACCATCAGGTGCAGTGTGGTCACTTTGCCGTGGCAGTATAAAAAAATATATATTGAGGTATATTTTTCACTAAGCCATGATTTTCAACAAAACACTAGTATAGTCCTAGTATAGCCATATTATACGTTTATTATATGAACTAATAGACATAATGAATGAAATATTAATCTTTAAATAAAGCTACCAGTAAATTGTTCGGATATAATTAACTGAAGTAATTAGAACCAAATAGATTCAAGAATGAACTATTGTTTTCAATGATCATATGTGTTAATGGAAATTCCAATAATGTAGTTCCGTGGTTTAAAACGTAGCCTGAAGCGAAAACTGTGTTCTTAATGAATGCAAGTGCAGAGATAAATAAATATACTTAACAGTCACACACATAGTCCTACCCCACACCAGGTCAAACCTGTATCGTGGGTATCAAGAACTATGAGGTCACTTTGCCGTGCCAGGATAAAATAATATGGATTAAACTTGCGATTTCTCGTTTCTCATTTAGACTGTCATAAGATAATGATAACAATGGTATTACCTGGAGTCTTATTTATGGACAAACTGGATACCTTCAGATGTACTGCATACATTCCAATTTAATTCCATTAACTGCTTCTAGTACCTTCTAGTACTCACACCTACGAAATTTAATGTGCTCTTTCCAGATTGCTCCGTGGCTACAATCATTCTCAAATAGATGAGTTCTACAAGAGCTTTTCTGGCATTAGGCTTAAAGGTTACACGCCTGAGCCATACTTGAGAAAGATGCATTCGTTGCTGCATGATCTGGGATACCCTTACAAGGAATTGCTGAATATGGTGGGTTGCAATAGTGTGTATCGGAAAATGGTATTGTTGTGATGATCTTTGGATTTTTTGACTAGTTACGTAGTAGCAAACCAAGACAGACAGGCTCCGTGGAGTAATGGATGAGTAGTCAGTTGCAAGAGTTTATGCATTTGATCTCCGCACCAAGATAAATGTTTATCTAGTCACCGAAAAATTATGGGCTTAAGTAAATAAATAACACCCAATAGACACACACATAGCCCCGATCGCACACTAAGATACGAGTCTTGTGTTGTAGGTATCAAGGACTACGAGATACTTTCGGTCTCACAACGCCCAAACCCCGGACACTAATATCTATCTGTCACACAAATATTTGTCCCAGTGTAGGAATCGAACCCACGGCCTCTCGTTTCACAGCCAGGCTACCAGCCTACTGCGCCACGGAGGCTGTCAATAAGACGCTTGCGTTCTTATAATATTTGTTTCTTATAATAGTTCGGGACACTGCCGACACCCTAGATACAGGTTTTACCTAGTGTGGGGTCATAACTATGTGTGTGACTGTGTATTTATTTATTTGTTATGATACCTGTGATATCTATGATATAGGTGGTCCTAGCGTGAAGTTAGCCTTATGGTCGTGGCGGATGTTTATCATTTTATTATGATTTCTGGACTAACTGCTAAGTTAATAGTCAAAAAGTTTGTCATAAATAGTTTTTTATGATTTTGTTTTGTGCACTGTGCCAAATACATTTTGTCATCAACAGTTCAAAAAGCCGTGTGATGATTTGATTGTCGAGTGCATATGGAGATCCCGCACCTACAATTGTACTGATATGTTCAGATCAGTACTCACTGTCGTCGGATACTGTTGCCAGTTCGATATAGCATATTTCAGGTAATATTTTTTCTATACTTTATTGTCGGCACTTCACTAAGTGAGTCACATATTGGGTAGTGTTCTCCACCATCCATGATCACATACAATATCACAAGTTTTTTTTAAGCAATACAATGTAAACGAATAGGTGGGCTAGTTAACATAATAACAATACTATTATTTATCTTAACGTCCGGGAACAGCCAGTGTACATCCGGTTTTTGTCGGGTTCCAGCGTTGGGGTACGTTGTTTGGCCATTTTGCGGCCTTCTGAGTACTCTGACACTAGACCCTCGACCGCATCTTTACCTTCTTGCCCATGGCGTACTGTGAAGAAGCAGGCCGACATGATTATGTTGAGTAGTGGGGGATAGATCGTCTCTTGCTACTTGATACTCTAATTGGACAGCACTGCGCTTACCATCAGGTGCAGTTTGGTTACTATGCCATGCCAAGATAAAAAAATACCCTGTCTCTCAAACTAGGAAACCTGTATCTTAAGAAACAGTGACAGACAGAATTATGGGGGAGGTTGCTTATCTTTGAGTAATGCTATAAAGATTGGAATTATTATAATATATTTCAGTTAATAAGCTCCAAAAAAGCCATGTATACTGAAACAATAAGGAAACAAGGATGAGATTTTTTCAATTTAGAATACAGCTGTTTACCGGAAATTGGATTTTGTGTTGCATAACGTGATGGCCTGTCTCTGATTGAGTAGAAAAAAGTCGAATAATCTTGGGTGATTTAGTATGCTCTGCCTTAAACATAACCTAAACAATAGAGTCATTTTAGATCTCTTTTGCACATGAGGTCATAATATCTATTTAATAATGTACCTGTTTCAAAAACAAAAACTGAAGAAAAGGCTTGGTGTGCTTATTAACTTTAACAATAACGTTATGTAAGTAACAATATAAAAGTACGAAATGTGTTATTCCAAATTGTGTTAAAAAATATATTCACGTTAAACGGAAATATAAAGTGTTTGTTTTGTCCTAGCCCTGCAAAATGACTACAAACTGACCACACCTGCACCTGATGGTAAGCGCAGTGCCGTCCAATTAGAGTATCGAGTAGCGTGAGACAATCTGTCCCGCGCCGGCATGATTGTGTATCATACTCAACACAATCATGCCGGCCTGCTTCTTCACACTAGGCCATGGACAAGAAGGTGATGAAGCGTTCGAGGGTCTAGTGTCAGAATACTCAGTAGGCCACAAAACGGCCAAACATCGTGTCCCAACTCTAGACACCCGACAAAAATCGGATGTACACCCGGTACGCGACACACTTGCGTGTGCCACTATGGCGGGTTTTAGACCCTATGTCCGGTGCTCGGTATCCGGACATCCGCCCGCTTTTGCTGGTGGTAGGATATGCATGGATACGCATATAAAAAATAGTAAAGTAACAATATTGATACATTACAGAGAACAAGTAGGAGCAACGACTAATTTCATAGCAGGCATGAATGCAGCAGAAGCTTTGGACATGACGGTAGACGCGCCTGAAATACTTACCCATGGCAGTTCTACGGAAGGATACGCTATGGTAAGGACACAATCTATGTTAGCATTATAAGGTCAAATTTGGATGTAGGCGGTAAAATCTGGGAAGAATTATCCGATTTTCGACAGTTCTCCGTGGCGAGTAACCAGCTGTGAAACGCAAGGCCGTGCGTTCGTTTCGAACACCGAGACAAATGTTTGTGTGACAGACAGATAGTTGTTTCGGGTCTGGGTGTTGTGGGACCGTAGTCTCTAGTAGTTCTTGATACGTATTATACAGGTTTTACCTAGTGTGGAGTCAGAACAAAGAGTGTGACTGTAATATAAAAAAATGATTCATGTACTAGTTAGTCTTTTACTATGAAAATATGCAAATATAAATTTAATGTCGTGATTATTCTACACCAAGATATCTATATTTCTCATAAATTTCTTTCCAAAGTTTGAACGATTCAGGTTTTGGTAGTGCACCCATTTTCAATTCATCATCAATGTACAAGAAATTATACCCACCATACACCACATTTACCTACTGTAACTGGGTCTAAATTAAGGTTTGAGATAATGTGGGGCGAGAACTATGTGTGTGACTATTGGGTGCATTTATTTATTTATATAGGTTACATTTTCGGCGTCTAGAACCGTCAGTCAGCGTTTAATCACATTGCGTTCGAAGCCTTTAATAAAGTAACTTTTTAGAAAGAATTTGGTCACCGAGGTTTTATATCAGATTAATTATATATTAAAAGTAAACAGAACATTACTACGCTCTCAACAACAATGTTCAGAATGTTGCAAGGGTCGTTTGAAGCCGACGGTATGTGACAGCCTTTTTTTGAGTTGCAAACAAACGTCATTCAAGTGAAAAAGGGGTAGAAAACATTTTATCAACCAACTGCATACATTAAAATTGTGTCAATGGTTTTGAATTTAGAATTGTTTTATATATTACTTCATATACATCTAACTGAAAGAATTTGCCAGAGGGATTATGATGAATAGTTTATACTATACTCAGTTTGTAATATACTACACTAGATCTATTATAAAGCCTATATATAGTATGTCACCTTCAAGTTTCTAGACTGTGCCAAGGGATTAATAATGTAATCTTGTCAAAACTCGGTCTTTATTTCTAAATAAGTAGCAAAGACAAGTTAATTAAAAGTGAACTTTAATTAACACTGCATTACCCGCACGCGAAAGCAATATCGAATTTTAATTTGAATTACTAAGACTAATACCTTTTCTTTCAAATATATTTCATATGCTAGGGGCTTATATCGTCCTTCCAGTAACGACTACGGCAAATTTTTCTTTGTTTTCTTCTTCCCTTACTCTTTTATCCTGACTTACATCAGCTTGTGTCATCTATATTACCCCTATAACAAACTCATCCCAGTGAGTCATTCTAGCCTCGTTCCTTACCACATCCTTGATGGTCACCGTTGTGGTGCCACTTGCCAATCAGTGATGGAAGATTATAAACTCATTAATTACATTACATTCGAAACTTTAAACTAAAGTGGAATCACAAGAATATCTCAATTGATATTAAAATGAACAAAATTAATAAAATTAATTATTTCATAATAAACGAATAAATTTGATCTGACGAATCCTCATTGTGATTAATTGGGGAGTGGGAAGAGAACCAGCGTCATTATCAAACGACGCCCGAGGCTTGCGTTGGAACATGTTATTTTTACATCATTAATATCAACAATATTCTGTTCATACATATCTTATTATTTTGTATATTTGATCATGTGCTTAGATTCTATATTCCTTATTAATATAAAAAATATACTCGGTGGCGTAGTTGTAATGCGTCACGACTGCTGTCCTCGTTAAATAAACTTTACTTTACTCGTAATTGAGTTGTTCTGAAATACTGAAGAAATTTGCAAAGTAATTATTTTAATTAAATTTCATTAATAAAACCAGAAGGAAAAATAAGTGAAGATCAGTAATTGCTCACTGTTTCTTACAAAACATATATACATATACACTCACACCTGTAATCTCCGAAGGGGTAGCCAGAGGTGTAAGCTCACTGCTCATTAGAGCCACCCGGCATCCAACCGGTATCGCCTCGTCGCTCGGCGTCCATTTGTTGTCGGTAGGTGGTCTACGGGTCTGACCCTAACGTAGCCTTTAGGCCGAAGGCTAGTTTGGGGTCTGAACTGTGTGTGTGACTGTTGGATGTATTTATTTCACAGCTAGCTATTTGCTACGTAGGTTGTCTCTAAATTTGATTGGATTAAGTTACCAAACATTTTCCAGCTGCCTCGGTAGCCCAATTGTAATTGCTTACGCGGTACGACTGCTGTGCCTCTCTGGTTCAATCCCCGGGTCGGGTAAAGAGATATTGGGTTTTTCTATCATGAAATACGCAGGATCAGCAGTACTTTTTCCAGCTATACGTGTTCGATCAGAAGGACAAGATGACTCTCCTGGACAGTGCCATCACGATCACTCCAGCTGCGTACTTTGACGTCAATGTATACGTGTGGGCAATAAGCTCCTCCACCTACGTCAACAAACTGGCCTTGAGGAGCAGGAAATGTATACTGGAAACGGTAAATTCCCATATTTATTATATTATACACGGTTAGTCAGAAAGAGTGTCTAAGCCAACTTAAAGTATCACAGATGATGATTATATCATCCGCCATTATATCTACCACGACTATATTATCTCATAAAAATATTATATTTTTATTTTCACATAATAATTAAATATTGTTTATTTTTATTTCAAACACAACCGCGCACAACCCTATCACTGTTTAATATAAAGAAGCGGACCCCTGCGCAGCGTCTTTCTCATTCCTAATTATGATTTACGGGGTGTCTATATGTATTTTGGTTATCTAGAACTCGCCATTTCCCGAGGTAAATGTCCTTAAATGAAAACACACCCAATCATAGGGTTATGTTTTCCCATATTCGAATAACATTTTTGAATTGTAATATCTTGGAAGTGTCAATTTGACAAATATAGCGAAATATATAATACAGATCATTGCCGAGAAGGGCCAAAGTATGAATGCTGATATTATCGAGTTACCATGCCTTGCAGCTTAGACGCGTGGTGGCTTACCACGCTAGTTGTCCTTTAGAAATAAAAGTAATTGTATGTTTTGGTTTGATATTTAAAGGGATCACCATTAAATAGTATTATTACAATAATGAACGTCCTAGTCTTTACTACCTCCTATAAGATTTGAAGAATTATTTTTGCATTTCATAGCGTATTTATTGAGGAAGCTTAAAAGTTATCTCACATCACGTTTTGGCCCACGACAGCGGATCAAATGGTCGTTATAAAGGCGCCGCGAGCAATAGCCAATGTTGTACAAACTAATATTGTATTATCATTCTTAGAAAGTTCAATTTAGGTTGTCGATCTTATGCAACCGCAATCATTTCCTTATATATTTTCCTTTTGAGTAGATCAAATATTTTGCTGACCATTTGAACAACCTGTTAGCATCAGATATTCAGCCCGCGTGACGTATTGGAAAGGCGCTTTGATATTTCTCTGAAATGGGTATTATCTTACTGAATAGTAAAGTGGCATTTATATTATTAAAGTGTTGTTTGAGGTTTGTGCACATAGAGAAGAATATGCAATATTCGTGACATAACAGCCCCCGTGGCTTTCCGTGGCGTGGTGTTTAGCGGCTGTGAAACGAGAGGCCGTGGGTTGGATTCCCACACCGAAACAAATGTTTGTGTGACAGACAGATATTTGATTTGGGTCTGGGTGTTGTCTGACCGTAGTCCCTCGTAGTTGTTGATACCCTCGATACAGGTTTTACCTAGTGTGGGGTCAGAACTATGTGTGTGACTGTTGGGTGTATTTATTTAATATAACATAGAAAACAAGAGCTCATGCCTATATTCCTGTTGCAATAGGCAGAGGTGCAAATAGTAAAACCACGATGCCCTAAGCTTTTACCATCACACTAATTCCCACCTGAAATGAAAATAATATCAGATCGTCCCAAGTCCTAAGTAAGACCGGCAGAGTCCAACAGGTTAGGTTACATGCGGCATAGTCCTAGGCTCACATCACTATGAACCTAGGACTATGCCGGTTTCTCAGTGCCAATGAAACTATGTAAAAGTATCAAGTATAAATAGCAATAACTGTACAAACATTTAATATCTGTAACGATTTTGGGTATCTTAATATGCGTTAACTACTTTCGGGAATTATAAGTCAAAGAACTGAGGCAAACTCATACGAAAGTATTATGAGGCAAGAAGTTTATCTACTTAAGGATCGCGGGAAATCCTCTGAGATTGATTCTACCAAAACGGCTAACGAATGTGAAAAAGGCAAGTGTTTATTCATATTGCAACGTCTACATTTATAAGGGAAAGGGATTGTTAATATAACTGGCAGGTACGAATGGCTGGTTACAATTAAATAAATTCATATATTGAGATATAATATTTATAAAACGAATAGCGAGTGATAACGAAGAGTACTGAGACAAGATAGTCCTGCCGGCGGGCACGAGGAGCAATGGGGGACGGTGACGCATAAAAACGTACCCATTAGGTGTGCGGAACTTCACTGCTGCAAGCACATCTGGTTGATGGATCCAACCACGCAGTACCTTCCACATATATTTAATTAAGAAGACGTCTCTCCTAAGTAAGTAATATCTAAGTGTAAGTTCCTTACAGTATCCCACATTTACCTTTGATTGGGCTATTGGCATTGTGCTGAGCCTACAAACCGAGGAGCTGCGAGAGGTCTAGACCATATAATGAATAGAGTTACCAATTTCAAAACTACACATATTATTGTGTATCCCCTATAATTAATATAAATTCGCCAGTGCAGTCATATTTTATTTTAGTATATTTCTATTTAATATGTCTTTGACTTTTACATGAGAAAATCTCAGAAACGACATGAGTTTAAATAAGTTTTGACATACACTTGAAGTTACAGCGAAAATTTAATATTATTCATTTTTGTTAAATAATAGTAAAATCGAGCCTGTATAATACGCTGTCCCACTGCAAGGATAATAATGAGAAGAGTTTAGCCTTGGTCATACACACCAGCCTAAACCTGAAATACACCAAACACCTTTGAAATTATTATAAAAAATTGTCATAGATACAGCTTTACAATATTTTATAAACACTGGTTGAAGTGGAGGGTTTTATATGTATATTTTAATTTCTTAATGGTTTCTTATGTTTACGCGAACATTAAACATTGAAATAAAACCACGGGGCCGTCCGTCCCGCGACCATGTAGGCAGTAAAGCTTTCGAAATTAAAAAACTCGGGACTAAAAAAGTTAACTAAACCTCGATAGAATCCATAAAATAAGTTTTAATTTCTTGTTAGAATAGTTGAAATGTAACTGGATCCTAGGATATCCTCATTTTAGTACACACTTAAGATAAATGTGAATATTTTTTTGGAAGATGTTTTGTACGTTATTTCAGAATAACTATAGAAATTCTATTGATGTAGAAAGTTTTGTAATGACGCCTTATTTATACTATTTTTATATAGCGATTGGATCAGTAGAATTCGCAGCCATTTTTTGGAACTCTGCGTATTTTTTACGATTTGTATGACAAACGGCCATAAAATCTTATCCAAATATAAGTCTATTCATTCAATATTCATCGAAGGCTTTAAAGTCTAACAGGGTTCTACAAAAAAGGTGAGCGAATATACATGGTTTGCCACTCAGTATAAGCGTTAAAAAACTGCTATGAGAACGAGCATTCATAAATACTAATACACTTTTATTGTGCTTTTTAAGACCGAAGTATTCACTTTGCCATGAGTTTTAATATGAATATATAATCTGATAGCAACACGGCCCGGAATCTCAATTCACTAATTAGATTTTTAAAAAATGGAACTACTTAATAGAAAGAAAATATTAGTTAATTTGCCCGCGGCTACGCCCGCGTGGTGGATATTTTTGGAAGAAAAGGTATAAAATCCATGGATACCTCTTAAGCTATTACATCTTCCTGTATTATGCTATCCCGTAGGAACCGTGCATTTTCTGGTATAAAAAGTAGCTCAACTAACACTATGCAAAAAAATATGTGGATCCCTTGCTCTGTATAAAACAAAACTATCCCACGGGAACCGTAAATTTTTCCGGGATTAACGAAGCCTATGTGTTATACCAGACTATAGTCTATCTCTGTGCCGAATTTCAACCAGATCCGTTGTAGCCTGATTGAGTAAGAAACATCCATCCATCCAAACATTCGCATTTATAATATAAGTCGGATTATTGATAAACTCCCGATAAAAGAGTTCATATAAACTTATTCCCCTATTTTACCCCCTTAGGGGTGGAATTTCCAAGAATCCTGAAATACATATTTTTTATTTTTAACTAAAAGGCTGATTACTATTATTACTATTATATTAATTTTCATGAATTTAACATAAAAAAAATGACGGACTTTCATACAAACTATCATCCCCTATCTTACCCCCTTAGGGGTGGTATTTCCAAAAACCCTTCCTTAGTGAATGCTTACGTCATAAAAGGTACCTACTTTCAAAATTTCAAGTCTATAACCCCAGCCGTTTAGGCTTTGAGAGGATTGGCCCGGACTTGGCAGACTGCCAGTACGGGTTCCGGCATGGTCGATCGACCATACATGCGATTCTGCGGGTCAAGGCGCAGGCGGAGGACGCTGTGGCTCGGGGCAGGGTAGTAGTGGTGGTGTCTCTCGACATCGCCAACGCTTTTAATACCATTCCCTGGGCCTGTATCAAGGAAGCACTGCGATACCACGAGGTACCACTCTATCTTCAACGTCTGGTCCACTTGTACTTGTCTAACAGGTGCGTGGTGTATCCGGGCGTTGACGGGTGGTACCGGAGAGTTATGTCATCCGGTGTTCCACAGGGATCGGTGCTCGGCCCACTCCTGTGGAACATAGGGTACGACTGGGTGCTCCGTGGTGTCAATCTCCGAGGAGTCGCTGTCGTCTGCTACGCAGATGACACTCTTGTAACAGCGACGGCAGGAACCTTTCGGGAATCCGCCCTGCTCGCCTCATTCGGTACAAAAATGGTGATGAGTAGGATTCGGCGACTAGGCCTTACGGTGGCCCTGAATAAAACCGAGGCTCTATGCTTCCATGGGCCTCGAATGGGGCCGACTAGGGAAGCACACATAATGGTGGATGGCGTGCGTATTCCCATTGGCTCAAACATGAAGTACCTTGGTCTGACTCTGGACAGCCGGTGGGATTTCCGCGCGCATTTCCAGACATTGTCGCCGAAATTGGTGCGGACGGCGGGCGCCCTTGGAAGCCTGCGGCTGAACCTGGAAGGTCCTGGCAACCCTTGCCGAAGTTTGTACGCTGGAGTCGTGCGGTCCATGGCCCTCTACGGCTGCCCCGTTTGGGCCGGGTCCCTAAGCGCTCGCTGTGTCGCATTATTGCATAAACCACAGCGTTTAGTGGCGCAGCGTATCGTCAGGGGCTACCGCACGATCTCCCATGAGGCGGCCTGCATATTAGCCGGTACTCTACCTTGGGACTTAGACGCCAACTTGCTCTCGTCAGTTTTCTTCTGGCGGGAGGAGGCGTCCCGTCCCGGGGTTAGATTGGCTCCCAGGGAGGTCAAGGCCCGACTGGCCTCCGTCCGCAGAGCCGTCTTGGATGAGTGGTTAGCCAGGCTGGGGACTCCGAATGCAGGCTTGAGGACTGTCGAGGCAGTGCGTCCTGTTTTTAGCCAATGGCTTGACAGGCGCCACGGTGCACCGACATTCCGTCTGACACAGGTACTGTCGGGTCACGGATGTTTCGGTTCGTTCCTGTGTCGGATCGGAAAAGAGGAGTCTGCCGTGTGCCACCACTGTGGTAGCTGTCGAAATGACACGGCCCAACATACCCTTGCGGAGTGTCCAGCCTGGGATGAAGAGCGCAGCGCTCGCAGGTCAGCTGTCAATGGAGACCTTTCTCTGCCGGCTGTGGTATCTGCCATGGTCGGCAGACAAAGGTCGTGGCGTGCGATGGCCTCCTTCTGCGAACGTGTTATGTTGCAGAAGGAGAGCGCCGAACAGGATCGGCAACGAACCGATCCCGCTCGTCACCAAACGAGAAGGAGGCGCCGAGTCTGACGATTGACTGGCACCTCCCGCCCTGTGGAATGGGGGCCCTGAAGAATTCTACCACGGTATACCCTGCCTGTCGTAAGAGGCGACTAAAAGGGATCACAGGGGTCGCGGCTGCACAGCGAGGGATGTGCGGCCTTTATGTATATATCTTCATGGTGCGACCCTGAGGCGGTTGGCAGCGCGAAACATCGCGCTGCTACTGTAAATTGTGGGGGGCATCTAGCCCAAGAAGAGACGGGCCGTAAAGGTACGGCACAGGGATGGTTCCGGCAGCAATCCAGAGTACACTCAGGATCCCCCGGGATTGTCCCACATGTGCTGCAGAAGGCTACCGCGGGGTTTTTAGTCGGTACACCGGCGTAGGAAAATTGGTTAGGGTCCCGATCTAGTAGTCCTTCGGGCGAACTGGGTCGGAAGGTCGGTGAGTCCGGCATAACCATCTCTCCTCCCCCGAGGACCAGAAGGTATCCGTAAGATGGATTTTCCCCGCGGGAAAAAAAAAAGCCGTTTAGGCTGTATTTTGATCGATGAGTCAGTCAGTTTCTTCTTTTATAAATACCTAGTCAGGTCATAAATTTTGTCACATGTTTAATATAAAATAATTGAAACAAGTTTATTCATTATGTAACCATTTATATACCAAAATGAAGTTAACAAAACATAGATTCTTATGACACTAAAGTTTATTCAAAATGACCTCCGTGATTTTGAATACAGGCCTTCAATCTGCGCGGCCAGTTGTCTATCGCAGCACGAACGAGGTCCATGTCAATATCGGCGGCTGCCTTAATCAAGGATGTCTTGAGTGACTCCAAATTGGGATGAGGCTTTGAGCACGCCTTTTCCTCCAATTGTTGCCATATCTTGTAATCTAACGGATTCAAATCTGGACTGGAGGAGGGCCAGTCTTCGTGCCGGATGAAGTCGATTTCACGCGCAGCCAGCCAGCCAGGTCATAAGTATTGTCACACAACAAAAACTTTTATTTTAGAATGCTGGCCACAAAAAAGATTATTGAATTCGAATTTCAAATTGTTCATGAAAAAAAAAATGTATACTTTTTAGAATTTTACCTATTTTTAAATATGGAGTGGACGCTTAAAGATGACTGTGTCGCAGTAATTGCGTTGCATCGTTGCGGTTACGCGCCAATTCAAATTTTTGACATACTGAAAAATTTGAATATAACCAAAAGATTCGTTTATCGTACCATCAAACGATACAATGAAGACTCTAGTGTAGATGACAGGTCAAGAAGTGGTCGCCCTCGGTCTGTTAGGACTCCAGCAGTGATAAAAGCTGTGAAGGCGCGAATTCAAAGAAATCCCAAACGTAAGCAGAAACTGTTGGCCCTTCAGATGGGGTTAAGCAGAACCACGGTGAAAAGGGTGTTAAATGAAGACTTAGGGCTTCGGGCATATCGAAGAAAAACAGGACATCGTTTGAATGCTCGTCTAATGGACCTGAGACTGAAGAGATGCCGCGCTTTGTTGAAGCGGTACGCGGGAAAAAAATATCGGGAAATTCTTTTTTCAGATGAAAAAAATTTTACCGTAGAAGAGAGCTACAACAAACAAAATGATAAGGTGTACGCACACAGTAGTGAAGAAGCGAGCAACCGTATTCCGCGTGTCCAACGAGGTCATTTTCCATCCTCGCTCATGGTATGGTTGGGAGTTTCTTATTGGGGCTTAACAGAGGTACATTTTTGTGAGAAAGGTGTAAAAACGAATGCAGTTGTGTATCAAAATACAGTCCTGACGAACCTTGTGGAACCTGTTTCTCATACCATGTTCAATAACAGGCACTGGGTATTCCAACAAGATTCGGCGCCAGCTCATAGAGCGAAGAGCACACAAGACTGGCTGGCGGCGCGTGAAATCGACTTCATCCGGCACGAAGACTGGCCCTCCTCCAGTACAGATTTGAATCCGTTAGATTACAAGATATGGCAACACTTGGAGGAAAAGGCGTGCTCAAAGCCTCATCCCAATTTGGAGTCACTCAAGACATCCTTGATTAAGGCAGCCGCCGATATTGACATGGACCTCGTTCGTGCTGCGATAGACAACTGGCCGCGCAGATTGAAGGCCTGTATTCAAAATCACGGAGGTCATTTTGAATAAACTTTAGTGTCATAAGAATCTATTTTTTGTTAAGTTTATATTGGTATATAAATGGTTACATAATGAATAAACTTGTTTCAATTATTTTATATTAAACATGTGACAGAATTTATGACCTGACTAGGTACATATCAACCTTCCGGAACAAAATATCGTTGTTTAAAAGGAGTTAGCGGATAAACTGACAGTTATTATTATGTATAGATGCAAAAAGTCTTCATGAATTACACTGATATGTTATGAAAATATTAATATATCTTATATTTAAATACTTAAGCTTAAACTTGTATCTGAAAAAAGACAAAATTCGAGGGTCTAGTGTCAGAGTACTCAGAAGGCCGCAAAATGGCCAAACATTGTACCCCAACTCTAGACCCCCGAGAAAAATCGGATGTACACTGGCTGATCCCGGAACGCGACACACTTGTATGTCTAAGGCCGGTTTTACACCATGTGTACGGTGGTCGCTATCCGGGCGGATATGAATATCCTAACACCAGCGAATTTGAAGCGAATATAGTTACGCTCGTTTCTTAGAATATTTATTTTAATAGAGGACTTACGGATAAAATTAGTTTAAAAGGAATATGTTCATTGAACAATCTGTATCACAGGATCAATAAGATTTCTACATAATTTGAGAATTCTTCTTCTAGGAATTATATTTTTATGCAGTGATTAGTATCTATCCATTTTTGGTTAGTAGATTCCCTAGAAACTTGGACCACAATGTAACTTTTAACATCTGATTAACGTGTTTTATTAAGGTTGATTGTTGGTGCTCCATGTTGGCATGCAATTAAATGACAAGCGTTCATATTATAAATTATAACAAACAGGCCAGCGTTCGTCCTAAAATTAATTAAAACTTCGCGCTGGGCTAGCGGCTCGTTTGCGCGAAATGAGTTTTGAGTTGTGTACGAAAACAGGCTTCAGTATTTATAAAATAATAAACCACTGCATGGAACGTTTAAACAAGTTTAGTCGCATATTTTTTAAAGGATTTTAAAATCGGGTCAACTGTTCACATTGTATTGTCAACAAACTTAATTTTTATTTAATTTCAAGGTGAGAAAGTGGTAAATATTATTTGTAAGACGCTTAAAAAATAAACATCGATAAAATCTGAATGTGGCATCTACTTTACTGACGAATAAAAAACATATTTCACTACCAACTCAAATACATTGTTCAAAATGAATATAACTATAATCGAAATTACAATTTCCACACGAACAAGTTATTTATGAAACCCGGAATGTATTATCTGTATATATAAAAGAAGAAGCTGACTGACTGACTGACTGACTGACTGACTGACTGACTGACTGATCGATCAACGCACAGCCAAAACGGCTGGGGTTAGAGACTTGAAATTTTGACAGTAGGTACCTTTTATCACGTAGGCATCCACTAAGGAAGGGTTTTTGGAAATACCACCCCTAAGGGGCTAAAGTAGGGGATGATAGTTTGTATGAAAATCCGTCATTTTTGAAGTTAAGTTTATGAAAATTAGTATTTGGCCTTTTAGTCAAAAATAAAAAATATATATTTCAGGATTTTTGGAAATTCCACCCCGAAGGGGGTAAAATAGGGGAAGAAAGTTTGTATGAAAATCTGTCATTTTTGCAGTTAAACGCATGAAATTTGGTATTTGGCCTTACAGTTAATAATTAAAAACACATATTTCAGGGTTTTTGGAAATTCCACCCCTAAGGGGGTTAAGAAAGTTTGTATGAAAATCCTTCATTTTTGAAGTTAAATGCATGAAAATTGGTATTTTGTAGTGTATACTTTTTGTCTCACACATGACCTCCACGCGGGCGGAGCCTCGAGCAACAGCTAGTAATGTATATCTTAAGCAGGGCTAACACAACAAAACAATTCTAGCTTCATGTTAGCATTACTCTGAAATTGAGGAGTTAACTTTAATGTTAGTTCTAACTTGGTCTAACCTATAAGACACTATAAATATCTGTATTATATAGAATAGAATTAGTTTTTTTGTATTTAATGGTATTTTTTTTTGTTTTTGTGCAACAGGATGCCGGTGCGGGCGTCAGTTTCTACCAGGGGTGTATGAGTCAGCTGATGTTGCGCCGCACTGTGAACCTTTGTCGCTGCCTGCCCTTCGAATATTCAGGTGCAATACAAGACCATTCATCTTTGTTAATCGACTTAAAAAAAGAGGAGGTTCTCAATTACTCGATTTACTCGAAGACGCCTGGATCGATTCAAGAAATTATTTTTTTGTTTAAAAGTGTATACTTTCCAGGTGGTCCTATTGGCACCAAGTCAGGATCTGATGATGGGATCTCAGAAAAATCCAGGGAAACCCTAAAATTTTATAAGAACCCATAATTTGTTTTTATTGAAGTCGGTTTACTTTTTATGACGTAAAAAACTTTTAATCATTTTGTTAAAGAAGTGTAAGATATCTTTCGATTCAAACTATTAAAGCAATATTCTTCGTAATTTCGTAAGTTTACATGTCAAGCTACCGTCACTTTTTTTCTCTTAAAACATTCTACATAATTTTTAAAATCCCTTGCCGCTTATTTTTTTTAAAACAATAAATACAACCGGCCAGTCATTCGAATCAATCAGCTGAGTGCTCCGCCATCTACCATCCTTAATCCTATTACCTTTGGTTTATAATCATCTTATGATTAAATGTACTGTTAACATGCAAATAATTATAGAGGAAGAGCCCGTGAACCCCAGACCTACGTTATTTTATAAAAGCTGAAAGTTTGTCAGCGCATGCTCCCAACACAGGTAAGAACGATGGACCATTATGAAGTTTGGGTTACAGTGGCTTTGGCAGGTAAGAGTCACTAAAGGTGTGTAAAATACCGATCTAATAATAATAATAATACTAGCCCTGTATTAAACATTGTCCCACTGCTGGGCACGGGCCTCCTCTACTAATGAGAGGGGTTAGGCTTTAGTCCACCACGCTGGCCTAATGCGGGTTGGCAGACTTCTCATACCTTCGAAAAACTCTCAGATATGCAGGTTTCCACACGATGTTTTCCTTCACCGTTAAATACCGATCTAAATACATCAAATAATAAAGTGCGATTTTTTGGTATTACCTTTAGAATATTATTAAAAATCACGTTATTCATCGCCAGACACTTAACATCGTGGCAACCCCTTGCCAGACACCTTTAATGGTCATGAAATTATAATTTTACTTACGTTATAGTATAAAAGCTGATTTTTATAAATAATACTTGGGTAATAAATAGATGATGTTTCCTCATTAGCCAGACACTTTTGATAGTTCCAACCCCTTGCCAGACAAGCATGTAGGGTAGCTGTAGGAGAGCGCGAGTATGGATTGTACAGTCTTACTATTTTGTAGTTTATGATGGTATCAACCAGTCAACAAAGACAGGCCAATAACTGATTTAAAATTCACAATTATTTTCAGTTTAATTATTAATTGTCAGTTTATGATCTAGGAACACATAAGTACTAACAATCACAATGTTATTGAAATAAACTATTATTTAAACTGCAATATAATTTACAAAGTGTTACAACATAATTAACTTTCTGTATTGACTAAGAGTAGTTATTAAGATTTGTTTTATATTGTAAATTTGAGAAAATTTTAAACTTTTTTGTGGTTACAGCAACACTTAATCTCTTACCATAATATCACTGCCTAATTAGCAGTTAAACAAAAACTTCAAATATTCATTAAAGTACCATCAGTTTTAATAAAACTAAAAGATGAATTACCATCAGATTTTAACACCAGAAATTAAAACAAAAATCAATAAGGTAGGAAATAGAACATGGTATTTTTAACTTAATGAATTGTTTAGTTTATCAGAATGAACAAAATTAAAACTCATCCTGTAAATTTTAAAACCAGAAGCGACTCACCAAATTTTAAATATATCCATAGGAACATGACCTATGTAGGTAGGCAGGCAAACAACCAGCTATCGCAGTACTTGCACTACCAGAGAACCGCCTCAACAACTCAACAGCGCCAGGGGACACTATCCACAGCAAATGGAATTTTAACACCAAAATCATTAACACAGTAAACATTGACACTTAATTTTGATTATCGTTTAAACGATTTAGTTTGGAACATAAAATAAATCAAAATGATTTACAAAACTTAAGGGACTTACTATAATTTATAAACATAGCACATCCAAATGATTCTCAACATTCGCAACCTAGAAATTTACTGGAGACTAGCAAATTTACAGTACCATTGAGCACATTTTACCACGTGTAAAGCGGTAGCATATTACACTTTACCATCACTATTTTATTTCGGATGATAGAATTTCAATAATATATAAATTTTTGCACAACCTTTTGTTTTATGCACTTTTTTGCACAACCCAAAAAAGTGCATAAAACTAATGATTAATGTTTTCCGAACTCTCAAACAACAAAAATAACATGTTACGAGACTGTAGGATTTACATCACCTGATTTACGATAGTGGATGTCGAGTTCAATCCCACTTCTGATATCCGGGTTCTATGTGTTGTGGTCAGAATGGCTGAGGTCATGACGTCATCATAGGTCATGACTATGAGAGTTATTCATCCTTCTTTGATCTTCAGATAACCAGGATGCATAGCGTACGATAGTTCAGTAGAAATAACACACTTTCTGTTCATTGTTTATTAAGCTACACCGGTTCGGAATGCAGTTATCCACGCAAAGAAGCCGGCAATAAAACCTGTAGTTGCTCTTTTAAACATATCACTTTTACATCAGTTGACAATTACACTTTTTACTTATTCAGTCCAATAATTAACAAAAACGACAACCGGCCTTCAATAATAATATTTTTACATTGTATTATTTACATTGTATTTTAACCTGTTATTGACATAATAAATTATTTTTTTAACAATTTAAGGTAGTTGTAGCATCGAATGTATTTTCTTAAAATGTTTTTAAAATTTACATAGACTATCAGTAGAAATAACAACTGCGCAGTGAGGGACCGTGGTAGACTTAACTCGCTATCTCACCCATATGCATACTGCCTCGCGCTCTCCTACAGCTACCCTACATGCTTGTCTGGCAAGGGGTTGGAACTATCAAAAGTGTCTGGCTAATGAGGAAACATCATCTATTTATTACCCAAGTATTATTTATAAAAATCAGCTTTTATACTATAACGTAAGTAAAATTATAATTTCATGACCATTAAAGGTGTCTGGCAAGGGGTTGCCACGATGTTAAGTGTCTGGCGATGAATAACGTGATTTTTAATAATATTCTAAAGGTAATACCAAAAAATCGCACTTTATTATTTGATGTATTTAGATCGGTATTTTACACACCTTTAGTGACTCTTACCTGCCAAAGCCACTGTAACCCAAACTTCATAATGGTCCATCGTTCTTACCTGTGTTGGGAGCATGCGCTGACAAACTTTCAGCTTTTATAAAATAACGTAGGTCTGGGGTTCACGGGCTCTTAGACCATTATGACACATTAGAGAAATTTGTTTATTTAATGTACTAGCTCTGTCCGAAGTGTTTTTCCTATAACAGCCATATTTTTTAGACTCGTATATCGTAACTTTTTGAAGTGATAACTTCTTATGGGAGTGTAAACCGCTTCGTAACGTAACGCGTTACGGCGCCAATCTGTCTGGCTTCTTTATTAATTGCTATTTCTGTCGTTCCATAATCTCTGTGCTATATTTTTTTAAGTGAAACTTCTTTAGAATCGTTCTTATTTAATTTGAGTGGGATAGAGACGCACACGTAATTTTTTTTCTGGCACGGTTCAGTGGCCACAGTGCATCTTATTGTAAGCGCATTGCCGTTCAAGTAGAGTATCAAGCAGCAAAAATCAACTATACCCACTTCGACACAATCATATCGGCTTGCAAAATCTACGTGATATTAAATGTCCTATAAACTTCACGGTTCGGCTCTCATTGTGCGGTCATTTACTATGCTAATATAGTTCGCAGCGTGGTATTTATATAGCATATAGCTGTCCTAAGTAAATAGGCTATCAAACATAAAAATATTTTTGATGAGGATGGTAGTTTATTAAGATTAGACCGTTAAAGCAAACGCATACATTTCAACTTTCATTATACATTTTGGATCATCGACAAAAATATAGAAATGAGTTGGCCATGAGGATAAATTATGTTCATCTTCCATAAAATTATATAATAATCTTATTCGTTATTAATACATTTCATTTCAGTTGTCGGATCGCACAAACGACTTTACCAACCAAAACTACAAAGAAGGCACTTGTATTCTGGCTGATCGGGGCCAATGCCATCAAAGTTCATTTCGAGATTATACCTAGATTCGGCATGTTATTAGTTATAACTAATAATAATTTAGGTTGTTTAAAGGTCTTGTCAAAAAACAATTCAATAATAATATCGTACTGTCATTTTATTTCAAGTATTATTAGATAATAGCGGAAGGTATTTTTATTTTATTTTATTTTTATTTTATTTATTAGGGATCACCAACAAAATTTACAATTTCACATCAGTACATAACACATAGGCCAAACAATACTAAACTAATTGTAATTTTAATTATAGGTAATCACAACATGCTCCTTAGAAATAATAATAATAACATATAATTATTGTGAATAAACTAAATTAAACAAAAAGTACATATTTTCTTCAATGTTTTTTTCAAATTTATCAGATTGTTATAATTCATAAATATTTTTTGATATAATTCTTCTAAATGAAGATGTAGTATCATGAAAAATGTCCAGATCGCTAATTTTATTTGAAAGTCGGTTATACAGAGCAGACAGACGAGGGATGGGAGAATGTTTACCTACGTTGGTTCGACAACGCCGGACATGAAGTATAGGACGCGATTTCCGAGGAGGGCGTGAAGGAACACTCAAAGCAAATTTAAACACTAAATTGGAACAGTCGTATTTATTATTTAATATTTTGTGTAAATTTACCATGTCTAACATATCTCTTCTAGCACTAAGAGGTTGAATTTTGAGGTACTTTAGCCTATCTTGATAAGTTAGTACATGTTTGGGCATGCGTCTATGATATGCTAAATGTTTAATTAGCTTTTTTTGGACACTTTCAATTCTTTTATCATGTATCGCATAACTAGGTGACCAGATATCAGAACAGTACTCAAGCTTACTTCTAACGTAACAATTGTAAAGTAACATTGTAGTTGATATCTGTCTGAATTCTTTACTGCTTCGAAGCACAAACCCGAGAGACTTATTAGCTGCGCCAAGAATTTTATCAATATGGTAAGTAAATTTTAATTTGGAATCAACATATACTCCCAAATCACGGATATAAGGCACTTCTTTTAATATAGTATCTGCTATGCTATAATTAGTCCGAATTACATTACGTTTCAAAGTGAATTTTATGTGGTAGCATTTTAATGGATTTAAATACATATTATTAGTGTGACACCATTCTATTAGCATATTTATATCTGATTGTAATAACTCTGAGTCATTCCTAGATTTTATAACACGCATTAACTTTAAATCATCAGCAAATAAGTAATACTGTGAATATTGAAATAATTTAGTAATATCATTAATATATACGTTAAAGAAAAGTGGACCTAAATTTGAGCCTTGGGGTACTCCTGAAGATGCTAAAAACGGTTTAGAAGCGCGACCATCTATTACGACGATAGAAGTTCTATTTTTTAAATAAGATTCACACCAATATAGTAATGGACCACTAATACCTATGATATTAAGCTTTTTCACTAGTATTTTGTGATTTACTTTATCAAATGCTTTCGCAAAATCTGTATATATTGCATCTACTTGATATCCACTATCTACAGCTAGAGCTACATCATCTATATACTCCAATAAATTAGTGTTGGTGGACTTTTTCAGCAGAAAACCATGCTGGTGTGGTGATATTTTATTTTTTGCAATGTTGTATATATGTTGATAAACTAGAGATTCAAAGATTTTAGCGAAAGTTGACAAAATAGAAATAGGTCTGTAGTTTGAAATTAAATCTTTTTTACCATTTTTAAATACCGGGACGATTCTCGCTTCTTTCCAATTATCAGGGAATGTACCAGTTGATAATGATTTGTTAAATATTGTGTATAATGGTATTAAAATATTATCTATAGTTTTGTAAATGAATATTGGAGGAATATTATCTGGACCGATACCTTTAGTTAAGTTCAGCCTACGAACAACACTTTTTATTGCCTGTTTGTCTATATGAAGGTCACATCCGCCACTTTGAAATGCATCAATAGGTAGAGTGTTAGTGTCAACTTCATAAACAGAGGAAAAGTGCGTGGCAAACAAGTCACACACATCATTCACATTATCAGCTATTAAATCATTAAGGTACATTGTAGGTGGATAATTGGAACTGTTTTTCTGCAAATTTTTGATATGTGTCCAAAAATACTTTGGATTCTTAGCTATTTGACTTTCTATACTTGCGATATAACTATTATAGTTTTCTTTAATTAATCTATTACAGTCCGTACGTAAATACTCAAACTCTAATTTATCTAAAGGATTTTTAAATCTTTTGAATTTTTTATGATACTTTAACTTACGTTTTAACATGCGTTTTAGTAACGGTGTAAACCAAATAGGATGTTCTTTACCCCTTTTTTTTGCAATGAACGGTACATACTTGATAATAATTTTTCTTAAAATATCATAGAATCTTTCCACCATTTCATTGACTGTCAAACATTCTATTATTTCCACATTCCAATTTATTTCACGGAGTTCTAAATTTATTGATTCATAATCAGCTTTACGGAAGTTGTGTTTAGGATGAGGATTATTTTGAATATATGTTTGGATTGTATGTGTGTTAATTGTTATATTTAATGGTGGGTGCAGCATGTCAACTTCTCTTATAGGAGTAAGGCATTCAGTTACTTTAATTATATTGTTAGCATTACTCATTATCAAGTCTAAAATTTTATTATTACAGTTACTCACATTGTTAAATTGAACAATATTATTAAGTGACATAAAATCTACTAAATTACATTTTAATACACAGTTGTTATAGTTATTAGGTTCAGTATGCTTATTGTCGTGACTGAGATCCCAACCAATACTGCTCATATTAAAGTCCCCAATTATAATTGTATTTTCTCTAGCTGATTGTATAGCTATATTGCACTTATCAAAGTAGACATCTAAAGAATGTTGGGTAACTGGTGGAGGTAAGTAAACTGCTCCTAAAGTAAGGTAATCCTTATTGGAATTATCTAATTTTAATGTGATCCAAACGTCCTCGCAATCACTCTCCCAATCAAATACTCGTCGCGAGATATAATCTTTTTTTATGGCAATTAACACTCCTCCACCTCTTTTTTTGGTATTATGCAAGGAAGATGTCTCTCTGTCTCTTCTGTATACTGTATAGCGGCAATCAAATATTTCTGAATCATATATGCTACTGTTTAACCAAGTCTCTGTAAAGATTATCACATCATAATTATTACTTAATATTTGTTGACGTACATTCAAAGTATTTAATCTAAGGCCTCTAACATTCTGATAATAACAATATAAAGGTAATTCTAATGATAACATAATATATATTTTTTTAAATCAAGATAAGTAAATTAATTATAATTAGCTAACAAGTGCGACATTAATCAACTAAGTAATAAATATAGTTATAATAGTTGAAATATTTAAAAGAAATCAGAGAAATAATAACTAAGAACTACAGAGGTGGGTACTAATTACTAAAGCAGTACCACCAGCAAATAAGCAAGGTTAAAAAAAACCTATTTTAAATGAGTCAATGAATCACTTGAATTTATTAATATATACTCCGAAGTCTCCGTTTTTCGTACGTATATTTTCCCGCTTTTAATCCATACGAATCTATAGTGCAGGTCTTTGGCCCGCATTCTAGTTGCAGCATGAAGACTTTTCACTGCCGGCGAAAGGTGTTCTCCGATGTAAACAGGACGCCGCTCCCCTCCAATTCCGAGATGACTGCTGTTCAGCTTATCGGCATTAGTAGTAGCCCTTTTGTTAAATTTAATAGCTGCAGCTAAGAATTCATCACGTACTCTTAGACAGCTAAACTTCACTACAACAGAACGCGGTCGTTTATTTTCCTTATTAACTTTAGCAATTCTAGTACAGAGGTGAATGTCGGTTTCATTCAAATTATAATTGATGGTGGAGGCTATTTGTTTTACTTAATTTTACTGTACATTTTGTAATGCGTTACTCATTAACCTCTCTATCCTAACTTTATGAGTAATTAAACTTTGTTTAGTGTTGCATGCAATCTTTGTAGGAGCCCAAATAAAATTTTGAATCATATCTGCCGTCGCTAGTCTTACATTTAATTTCTTAATTTTTATACAAATATGACCTTCCAGGTTTTTTCAGATAAAATAGTAATGAGAGCGCATTTATCGCAAATATCCGTTTCTTCAACTGTATTTGTAGTAACTTGTCTTTCTAGCTGGTGGTAGGTATTCACATCTGCCCGGAGAGCGACTACCGTACACAAGGTGTAAAACCCGCCATAGTGGCACACGCAAGTGTGTCGCGTTCCGCGATCAGTCAGTGTAGATCCAGTTTTTGTCATTTTGTCAGGGGTCTAGAGTTGGGGTGCTATATTTGGCCGTATTGTGGTCTTCTGAGAACTCCGACACTAGACCCTCGACCGCTTCTTCACCTCTTCACCGGGGACATGGCGTAGTGTGAAGAAGCTCGAAGCAGGGCGGCATGATTGTGTCAAGTAGAGAGGGATAGACTGATTCGCGCTACTTGAAACTCTAATTGGACGGCACTGAGCTTACCACCAGGTGCAATGTTGGCCACACTGCCGTGCCAGAATAAAAAAAGTATTTTACCTTACTGAAATACATAGAATTAATCATATACAGATTTTAATTTGTATTTACTAACGAGTTTAACAAATATTTTTATAGTACATCAGTAAAAATAATGCCAGCCTAGTATTTATAAAGCTTCGTGTTGAAATATAATATGCTTACTACAAGAAATTCATAAAAAATATTAGATCAAGTTGCTTACACTGGCAGTAAGAACCATAGAAAAGAACTCATACGTTCTCTTGATTAGGTAAATGTATATGAAACAAAAAAAAACGATTGTGTACAGAAATCGTGTTACCTATTCCTTGTAGAAATAATAATATTTCAAATGTAATCACATCTTTTCTGTGTAATATGCAAATTTAATATAAAAAGTGCTAAGAACGTTCGTGAAATTTACAAAATATTTTTATGAACACACTCCGTGAATATTAACAAGTGATGTAAATTAGATTTTCAATTCTCAAGGTAGATAATAATATATTTGGTAGAAAGAAATTTCAGTTAAGTAACAACATATTAGGTTGCTTTTTATGTTCAACTTTATATATAACAAAAAAGGCCTAACTGCTTTTAAATAATTTTATTTTATGTGCTAGTTCTGTAAGCAGAAAACTTTTCAACGACTTATTTTCTACATTATAGCGTCTAAATAATAATAAATAAACCCAACAGTCATGAGTACGAAAGAACTACGAGGAACTGTAGTCCCACAGCACAATAGAAATCTGTTACACAAATATTTATCTCGCTACGGGAATCGAACCCACCTCTTGTTAGATGAGCCACGGAGGTTGTCAATACAATATACTTTATATTTTTAGTCTATGTATAAACTAAAAATATTAATCATGCGAAAAAGTTTGTTTGATTGCGCTAATCTCAGAAACTACCATTTATTTCTATAAGAAACAATCTTTTTCTTTTTTACAAAGAAATATATTGTGGAAGCTTTATCGACTGTCATGGGAGCTATGCGGCGAGCAATAGCTTATAACTCCTGTATAGCGTGATCAACTTTGTTTTAGGAGTCTGATAAATATATTGTAATTTTACTGATTTCATGAAACTTTTACTTTTATTTCAGCGAATGAATTGCAAGTAGATGACTATGCGGTCTGTACTTGGGATAGACTTATGTGTATTTATCAAGCCATAGGTTCGTATTTTGAATGTTTACTGCTAAGCAGATTATGTTTTAAGACCCGTTCTCTCATTTTTTTATTATTTTATTTATTTCATTCGGTTCACCAACGGCTTTCACATTAATACATAGGTATGTAAAAAACAGTAAAAAAATAATAATGTTTTTAGTCTAAATATGAAATCCAACTTATAGGTAAACTTAAGTTGTAACTTAAAACTACTTCACAGTAAACATATCATGTAAAATTTAAACAAATAAAAACATAACTCTAACGATTAAACAAAAATAAAAGAAATAATAGTACTAAACATTCAAATAAGCAAGTGGGGAAGATATTACATGATTATGAATAAACTTTACCATTCATGAACACCTATAATATAAGGGGAATTGTGGCTTTGTTTTGGGTCGGGAAGGGAAGGAAATTTGGGTGTTGAGAAATCTCATTGAACATAACAAAAGCGACAGCAAAGTTTTATTTCACTTTGGTTTTGTAAAACACTGATAATATATACACAAAATATTAATCTTTGTAATGAAAGAAAACTTAGAAAGATAGCGTCTAGCGTCCTTGTATTGCAACAACTTATTGGAATAACTATATTCAGTAGTTATCGCGGATCCAATACACGAGCGACTCATCCTTTAATAATAATGCTTTGACGATAGTATCAGGTTCACAATGGATTGTTATCATTTGATAGTTAGGACCTTAGTTATAAAAGTTTAGAGAGATTCCCTAGTCACTAATAAAATAGTCACTATTTTTATGTGTGTCTCTGTGTGTGCTTAGTTCTTCGAAACCACCTATTTTGATGGACTGCCTCGGTGGCGCAGTTGTAATTGTGCATGCGTTACGACTGATGTTCTGAGGTCTCGGGTTCGATCTCCAGGCACGGTAAAGTGATATTGGGGTTTCTATTTAGAAATACTCAGTATCAGCCCGGAGTCTGGAATAGTGCCCGGTATGGCAATAGGCTCGCCCCTCATTAGGTTACGGGTCCGTAATAAATTCGGCAAAAAGTGGGTGTACTGGTTACACTTCTGCCTACCCCTTTGGGGAGTACAGGCGTGAGTGTAAATGTATGTATGTAACTATTTTAATAAAGTCTTCAAAATCATATGCACAATTTTGTTCAGTAGGTTAATTCAAATAAAATAAATGTATATTTATTTTATAATGTACAGAAAAGTCAATAGTTTGCAATCAATTTCAATTATTTTTTCGAATGTTGCAAACTCTGGCTGAACCTTACGAGATACATCAATATAATGTACAACAGAATTGTGTATCTCAAAAAGGGTTACAGAAAAGCCCGTGGTGACTTGTGTCTATCTTAATGACGTGTTTTCTTCGTAATATATTAATTATGCTATCTAAGATAGCTCTAGGAACTACATTAAACATGCCAATGACATTACTGACAATTTCAGAAACTATTAAAGTGGACATCAGGCACATAATTTCGGAGAGTGAGTGCTACCAAAGATGTGACTATGTTCAGTACGAGACTGAAGTGGAGTTTGTTAAATTCCAGAGACATTTGGAGTAAGTAAAGCGTTGTATAAAGAGTGTGAATACGTTTGTGCTTTTCAGTTCGGGTATATCCATACACACCGTCCAGTAATGGTTTCTAATGTTTACGCGAATATTATACATTGAAATAAAACTAATTTTACGTATTCTATCGCGGTTTATTTTACTTTTTTTGTCTCGACGTTTCGTAAGCTTTACAGTCTTCATGGTCACGGGGCAGACTCTAGGGTTGGGACAAAAAAAAAGTTAAGTTAACCCCAATAGAGTCCGTAAAATTTGTTTTATTTGAATGATTATAATTTGTATTAGTTTGTCTTATCAACTAACTCTAATATTTTCTCTGCTTTTTGAAATCAATACTATACTTAATTTGACTGTAGTAATCAGTTTATGTGATGCTTATTGATTTAAGGGCATATTTCATAGATTAACATGAAGAATTTTCTATCCATTAAAATTGTAAATTTCTTGTCATCTTGTAGACCTTGCAAATTATAAAATAACTCACATTTGTTTTTAAATTTTAAGCGATTTCAACGAGACTCAGAGCAAAATCTCGGTACACTTTAGTGATAGCACATGTATGAAGTACAGAAGAGAAGTGTTGTACACCTGGGATCAGATGCTGGGTGAGTACATTACATTACATCACCAACCCGGATGAGATCAGCGTGATAAAACTCATTGGTACAGAAGGCTTGTGTCTAGTAGTGGAACAGTTAAAGACCAGGCTGAATATAATATAGATGCCAAAGAAGCTAAAAATTTGGTATCAATGATCTACACAGCTACAATAGCTAATGAGATACACAGCAGGCCGGCATGATTGTGTTGAGTAGCGAAGGATAGATTGTCTCTTGCTACTTGATACTGTAACTGGACAGCACTGCGCTTACCATCAGTTCCAGTGAGGTCACTTTGCCGTGTCATAAAAACAAACATCACCACAGCTCATGGACACTAGAGTCGTGAGTCCATTGGCGAGCGTGAAGTAAAACTAGTTTCAGAGATTTAAAAAGAATTATGTAGGGACTATTATTTGGCCGTTTGGCTACTTATCTTACCTTACTGATACTAAGAAACATAACAGTAAATCAACCACTTACCATTAGTTTTCTGTGAAATAACGCTAACATCGCAATTGATCAGCCAATCTTGTTGTAGAGCAAAGCTGGTAAGAATACGGCACTATCTTATTAGCTAGTTCTTATCTTCATGACTTGTAATTTATGTGATATCATCAGACCTGCCCGTATCCCACACTAAGTCGGGTCGGCACAATTGGTTTTAACTCTCCACGCAGCCCTATCATGCGTCAAATCTGCATTCACTCCTTTCACGCGCATGTCCTCATTCACGCAATCCATCCACCTCTTTTTGGGTCTCCCACGACTCTTTCGTCCATCCACATTCATATTGACAACTAGTCTTGTTACATGCCTTTCATCCCTCCTCATCACGTGCCCAAACCAAGCTAACCTAGCACTCCTCATCTTTTCTACAATTGGTGCTACTTTCAGACTTCCCCTTACATACTCATTCCTTATCCTATCTAACTTTGTGACCCCACACATCCATCTTAATATACGCATCTCAGTAGCATGCACTCTCCTCTCATCCGCCTTTTTCATTGCCCAACATTCAGATCCATACATAGCGACAGGTCTTATGACAGTCTTATAGATTTTCCCCTTAAGTTTAAGGGGCATCATCTTGTCACATATTGTTGCTGAGACCTGTCGCCACTTCATCCATTTATGTGATATAATTTTGATAATTCTTTTATATCTAAAAAGAGTCATGTGTTGAGGATAGATCTTTCTATGCATATTTTCTATATTGTACTTCAGTTTTTTATCCCACCATAACTTCTAAACGCCAAAAATGATTTAAAAATATATGGTACTTAAAACAACTTTCCTTATTTTATCCCCGATGAAATTTACGTCTTCTTCCCGTTTTAGTCTAAATTGATATTTTCTGATCCTTGATTTCACGATTCGCTTAATATCATTTTCAGCAAATCTCGGCGGGATCTTCGGGTTATGTTTGGGCGGATCAATCATCAGCATCATAGAACTAATCTGGTTACTTTTAGATATAATATTTAGTATAGTCAAAACGATAACTAAGAACCAAGTGGCGCCGAAAGAGAAGAAAAGCGAAGTTTTTATTTTGTCGCAAAACGATTGGATGCAAAAGAAATATCCCAAAAAGAGATCTGCTGCAAAATTTAAGTTTGTGCATTGATTTTAATTATGATTGGCGGTGATTTGATAAAGTATTTTTGGTTTAGTGTTTCAAGTGGTTTTTTAAAGGGTTTTTTCTCGTGTTTAGTAGCCTCTAACTGTATCATGGGCAATTTTTAAAAATAATAATAATAAAGTTGATTTTGCTTTAAAAATCTATAAGTATCATTATTTTTAACCAACTTCAAAAAAGGAGCAGGTTAACAATTTGTCGCAATATATATTTTTACGCCTGGACCGATTCGAGAAATTCTTTTTTGTTGAAAAGGTATACTTCCCAGGTGGTCCCATTCACCACCAAGTCAGGATCTGATGATGGGATCTCAGAAAAATCAAGGGCAACCCTCAAGTTTTGTAGTGACGCATAATTTGTTTTTTATTGAAGTCAGTGTACTTTTTATGAATTTAAAAACTTTTTGAATTAAATTAAGGCTAAAACTTTTTTAATTATTTAGAATTGGTTTAAATTTAGCGGTTAAGAATTTTTTAATTTTTCCAAATTGTAAGTTTTCGCTATGGTTTAATGTGTGTGAGCGTTGAATCAACTAAACATAAAAAAGCCAAAGTGAGCATATTGCTTTTTATAAATCATGTTCTAAGATTTGAAATTACACAACTTCGTGCTTTGCTTGTTTCTTGGCTTTGCAAATGATCCCATTTGGTAAGAACCACGAACGACAATTTCACGAAATTCTCGAGACAAAGTGATTAAAATTTGGCAACATAAGTCCTCTGCGGCTATGTTTCGTTCTCCTGGGATCTTTCCGACAGATTTAATACGGCTTCGTAGATGACGATATTTATTTGTGAATTCATTAAATATTCCCTGTGTTATATCTCTTTCTTTTCTAATTAGTACAATAAATTTTAGGTAAGCAGTGGCTTTCTTTACAGACCAAAGAAAAAATTTCATTTAAAAATTACTGAAGGCCTTTTTTAACAAAGTATACTTCCATAATCATTGCATATATATTTTAATATATTACGTTAGCTGAGAGCGTTTACACATATGTCATTAGCGTGTGCTATATGTTTGACATTGACAATCTGAATGAAAACAATGAATGTTTAATTTTATAATATTTATTTGTTACCCATATTATATTAAAAAAATCTACACTCCCTTCTCCATAAAAGCTTCAACTATGCCAATTTCACACTCCTTGATGCGCGCAATATGCTTAAAAAGGAGCGCAAAGTTTTCCCTTCACTTATTAATATAGAAATACCGGAACATGACCAAATAAGCCTCCTGATGGTGAGTCTACTACTAACTAAATTATTTGAAAAATCGAAGGTGCGTTACCGGGATTTAGGATATGGAAGGAAGGGGGGATAAGAGATCTCACTCAATGCAACCACGAAATATTGTCTACAGTGCAGCTCTATCATTTTAAATTGATTGAAATGCTTTTATTTGTTGACAATTTAGATTTTATAGTTAATAGCAAGATTTTATCTATATAAAGATATTAAATGTAGTATCTTATGGGAATCAGAGATAGCCTAGTTTATATTTGAGAATGGTATGAACAGACGTACATACGTTCGAATGCATCCCAAATGGCGTATATCTGAATTTTAGAATTTACATGTGTTTTCATTGCCAGTTATCGCTTGTTTTAATGGTGAAGAAAAACATGAAGATACCTGCAAAGTTGAGGATTCTCATAATAATCTCTGAAGCTCTGAATGCTCTGAAGAATTGTTTGATCTTATCCCATCCTCTCCCTTCCATACCAGAACCACGCGTACTGGCTTGCGGAGCCACAGCTTCGTAGTGTCTACTACCCCGGCCCGAACCAAGAGGTTCGCAAATTCGTATTTTTGCCGCACGATCAAGCTGTGGAACAATTGGCCAGCTACCGTGTTCCCTCCTTCCTATGATCCTGGGTCCTTTAGGCGTAATGTGAAGAAGCTAAACAGCAGGCCGGCATGATTGTGTTGAGTAGCGGGGGATAGACTGTCTCTCGCTACTTGGTACTCTATCTGGACGGCATTGAGCTTACCATCAGGTCACTTTGCCGCGCCAGAATAAAAAAAAAACAAAAGTATGATGGTGTATAACATCTCGCACTAGGTCCGCGTGATGGACTTAGGTTTAACCCTTGGCATTAGTAGATAATTTTTCCAGCAGTTGGAAAATGTTCAATACAGGGCAGGTATTATTTAATATGTAAACAGATAACGTATGGACTTTACGAAAACTAATTCACAAAATTGTAACCAAAGTTAAATATGGACATATGAAAATATTCATAGCATTTATCACCACACTATTTTTGAACACAGTTAACTTTTAATCTCCGTTCCTCCACAAAATCACGTTCGCCGATCGGAATACCCGGATTACATAACCGTCAACACAATTACAATGTTCAATTTGTGTAGAGTAATCGTACCTAGTCGAACCAATTTCATGCCAATCCTTTGCACGTCAGATATTTCATATTACATTCGATACATACTTTCCAGGGCCTTTGGTAATGGTTTGTTTCTATCTATAAAAGATATCAAATTAATTATAGGTCTACTTTATAAAAGCTTGCTTTTACGTTTAACTATATAGTAGTATCCGGTCGAGCTGTCCCATTATATACTATATACATTATGTGCTACATACATAGCTGTCAACAGCCTAGCGCAACAACTTTAAAGCAGGTATAATTTATTGTTAGAGTAGTTCCTCTTTATTAGAAATATCGAAGGTGTACCGAATGTATTGCAGAAATTAACTACGGGTAGATTGATGATTACAAACTTAAGGTCAAGGTCTCCATTAACAGAGAGCGCCTCGGCGTTCCGGAGCACAGTTAACTTGCAGTTCATAAACAGTTCATTCTCATTTCACGTTCGCCTATACCGTTATCTAGTCTAGTTGTAGTTAAGCTTAGAGGGTCATACTGTCCGTATGTACTTAAGATTAATTAGAAAGTAGTTTTTAGTAAACTCTGACATGGGGTTGTTAACGTTAAGCACTAATATGTGTAACAGTAATCTATACCAATACTATAAATGCGAAAGTAACTCTGTTTGTTGTATGTTTGTTCGTTACCTTTTCTCGACTAAACGGCTGACCGGATTGTGATGAAATTTGGCAAGGTTATAGATTATATACTGGAGAAGGACAAAGGCTATCTTTTTTCTCAAAAAATAAATCTTGAAAGGGGTCAAATAGGAGTTCAAAATTTGTATGGGAAGTCTATCATTCCTCAAGTTAGGGATCTGAAAATACATATTTAGGCTTTTGGTAGGAAATAAAGAAATACGTGTTTCTCATTTTTTGCAAATCATCCCTAAAGTTATAGCCACCCTAATCCATACTTCCATACTATCCATACCAATACTATAAATGCGAAAGTAACTCTGTTTGTTTGTTTGTTACCTTTTCACGACTAAACGGCTGACCGGATTGTGATGAAATTTGGCAAGGAGATAGATTACATCCTGGAGATGGAAATAGGCTATCTTTTTCTCAAAAACCAACCTTGAAAGGGGTCAAATAAGAGTTCAAAATTTGTATGAGAGGCTGGACTTGTATGACTGCCTCAGTGTAGAAGACAACTCCTTAGATTTTATACTTCTGCTCCCGAAAATAACCTCCACGCGGGCGGAGCTGCGAGCAACAGCTATCGTTACAATGGTAAACATTTTTGTGCATTTTAGGGTACCCACCTTACATAACTTAAGTTGTATATCTAACAATATTATTATACTAGTACACAATTACCGGGCCTTACAAACAATTACCACGTCAAGGATCTTATTACACAAGCCTGTTGAAATAACAAGGCAGTCTTAATATGGCTATCACTTCCGCCATATCTCACAGTCTGTCTACCTCTCGTGCCAACTCAAGTACGTTATTATCCTAAACATGTTCAATAAAACTTATCTACAGAATTACTAACACGATTTAATTCGCACCAGAAGACGACGAGATCTGAATATAAATAACACACATAGCCCCGACTCCACACTAAGATACGAGTCTTGTGTTGTGGGTATCAGAGACTACGAGAGACTATCGGTCTCACAACGCTCAGACCCCGGACACAAATATGTCTGTCACACAAACATTTGTCCCGGTGTGGGAATCGAACCCAAGGCCTCTTATTTCACAGCCGGATACTCGCCTACAGCGCCACGGAGGCTGTAGAGTTGTAATTGCGTACGCAGTGCGACTGCTGCGCTAAGGTCTTGGCTTCTATCCCCGCGTCGGGTAAAAGTGATATTGGGTTTTTCTACTACGAAATACTCAGTACCGGCCCGGAATAGCCCGGTATGGCGATGCACTCACTTTCTATCACATGTGCCGGTAGTAGTTGGCAAACGAGTAACGGGGTCACCTGATGATGAATGAGCTACATCACCCATAAACGCTCATTACCTCAAAAACTCCATGGATTGAGTTGCTGGCTGATAATCCCCGGTAAGCTATTGCCGCTTTTATAACTATTTCATCTTTGATGTTAAAATGCTGGTGGTAGGATATTCATATCCGCCCGGATCGCGACCACCGTACACAGGGTGTAAAACCCGCCATAGTGGTACACGCAAGTGTGTCGCGTTCCGGGATCAGCCAGTGTACATCCGGTTTTTGTCGGGGTCTAGAGTTGGGTGGTACGTTGTTTGGCCGTTTTGCGGCCTTCTGAGTACTCTGACAATAGACCCTCGACCTCTTCTTCACCTTCTTGCCCATGGCGTAGTGTGAAGAAGCAGGCCGGCATAATTGTGTTGAGTAGCGGGGGATAGATTGTCTCTCGCTACTCGATACCCTAATTGGACCGCACTGCGCTTACCATCAGGTGCAGTGTGGTCACTTTGCCGTGCCAGTATAAAAAAAAAGCGGAAAAGACAATTTTTAACTCCATCTAGTTATAATCAAATATTACCTGAGATTAATCATACATTCACTTTTGGCTCTAACATTTATAATAATCACAATCTATTGTTGGTTTAATTGTTTGTGCACTAATTATAATAATAAATAACACTCAATAGTCACACACTAAGATACGAGTCTTGTGTCGTTGGTATCAGGGACTACGAGAGACTTTCGGTTTTACAATACCCGGACCCAACACAAATATCTGTCTGCCACACAAACATTTGTCCCGGTGTGGGAATCGAACCCACGGCCTCTCGTTTCCCAGCCGGCTACTCGCCTTCTGCATCAAAAGTTGCATCGCAGCTATCCTTTTCAGGATACAGGCGGTTATATATAAATACATTATCTCACCCCTCAAATTAAATCGGAACCACAATACCTACACTCATATTTAATCCATACTCCATAGTCATACGGTAAATGTTAGTGATACACTGTTCTGGCACAGTCTCACTAGAATCCTATCAATAGAAAATGGTAAAGGAGTATAAATCGTGGACGAAAAATATGCTTTTATATTAGACACATTTTGTATAAGAGCATTGATACTAAGCTGAGCTATTTGTCATGTCATGAATATAAACATGTTATAGTTGGGGAAACGACATATAATATTTTAGGGTTCCGTATTTATGTTAGGAACATCAACAAAACTATGCATGATGGATATTTAAAAGGCACAAATACAATATTTATAATTTATTAATTGATTTACACGACACTGTTACACATCTCAGTGCTTAATATTAACACACACGCATCTCAGTATTCACTTTAAGGCTTCTCTTTATAATAGAGTTGCCTATCGATAGTCGACTATCGCTAAACTATCGATAGTCTATCGATATTTGACGTCATATCAATAGTATCGATAGCCTATCGATAGTATCGATATTACCAATAGTATCGATACTATTGATAGATGATACAGGGCAATAGTATTGTTATATAAAAATAGTATCGATAATATCGATAGTATTAGCTCCGATAGTATCAATACTATCGATAGTATCGATACTATCGAAGACCGGTATATGTTTTGAAGTAATACTATCGATAGTATTGATAGTATCGATAGCTCACACTATCGATAGTTTAATAAACTGCGATAGTATTGCCTTCCAATCATTAATTACATAGCTAGTAAATATCTCATAAAAATATAGTATTGAAAACGTATTAAATCCTAAAGAGTATCCGAATACAATCAAAAATTGTCACTGGGCAACACTTAGCCCTGTCAAATTAAAAAAAATTCGTTAAACTTTTAAATCTACAGTAGTACAGTGACTTGCCAGCGGGTTAATTAATACCCACATTGTCCTTTATAAAATTTTGGCGAAGTAAAAATGGAGAAAAGGAAATCTGTGATGTGGATACATTTTCGAAAGGAAGGTGATAGGCGAGTAATATGTAAAATTTGTAATCGAGAGTTCAAATACAGCAACAATACATCGAATTTAAAGGATCACCTGAAAAGAAAACATCCTGAACAGTTAGTACCCCCAGCAAGTTCAACACACGATAGTAATGAAATGACAGTTGATTGCAGTCACAGTACTCGAGACCGAAATAGATCAGATATGTACAGTGACAATTCATCTAGAAAAAAAATGCTTGACTGTTTGTTTGTTAAAATGGTAGCCAAAGACATGGAACCGCTTCGTCTATCAGAGCACAAAGGATTAAAAGATTTCGTAAGGGCATTAGATTGTCGTTATGAAATGCCATCGAGAAATATACTGAGTGATAAACTATTGCCCAGAATGTACAATAGAATGAAAGGTGAACTAATGGAACTTTTGGCTAAAGTTCAAAATGTTGCTATTACTACTGACATGTGGACTTCTTCAAGCAACCAGGGCATATGCGCCATAACATGTCATTTTATATTAAGGAATCAGCTTCGTTCAGCTTTATTGGAAGCAGTAGCAGTTAACGGTCACCACGATGCTGATAACTTATCATCGGTGAGTAATATTATTATATGGATTGATTCAATGTATGACTCAGTTCTACATGGTAGGAATACTTTTAATTAATGAAGAAAGGTCATCTGTGACCCAGGCTAGGCGCAAACAAAACATATCTCAGTTATTTTGTTGTCTTGTGTACATCAAATATATATATTTCGTTTGTTTGATTTTACGGTCTAACTTAGTTAAATTGGCTATATGATGCAAGGATATTTGAAAAAACTAAATAACTAAGACATATTTCGTTTGCGCCGGTTTTTTGAAGTCAAACTTCTTTAGTATCGTTGTGATTTGAAACTCAATGAAACGGAAAAAGTGACAGTAAAAGGAAACACATAAATCTATCGGACTTAGCCTACGAGAGAATGAGACAGAATACATAAAAGAGACAAACACATAAATCTATAGGACTAAGCCTACGGAGAATGAGACAGAATATATATTCGAGAGGATTCGAGTGGCATCGAGTGGGATTGAGTGAGATTGGAGTGGATCGAATGGGGTCGAATGGGATCGAATGGGATCGAGTGGGGTCGATCGCGATCGAGTGGGAGCTCTAATATTAATTAAGTAAACACTGTCTTGATTGTTTCAATGCTTTAACGACGTTTACTTGATTATTCGAAAACTCAATTGCCTAAAACTGATATCATTATTACTCACGGTTAGACTTCCATAGATATTATACAATATTTCTAAATAATTAAATGATTAGCGAATTTTCTTTCAGGTCATTGCTGCTGTTTTAGATCAATGGAATTTAAGACAAAAAGTAATGGCCCTTGTAACAGACAATGCAGCTGTGATGTTAAAAGTCGCCGACATTATAAAGTTGCGTCATCTACCTTGCTTTGCTCATACACTGAACTTAGTATATAAAGATACGTGTAATCAGCCTGAGTTTAAAGAGTTAATGGACAAATGCAAGCAAATTGTAAGGTATTTTAAACACAGTACATTAGCAACAGACCAATTAAAAGCCGCTCAAAAAAGCCTAAATAAACCGGAACTGAAATTATTACAAGAAGTTGAAACTAGGTGGAACAGTTTATTTTATATGCTGGAAAGATTGAGGAACGTGAGAGAAGAGGTAACATTAGTAATAAATCAAAATTCGAGAGCTCCTCCAAATTTAAGTGCTGAAGAATATTCGTTATTGGAAGAAATAGAAAAAATGCTTGATCCTCTTGAGGCGTGTACAACTGCCATATCCGGAGAAACGTATCCTACCATATCTCTTATCATTCCGTTAATAAAAGGTTTATCATTAGAAATTGCCAAAATTGAAAGGGAAAAGTTGTCTGATTTTTCGAAAAATTCCATACAGCTTATAAAAGAGTCTATTAATAGGCGATTAAAACCATATGAGGTTAGAACTCCTTGCATGATAGCAACAATGTTAAATCCCCATTTCAAAAAATTGGGGTTTAAGACGGAAAATGATTGTGAAAGGGCTATAGCTGGTATCCAAAGAGAATACTCTAGTTATTTAGTGAGAAAATCCTCTGCCTCTGGTAGTCCAGAAAATCCAGAAATAAATAATTCAAATGCAGAACAGGAAAACACATCAGCGAAAAAGTCAAAACTTGATAAGTTGCTTTACTTTTTAAATGCCCCACAGAGATTAAATTCAACTGCTGATGCTATCGTTGATATCAGGCAGTACGTAGAAAAACCTATTATTCCAAAAACAGAGTTGCCTATAGAGTTCTGGAATTACAATGAAAACAGCCTAAAAGAAATAGCCTTAAAATATCTATGTATACCAGCAACGTCAACTCCGGCGGAAAGAATATTTTCCAAAGCTGGTCTAATTATGACCGATCGTCGCAGTCGCCTTAGTAGCAAACATCTTAACGAACTATTATTTATAAATCAAAACACATCTTTATTTGAATAATGTACGATTTTCTTTAATCAAACTAGAGTACAAATTTAAATTGCACAACATACAACAACATAGTCAGACATTCTTAATAATACTGTTATTTCGTATTGATTGATTATAAGGAATAACAAATTTGGGTAGGTAATAGTTTCTTTAATCTTTATGATGTTCGTCGACAAAAAATTTCCATCAAAAAAATTGATACTGTAATTGAAACAGTATTTTTAATAATTGTGAACAAGAGAACAAGATATTGATTATAAGATTATTTTTGTTTAGTTGATTGTTTTTTTTTATCCTGGAACGGCAAAGTGACCACACTGCACCTGATGGTAAGCGCAGTGCTGTCCAATTAAAGAATTGAGTAGCGAGAGAAAATGTATCCCGCGCTACTCAATACTATCATGCTGGCCTGCTTCCTCACACTACGCCATGGGCAAGAAGGTGAGGAAGGAGTCGAGGGTCTAGTGTCAGAGTATTCAGAAGGCTGCAGAACGGCCAATCATCGTACCCCAACTCAATACCCCCGACAAAATTGATTTGTTTGATTTTTTTGTTATTTAATTAGTATTTTTTGAATATTGGTTCAATTAATGCAACAACTGCTGACATGTTTTGATTATCCCTCTTTAATTATATTTTCACAGATAAACAATGGTTTGTTTATGTTAATAATAAATCACAGATTTAATCATTTCACTAGTATTTTTATTACTCCTGCTTCTGATTATTGACTTCGATGTTCGAACAAGCGTATAATTTCAGACATAATCTGTCTCCTTTTGAGTAATGGTACGTTTAACAACTCTTGCGCTACAAACACACCAAAACTATCATTAGATTTTATTATATTAGCATCTATAACTTTGTTATATTCTGGCGTTTGGGTGCTAGCATTCTCGAAATTTAGTTTTGATTCTTTAGATTCCTTAGTATTTTCGTCTTCAAAGTGGTCTTTTTTATCACAATCCCAGCGTTGACTGTCTGGTCCCATATCATAAGATGATTGAGATTGTGTTTCACATTCAGTTTCAAATATGACAAGAGATCTCTTCTTAGCTAGAATAATAATGAAAGTGGTTAAAGATTGTCCTCAAATTACCCCAATCGCAAAACTTTCAAGTGATAGTCTTACTAGAAAATTAAAACAATCAAAATACACCGCTTTCACAATGGAGTTCGCTAACATCCGCGGACTCCATTCGAACCTTAATGCCGTCCACCACCATCTTGAGACGGCCCGACCTGCTCTTTTGTTCATGTCGGAGACGCAGATTTGTAGTCCGAACGATACTTCGCACTTGCTTTACCCGGGCGAGTACGCTTGAAGAAAGCTTCAGACCGAGGGCCGGGGTATGTCTGTATCTTCGGTCGGACGTCTGCAGTTGCCGTCTGCGCTGCATGGGGGACCCTTCCTTCTCCACCCTGTGGGTGTACGTCAACCTCGGCTCTCAGAGTCGGGTTTACGTATGCCTAACAATTATCGCCCAATCGCCATTACCTCAGTGATGTGTAAAGTCATGGAGCGACTAATTAACAGCCAATTGGTTCGCTACCTGGAGGATCACTCGTTGATCAGTGACAGAAAATACGGGTTCCATCATAACCGATCAACGGGTGATCTTCTAACGTTTGTATTACATCACTGGGGCGAGGCAACCTACCGTGTTCCCTCCTTACTATGATCCTGGGTCCTTTGGGCGAAGTATCAGTGCGCTCGTATCATCACTGTGCATACTATCAGGTGGAGTGTGGTCACATTGCCGTGCCAGGATAAAAAAAAATATTTACCTAATAAATGCATAATTAGTGGCCATTTTATCCTGGCAAGGCAAAGTGACCACACTGCACCTGATGGTAAGCGCAGTGCCGCCGCTATTCAACACATCATGCAGGCCTGCTTCTTGACACTACGCCATAGGCAAGAAAGTGAAGAAGCGGTCGAGGTTCTAGTGTCAGAGTACTCAGAGGGCCGCAAAACGCCCATCGTCATCAATTCTAGACCCCCGTCAAAAACCAGATGTATACTGGCTAATCCAGGAACGCGACACACTTGAGTCTATCACTATGGCGGGTTTTACACCCTGTGTATGGTGGTCGCTATCCGGGCGGATATGAATATCCTACCACCAGCAATAATAAAACCGATATTAATTTAAACTAAGTTTGACTTACCCATCTTTCCAACCAATCAGCGACTAGTATTGAGAGTAACAGTGATATAACGTAAGTCGTAAGGCACACTGAATGAGAATAGTTTAACACTACTCGCTACATAAGGTATAATTGGGAAACGATACTATCGGCGGTTATGAAACTATCGATAGTGCAATACTATCGACAGTTTGTCAACCATCGATAGTATTGATAGTTTTTTGATTTAATACAACAATACTATCGATAGTATCAATAGTATCGATAGTATTACTTAAAAAAAATCGATACTATCGATACTATTGATAGTATTATCATAAAATAGTATCGATTCTATCGATACTGTTGCTTCCAATCAATAGTATTAGTTAGTTCGTGATATCGATAGTATCGATGGTATCGATAGTATCGATACTATCGATAGCACTATCGATATTGTTACTAGTTTTCGAGGTCAACTATCGATAGCCAAACTATCGATAGTTAGGCAACTCTACTTTATAATTAATCTACCAGTGTTACACTTTAAGCTGAACTACGCGGCCATTGAACTGTTTACACATTGATACATTTACTACCCCGCGAACGAACCATGAATATCCTGGCTATCACTTAGTCTACTTCACAAAACAACTGAACTGAACTTCGGAGCGCGGAAGGCACACCGTTTTATATTAAACATTTACTACTCCCACTTTGGTTGTCATTATTAACTACCCCCAACTAGTCTCCTTTATACCTAAATACCTCCGTTATACCTTCGATATTTCTTATAATAGGAAATATCCTAATAATTTATGATAATAATAATACTAGCCCTGTATTAAATATTGTCCCACTGCTGGGCAGCTGTTAGGCCTTAGTCCACCACGCTGGCCTAATGCGGATTTGTAGACTTCAGTAGGTATGCTGGTTTCCTCACGACGCGACGTTTTCCTTCACCGTTAAAGCAAGCGATAATTAACAATTAATACACACATAACTTAGAAGAAAAGTCAGAGGTGTATGCCGTTTAGGGACTCGGCCCAGCGGCTGCCCGGATAGCCATCATCCGGGCGAGGGGGATGCTGGGTCGTAAGACCGGCTAGTCCAGCATAACCGTTTTATTCTTATTCCGCTTCCCCCCGGAGCGGGCGGTAGTAATAAAACGCTTTCCCCGCGACAACAAAAAAAAAAAAAAAGAGGTGTATGCCGTTTAGGTTTCGAACATACGACTTTCGTCTTGACAGTCCGTACCGCAACCAACTAGGCTATCGCTGCTATTCCTGCTATTCTGCTTCCGTAGTCAAATGATAAAATTTAACCTTAATATTTGGTCCTATCTATATCTCCGTGGGTGTAAGGGGGCAAATTACTTCTCATGCTCCCAACTGCCAACCCTACCTGCTCGTGGTACACCCTGCTAGAAGAGTTTTTAACCAGTGCGTCCTACCCGCAATGACCTACGGAGCTGAAACGTGGACACTCACAAATGGACTGGTCCATAAATTTAAAGTCGCTCAGCGTGCTCTATAGCGGGCAATGCTTGGGGTTTCTCTGGTGGATAGAGTTCGAAATGAAGTCATCCGCCAGAGAACCAAAGTCATAGATATTGCACGTCTGCAGACGGACAGATGGCCGATGGAGCAGACATGTGTTGGAGTGGAGACCGCGTTTAGGCAAACGTAGTGTGGGACGCCCTGCTCAATGGACCGACGACTTGAAGAAGGTGGCGGGTAGCGGGTGGATGCGGGCTACCCAAGACCGGGATGGTTGGTCCAACAGTGGACGGCAACAGGCTGAGTATATATATCTCCGTATGCAACTTGACTGGAAGTCAAAAAATATCCTCTCAAATAGCCCCAGTCCAACAAATATGTGACTATAATTACCTAACTATTGAACTTAATTAGGGCAAGACATCTATACAAAACTAATGGGCACGGTAGACGTCGCCCTACCCAGAAAAGCAACTCCACATTAAATATGATATTTTAAAGATTACAATCGTTGTTCTTTCTCCCAAAAATCCCAGCAAATCAAATTTGGTGTCATATCGATAGCAGCGCCACCACCGGGTCCAATTGTATTTTCAAACCATCCAGGAACCTATTGAAATATACACACAAAATTTCATCCAATATAGGGGTTGTATATACAAAACAAATATAAAAAAATGTTACAACTTAATCAGTTAATGTGCTTAAATAATGAATAGATACAATAATATTATTACATAGTTATTTTCTTTCTTTCTTTATTAAGAATAAAGAAAGAAAGAAAATAAACTTTATTTAGTTAATAATTTAGATTACACACAAATACATATAAGAAATAATAGGAAAGAATGAAAAATACAATTACAGAGTCCAAGCTTACCCTCTGTTCCTAATTAGGAACATCTGTGTCTTATGTTAGACAAAAAAAGCCAGAGGCTTTATTTGCCAGGTACTTAAATACAGCTTGGCGCTGATATTCTGCCAGGGCCTTGCTAATATGCTCGGCGACTTCGATTATGGCTAATATATTTTTGCATTTGGTCCCATTTAAAAGTTGATTATACAAAAAGAATACTAGGGGAGGTAGTTTATGGCACTACAATAGTAAATAACTAATACTTGCTTAAAAGTAGCTATATACTTAGCTTATATTTAAAGATATATATTGGATTGGAATGAAACAAATTTTACGGATTCTATTGCGGTTTAATAAACTTTTTTATCCCGACGTTTCCAAAGCTTTACAGCCTTCTTGGTCACGGGGCGGACTGAGTTGTATGTCTTCACGCAATTATAGTGCAATATTTCTACCCTCCATATAGTTTTTTAACTTTTATATATTGTGGTCCGATCTACGCAGAAGGAGCTCACAATGTCTTGAGGTCTGGCAGCTGGTCTTTTGGGTTCCGATTTGATTAAATATATCATTGGATCCCAGGGTGGTGCTAGCTTCCAACCATCTTCTCTATTGAAATTTGGATGTTTTTTAATTATTAAATTATGCTTATCGCACCTGAATATACAACTCGTTTACCAACTGGTTTAAAATTATACTGTGACTAAACTGATAATGCGTGATAGTGCGATTGCAAGAAAATTCACATATTTTAGTTTATTGTGATTTTATTCTTTCACGACAACTGAGAGAATAAATGGAGCTGTTATTCGAAATCGAGAATCAGCGCATAATATGTTTTCTAACAGGGAATGTGTCCGATTTGTTTGTACGCTTTCCCGACCGTTTTAATATTATATTGTAACTTCACCAGCCAACATTGTTATAAATTCCTCTGGGAATGTTTATAGAAGTGTTTCGTTAAGCCAGTAATTAATTAAATATTTTATCTAAGTTTACTGTTATTTACATATAAATTACATAATTAATATGTTATTTAATTTGAATTGGAATAATACAAAGCTCCAAGTCTCTCCTCGCAAATTAAATACTGGCATTAACCTGACATTAACCGAACCGTTTAACCTGACCCGTATCACGTGGACACCCCATGTGGAGAAATGTGTCTGCTACTTTCATTTATTAACGAGTGATGGCCTTGGAACTAATCCAAGCTAAAAACGAATGGCGCAGTAGGCGAGTAACCGGCTGTGAAACGAGAGGCCATGGGTTCGATTCCCACACCGGGACATATGTTTGTATGACAGACAGATATTTGTGTCCAGGGCCTGGGTGTTGTGAGACCGAAAGTCTCTCGTAGACCCCAATACCCACGACACGAGACTCGTATCTTAGTGTGGCATCGAGGCTATGTGTGTTACTGTTGGGTGTTATTTATTTATTATTATTTATTGAATTGAAGTAGGTTTATGAAACGCGTATGTGATGCTCCTGGTGTTGAAAGCGTCCATAGGCTTCGTCCATAGGTTACCGAAGGTAACCGCTTACTAACAGGCGGGCAGCAAGCTTATTTGCCACCGTCATGGTATAAAGAAGTCATTTGATAAACCTGGGGTGCGAGATAGTAGATTCGATTCCCGAACTGTGACTAATAACTCGGTATTTTAGTAAATATGTTTAGCAATTTGTAAGTCCATGTTTCTTTGGATATCATCCAGATGAATTCAATTTTTTGCGCCTTATATATAATGGGTTAATACTATATTCCTGTCAAGAATCGCTACTTTTCACACTTTATGTTTAACTTATCATTTAAATATTTTATTAACCAATGCATGACGAGCATATTACGTCCAGATTGCATGCAATTAATTCGCATGTTTAATGATAAAACTTGTTGCTTTATTTTTAATAATAATAATGGTATTTGTACAGTTTCCACTGTACATTTTATGCTGACGTCGCGCGGCTCATATTAGTAGCGCGCGCGAGTATCTTCAGTGCAATTACAACCGCGGACTTCACCGCACAACTATAGAGAAAGGGATACGCTAACATACTATTGAACTTATATTAACTAGAGAAATAAACATTTAACAACAAACAATTCCTTTTTCTACGCACTCAACTAAATTCAAGTGTGCAAACTGTACATTTTATGGTCCTTCGAGCCGGATAATTGTGTTAGTGTCTTTGTGTCTCTTACCACGGTAGCGAATCGGTTTGGCTGGCCTCCCAGAAGCGGGTCTCCCCAGTTAGATTAAAAAGGCGCATATACTGTGTATAGAGTGCAAGGGTGCTGAGTACAATAAAGCGACCATTTCAAAACTTGAAACTAAGAAGATTACCATCAAGCTGGTCTTCGGGTCGTGAACTACGGCTACGCTCTACGGCTGTCACCGTCAACTACGTGCCAGTACTCGTAAGCTAAACAACATTCAACTTATTAACTGAAACAACTATAATCAAGATGAATAAACTTGAACTCCAAGCAACTTGTTTTGAGAACATCAAGACCCTGTGTGTCAACTATCGCAAGGATTCTTCGTCTCGAAAAACTACTGACTACTTGAAAAAACGTTTATCTACGCTGGAAGATCATTGGAAGGACTTCGAGGAGCGACATGCTTTGTTGGTGCTCGAGTTTGAAGATAAGAGCATAAACTATTTTGCCGATGATATTTACGGTAAGACAAAGGAAATATACTTTAAAACGCTGTCGGACATCACTGACAAACTACGCACTTTAGAAAAACGACAACAAAATGTGAAGTTCGACTTAGCCGGGGCCTCGGCGGATGATTTTAATCCAGCACCAGAGGACGGCTCGCCAACTAACGTTCAACATTTACTTAATAAACAAGAATGCAACTTTAACGCTATCAACAGGGCCATGTCCAAAATTGATTTCTCAATAATCTCTGAGAAATGGGAAATGGAAGATAGCCTTGAAACTTTAAAATCGAAATGGGAGCTAATCGATAAACTACACTGGGATATAGATTTTCAATTGCAGGGATCCAATGACAACTATTACCATACATTTCTGGAAATCGAAGACAAATATGACGAATTAAAGAAGAAAATAAAATCTAAAATTTGGTCTACTAATCACTATGAAAAATCTTCACCGAAAATAGAACTCCCTGAATATTCGGGAAATTATGGAAAATGGATTTCATTTAAAAACCTGTTTATTGAGTCTATTCACAACAATCCGACGATAAATACCTCTCAAAAAATGCAGCATCTTAAAACCAAGCTCCGAGGGGAAGCAGCACGATTGGTGCAGCATTTATCTGTCAGTGCTAAAAATTATAACTCTTGTTGGGATATACTATGCCAACGTTACGACAATCAGCGGTTGCAGTTTACGTCATTTTTTAACAACATGACCGAACTTCCTGTTATACAACATCCAAATTTTCACAACATCAGAAATATGCATGATACCATAACAGAAAGCATGTATGGAATATCTAATATTGGAATTGATACTTCAACGTGGGATCCAGTCATCGTGTATTTAATGTCGCAAAAACTTGACTCTGTGACGTTAAAGGATTATATGAGAGAAATTCAAAACCACAGGCAATTACAAAATTTAACAGAATTTTTATTTTTCCTGGAGAGTACCTTCATGGGCTACGACACTGTAAAAAATACAAATAAGGGGAGCACGGCTACAGAGAAATTAAACACGAAAATGACATACAAGCAACCAATGAAAAAACAAAATTTTGATTTCAAAAAAACATATAACTATCTCACGGTATATGGAAAGTGCCCACATTGCGACGGGAATCACGTTTTAATGCATTGTGACAAATTCCTCGAAATGGACACCGCTCAACGCAATAACACTGTTGCGAAGTTGAAACTATGTAAAAACTGTTTATTTTGCCACAATAACGAAGAATGCAAATTAACGAAGTTATGCAAGGAGTGTAACTTAAAACACCACACGCTATTGCACAACTTTACCAAGAATAACATAGTTTCATCGAATAACAAAAAATACACGGGGCATCGGGCATCAACTTCAACTTCGGCCCAGCCACATGCTTCAAATCATTTATTTAACTACAACATGGAGATACTGCTTACTACAGTACAAATAAAAATCAAATCTTGTGACGGAACTTATGTCACACTTCGAGCTCTTCTAGACCAAGGCTCGCAAGTAAACTTAATAACTGAAAACGCTGCACAGCTATTACGACTTTCACGGAAAAAACTTAATGCAACAATATCTGGGGTTGGCTCAATTTCTGGAGATTGCAAAGGACAAGTTAACTTAACCTGTAAATCGATCCACTCCGATTACAGCTTCACAACTCAAGCTCTTGTCATGATAAAAATAACAAACAAACTACCTAATTCATCGTTTGATAAGAAAAACTGGCCGCATCTACAAAACTTAAGGCTTGCAGATCCTGATTTCAATATCTCTGGTCCAATCGACTTACTACTCGGAGCGGACACATATTCAGAGATAATTTTGGATGGAGTACTGAAAGGAGATAATGAATCTCCCGTTGCTCAACAAACTCATTTAGGGTGGATTTTATGCGGCAAAATGAATACTTTGAAATGCAACACGACATTAATCAACTTGGAAGAACTAACAAAATTTTGGGAAAATGAAGACATCCAGAATTCTAACGACATTCCGAAGGACGACCAATGCGAAGAGTTTTACAAGAATACAGTACAACGAACGTCTGACGGAAAATACATCGTGAAAATGCCAACATACCCTGGTTACGAAGAAAAACTAGGAAAATCAAAATCTATTGCAGTTTCACAGTTTTTACAACTGGAAAAACGTCTCAACAAAAATCTAAAACTTTCCACTATGTATAAACAATTCATTAAAGAATATGCCGATCTGGGCCACATGAAATCTGCAAGTATTGTAACTGCCACGGATTGTTATTTACCACATCACGGGGTATTGAGAGAGAATTCCACAACAACTAAACTAAGAGTGGTATTTAATGCCTCACAGAAAAATTCCAGTGGCTACAGCTTGAACAGTCTCCTAGAAAAAGGACCGAATCTGCAAAAGGATATCCAGGCCCTAATCTTGAAGTGGCGAATGTATAAATATGCATTCACTGCCGACATTGAGAAGATGTACCGCTGTATATGGCTATCCGAAGATCAACAACACCTACAAAAAATAATTTGGAGAGATTCGCCTACACAGACATTACAAGAATTCCAGCTTTGTACCGTAACATACGGCACAAAATGCGCACCCTGGCTAGCTTTGCGAACTCTCCAACAACTCGCTATCGACGAAGGTCATAAGTACCCCGAAGCCGCAAATATTTTAAAAAGCGAATTTTTCGTGGATGACTTAATAAGCGGACATAACACACTAAATGACGCCAAGAAACTACAGAGTTCACTTATTAATTTATTGAAGAGTGGAGGTATGAACCTACGCAAGTGGGCCAGTAGCCATCTAGCATTACTGGAAGACTTGCCTAAAGATCAAATATCGTCTAACCAAATATATAATTTTAAAGCTGAGCAATCTTCAAAAACATTGGGGCTCAGTTGGAATACCAGCAACGATACATTTTACTTTAACTGGCCAGTAAATGAAAACTCAAAACGGCCGACAAAAAGATCTCTTCTCTCAGAAATTTCTAAATTCTACGACCCATTGGGCTGGCTCTCTCCAGTGACAATTATGGCTAAGCTAATATTTCAAAGACTCTGGACGAGCAAGCTCGATTGGGATGATAACGTCCCTAGAGACATAGAAACAGATTGGTTAAAACTAAAAACCGAATTATTGAATATTAAAAACATGATGTTAAATAGATGGATCGGGCGCACACAAAAATGTCTGGAACTACTTGGTTTCTGCGATGCAAGTGAGAAGGCATATGCATGCGTTATATACAGTCGGGTGATGGATGAAAACGGGCTACCTGTTATAACATTACTTATATCGAGGACAAGAGTAGCTCCCATCAACAAAAAGACGACATTACCCCGACTCGAGCTTTGTGGCGCTCAATTATTAGCTAACTTGATAGATAAAACTAAAAAGGCTTTATCTGAGTACGAAGTAACAGTACAGGCTTGGTGTGACTCACAAGTGGTGTTAGCGTGGATTCAAGGTGAAACATCAAGATGGGAGGTATATGTAGCCAACAGAGTAACAAAAATCAAAAACATCATCCCTGCATCTCGGTGGCATTACGTCAAATCTGATCAAAATCCAGCTGACTGCGCTTCTAGGGGTTTATTACCAAGCAAACTAATGAACTTTAACCTGTGGTGGCAAGGCCCGGGATTTTTAAAAATAACTGAAAAGTCAACTGAAAACGAAACCATGACTTTTCTAACAAACATCAGCCGAATAAATCAAGGCCAAATAAAAAACAACTTAACTACCGACAATGATAATGTTATAAATGTGTTATTGAATAAATGCAGCTCATTGTCAAGAATACTCAGAATCACTGCATGGATACAACGTTTTATTACAAATATGCGCAATAAAAGGAAATCTGAAACCATGCACCTAACAACAAGCGAACTAAACACGGCCAGAAAGCTAATTATAATACACGTACAGAAAACGCAATTAATTGAAGAATATAAACAACTTTTAAACAACGAAGCCGTATTAAGGAAAAGCGCTATATTTAAACTAAATCCTTATCTCGATAAGGGGACCATACGTGTCGGAGGTCGACTTAAGAACTCCAACTTGCCTTCGGATATGAAGAATCCGATCATCATACCTCGTGCTGGGCGATTTACTCAACTTTTAATAGAACAGGCACATTTAAACATGCTACACGGAGGAGCTCGGGTGACTTTGACTCACATAAGACAGCGTTATTGGATCGTCGGCGGCAATAGGGCTGTCAAATCACAACTGCGACGCTGCGTTCGCTGTCATCGATTCAGACATACAGACAACTATCAAGTGATGGGTAATTTACCACATCAAAGAGTCACTCCATGTCGACCATTCACGCACACAGGGGTAGATTTTTCGGGCCATGTCGAAGTCAAGCATAACAAGGGCAGAGGCGTCAAGACTTCGAAGGGCTACATTGCGATATTTATATGCATGGCCACTAAAGCTGTGCATATTGAACTTGTGTCAGACCTCAGTACTGAAACATTTATCGCTGCATTTTAACGTTTTTGCGCGAGGCGGGGCACCCCTAAGCATATGTACTCAGATTGCGGTACAAATTTTATAGGTGCTGCAAAGATACTTCGTCAAGAATTTTGCGAATTCAAGAAAATACTATCATCCGAATTCTTTGACGAGCTGACTAAATTAGAGATCGAGTGGCACTTCAACGCCCCCGCGTGGCCAAGCGCCGGGGGTTTGTGGGAAGCTGCCGTTAAGTCTATGAAGCACCATCTGAAACGAGTACTCGGCGATCAAAAATTGACCTACGAACAATTTGCTACACTCTTAGCGAAAATAGAGGCTTGCTTAAACTCTAGGCCATTGTGTCCTCTTACAGAAGACCCAGAAGAGTTTTATAATTGTTTGACACCTGGACATTTCCTCACGGGAACCTCCACAATGTCACTGCCATCGTCGGATTACAATGATCCCAATAACATCGACATACGTCGAAGGTGGCAACTAACGGAACACATGTTTCATCAATATTGGAAAAATTGGTCTAACGAATATTTAACACAACTTCAAACTCGTTGTAAATGGAACAAACCTGTGAGAAACATAAAAGAAGGCGACATCGTGTTGATCAAAGAAAACAATTTGCCTCCAGGAAAGTGGGCACTAGGACGCGTGATGGAGACACACCCCGGTTCCGACGGTTATGTGCGAGTGACCACCATCAAAACTCAAACGGGGATAATAAAACGTCCTGTGGTAAAACTATCACCTTTGCCATTGAACTCGGAAATTGAAACTGAAAACAAAGAAAGTGAAATTCCACCGGAATCGAACCTAGTTCCAACAAAGAAAAAACGGAACATTATCAAATGTAACTTATTAACTACTTTGTTAATGTTGTTTACATTAATATCGGCGGCATATGGCTCATTACATAGCAGCGAAGCAACCGCTCGGATTACAACACTGGAACACGAGCGGCCCATTTACTACGACGCTGTCGGTAAAATACAAATGATACATGACGAATGGATATTAATTATGTATTATAACTTAACAACATATTGGGAAGGAACTCGTCGCATTGAACATTATTTCAATACTTTGAAGAATTTTAAGAAAAACACATATGTTTTGTTGAATGAAGATGATTTTAAACAATGTGTACAACGAAAGGTCGACACCTTAATTTGCAAGAAAAGTCTACCATTTTTTGACCTGCATAGTACCAATGCTCCGTGTCAGGCAAGACTACTATCACATGAAAACATCGGCCCCTGTGACGTAAAAGCGCGCACCATGCAAGGACGCATGGATAGAATTACATGCACCGAACAATTGGCTTGCTATATGTTGCGATGTTTGTACATTACGTACTATATGTAGCAGTGACGTCACATCAAACATACTAACGTCGTCTGGAATAGTAACACTGCCACAGGGTTGCATGCTCCAGTCTAAGGATTTAACTCTCTACGCACACAGTCACTACAGCAGTCGCATGAAACTGGATTATGAGTTCAACGTTCCGACAGTAAATTCCTCAATATATCAAACCCATTTAAATATATATATATATATTTGACCGGTATTACCTTGAATAATATTAATTCATAATATAAAAATAAAAAATAATAATAAATAAATAATAATAATGTTAAATACCATATGAATAATTAATTGCTAGTGTATTGATGATGCTATGTATGTTATGTATACATAAGCTGATATGCTTTTCTTAAAATTTCTCTACTTTTTTTAATGTTCTGACTTGTCATAAGAGCTATGTAATTGCCTACTTGATCAATAAACGATTTCATTTCATTTCATTTCATTTCATTTCATTTCATTTCATTTCATTTCATTTCATTTCATTTCAATAAACAAGATAGTTAACTTAACATACCATAATGTAACAAACAGGCTTCTGTCAGCAGACCTCGACATCGACAAAATTGAGAGGGAGATTGCTGATCAGAAACAACGTGAAAACCTACCAACTATGTCGAGTCACGATGTGCATCAGTACGTCATCAGCTACTTATTATTAGCGGTAGCAATGACAATTCTTGTCGTGGTGGTTGCGAGGAAACGCTGTCCCCATTGTGTCACGAAAAACAAAACGAAAATTACTGTCAGCAAGCAAACTGAAGACATTGAATTGCAGCCTATTTACCGGACTTACAACCGCAGACTAAGCAACGATGTCTGCAATGAGCATCAACCAGAGGCATCGCGTCAGAGCTCTACCGGGACAAGAAACGTCGCGTTTAATTTTGATTAAGCATATTTTTTTATATCATTAAGCTTTGTAATGGCTCATCCCTTTCTCTGCATACATAACTAATTTTCCTTTTTTTGGCGTTGCTAAGATGTACAGTTTCCACTGTACATTTTATGCTGACGTCGCGCGGCTCATATTAGTAGCGCGCGCGAGTATCTTCAGTGCAATTACAACCGCGGACTTCACCGCACAACTATAGAGAAAGGGATACGCTAACATACTATTGAACTTATATTAACTAGAGAAATAAACATTTAACAACAAACAATTCCTTTTTCTACGCACTCAACTAAATTCAAGTGTGCAAACTGTACAGTATTTCTTCTTAATTTGTAAAACCATGCGAACTAAATATTTTTTACATAACTGAATAGTGTAATGAAAGCTTTCTATTCTAATTGATTTTAGAGTCTGCTTTTGACGTCTCAAAAATAATGAACTGATTATATTCAGTTTCAATAACTTTGAAGATTTAAATGTTGTATACCCCGTATAAAAATATTTAAATTAGAAGCTTCTTACGCGTGAGCTTTTAATGTCATTTTTACTTAAGAAAAGTGAAAATATTATGACATATATACAAATACACTCACGCCGGTAATCCTCGAAGGGGTAGGCAGAGGTGCAACCAGTACACCCACTTTTCGCCGAATATATTTCGGTCCCATAATGTGACAGGGGGCAAGCCTATCGCCAAACCGGGCACAAATTCCAGACTCCGGGCTAATACTGAGAATTTCTAGAATTAAAAACCCAATATCACTTTACCCGGCCCGGGGATCGAACCCGAGGTCTCAGCACAGCAGTCATAACGCATGCGCAATTACAACTACGCCACCGAGGCAGTCAAGGCAAGTCAGGCAAGATTAGTAAGATTTAAACCATTAGTACGATTATCTGTTTTCCAGCAACCAAACCAGCAACGCGTGGAATTTGTAAAAGTTTCTTTAAAAAAAACTGATCAGGAGACATACAATTAATAAAGAAATTCATAAGCTGTTGCCGTGGCTCAGCCCGCGTGTTAATTATTTTAGAAAGAAAAGGTATAAAATCCATGTAGTCATCTTAAGCTATTACACCTTTTCATATTGTGCTATCCCACAGGAACTGTGAATTTTTCCGGGTTAAAAAATTGCTTATGTAATTCTCTGATTCCTAAACTACCACTATCCAAAAAATCATATCGTTCTTTTTCTCTGTGCAAAACAAAAACAACCCCGCGGGAACCGTACTACTTTCCTGGATAAAAAAGTTTTTTTATTCATAAAAAATACACCGACTTCAATACAAAACAAATTATGCGTCACAATAAAATTTGAGGGTTTCCCTTGATTTTTCTGTGATTCCATCATCAGATCCTGACTTGGTGCCAATGGGACCACATGGGAAGAATACCCTTTTAAACAAAAAAAGAATTTCTCGAATCGGTCCAGGCGTCTTCGAGTAATCGGGTAACATACATTAAAAAAAAAGATTCCGACGAATTGTTAACCTCCTCCTTTTTTGAAGTCGGTTAAAAAGTAACCTTTGTCATTCTCTGACCCCTAAATTACGACTATGCCACTCTTCTTTTACTCATTCTTCGTTCCCTCCTGTTTCACGAGTGAAACATTGCACCATACTTTCGTGACGGCATACAACTCAGTCCACCCCGTGACCATGAAGACTGTAAAGCTTTCGAAAAGTCGGGTTAAAAAACTAAAATAAACCGCGATAAAATGCGTAAACTTAGTTTTATTTCCATGCGCAATATTCGCGTAAATATAAAAAACCATTAGGGAAATTTTATTACAATGTTTATGTCGTTATCTTACTGCCTTTTTACTGTACTACAATAATATCTCACTAAATAACTATTCTTATAATAACCAATAATAATAAATATTAAACAAACCTGCGTCGGTGGCGCAGTCGTAATTGCACATGCGGTAACGGTAACGGTAGGCAGCGGCTTTGCTGTGCCCTGGCATTGCAGAAGTCTATGGGCGGCGGTGACTACTTACCATCAGGGGGCCCATCTGCTCGTCTGCCTATCAAGGCACTAAAAAAAAACATGCGTTACGACTGCTGTGCTGAGGTCTCGGGTTCGATACCGGGGTCGGGTAAAGTGATATTGGGTTTTTCTATTTAGAAATACTCAGTACCAGCCCGGAGTCTGGAATTGTGCCCAGTATGGCGATCGGCTCGCCCCATATCACATTATGAGACCGTAATAGGTCGGCGAAAAGTGGGTGTACTGGTTACACCGCTGCCTATCCCTTTAGGGATTACGGGCGTGAGTGTGTATATGTATAAAAAAGCAATGAATATTTCAAATGCAAATCTTAAAAGAACTTTAAACCTATTCTATCAAAGTAAGTTCATAAAATTATAAATTAGACTGAGGTCGTTTTGTTTGAAGTTACAACAGAAATGTAAATTCCAGGGCCTTTAAACTTTGCAAACATTTTTGGTACCAGGGATGTTTGAATTAAAATGGCTAACATTGAGGATCAAGGTTTTATTACAAAGTATAAATCATTGTTAAGACAATTACATTAGTAATAATAAAAAAAGGCAACTTAATTAATTTAAGCCGACCTGCTTTAATATAATATAATCCAAAGTATTACTTTATTGTAATATTGCATCATTATTTTTTATTAACAGGACAGACAATAAAAGGAGTGATTTTGCTTCGAAAGTCACAAGGTAGTTACTTTTACAATTGTTCAGATGGATTCATGACTCATGTGATTAGTTTCATTGTAACAACCACTGGCTGTCCTTAATTAATAAACAAAAAAATAGGTGAAACAGATAAAACTTTAAGAACATAACTTTGACAGCCTCCGTGGCGCAGCGTGCGAGTAGCCGGTTGTGATACGAAAGGCCGTGGGTTCGATTCCCGCACCGAGACAAATGTTTGTGTGACAGACAGATATTTGTTTCGGGTCTGAGTGTTAGGGACCGTAGTCCCTCGTAGTTGGTACTCACGATACAGGTTTTACCTAGTGTGGGATCAGAACGATGTGTGTGAGTGTAAGGTGTATTTCTTATTTTTAGAAGCATATAGGGGCAACTTGCAGCGCTGAAACTACACACCAGTCAAAGCACAAGAAATATAAATATGGAATGAAAGAATCAAGTCCTTTAACTTAGTGAGCAGTTTTACAAAGTACGTGACAGGTGTTGCGCTGTAGGTAATAAACATGCAACACACTTGCATCAGTATTGTCCTGATATTTAAAGATTTTTTGCTTTGGATATATGTTTATAATAAATAACACCCCACAGTCACTCACGATACAATAAACTTGTGTCGAGGGTATTAGGAATTATGAGATACATTCGGTCCCACAAACCAGAAACAAATATTTATAGATCACACAAACATTGGTCTCTGTGTGAGAATCGAACCCTCCTCTCATTTCACAACAGGCTCTTCAGACATTTTTTTTTATTCTGGTGCGGCAAAGGGACCACACTGCACCTGATGGTAAGCGCAGTGCCGTCTAGGTAGAGTATCAAGTAGCGAGAGACAGTCTATCCCCCGCTACTCAACACAATCATGCCGGCGTGCTGTTTACCTTCTTCACATTACGCCTAAAGGACCCAGGATCATAGGAGGGAGAGAACACGGTAGCTGGCAAACTGTTCCACAGCTTGATGGTGCGGCAAAAATACGAATTTGCGAACCTCTTGGTTCGGGCCGGGGTAGTAGACACCACGAAGCTGTGGCTCCGCAAGCCAGTACGCGTGGTTCTGGTATAGAAGGGAGAGGATGGGATAAGATGAAACAATTCTTCAGAGCAGTCGCCATGATACAGACGGTAGAACACGCTAAGCGAGGAAATATCCCTACGCAGCTGTAGCGGCTCCAGGCTGTTACTCACGTCTGCATCATTCACAATGCGGATGGCCCGCCGCTGCAACCCATCCAAGGCAATCAGAAGGTACCTTGCGGAACCGTCCCAGAGGTGCGAGCAGTATTCCATTCCCGGCCGCACCTGCGCTTTATATAAGCGGTAGAGCTGACCGGGCGTGAAAAACCGCCGCACCCTGTTCAGGATTCCGACCCTGCGTGAAGTGGCGGATATTATGCCCTCGATGTGACTCCTTGGATTAAGATCGCAGCGGATATCCATACCTAGGACACTAAAGTCATTCCGCATTGCGAGTGGAACACCCTGAAGAACGGGGAAGGGAGAAAACGGAGACTTCTTGCACAAGAACGCGCACACCTGGGTTTTCTTGGCATTATACAATGTATTTCGGTTTGATGTATATTGTTTTCACAAGACGCCGGAGTCGTAATAGTCTTGGCTTCTTGTTTTTTTAAAGCTATTGTCTTGTGAATTTGTATCTCTATCATTCTTTGACGCGATTAAGGTATGTCAGGCTCGCTTAAGGGTCTGTGCTTGCGGCGGCGTTATGTGCCGGGTCGGTCACTTCCCTGTGTCATGGTTGAGGAGGCCGATGGCTGGACCATGCGTCATACTTGTGAACGGGTGCTGCTTGTGTGGACTGGTCTACCTGGATTGCTCATTGATTGTTAGTTAGAGAAAATAAATAACAGGTTGTATAGCCTCATTTACGACTCTGCCTTGTATTAACATGTACCGTACTGTTTTTTTTGTTTCATGTGAATGTGACTTGTTTAAGGATGTATGTATTTTATATGTAAATTATTTTATAATGTAAATTGTAATGACAAATTACAAAAGACCTACGGCTGAGTTTCTTGGTGCTTCTTCTCAGACCAGTGGGCATTTCCGAAGCACCAGTAGACCTTAACATTATTATGACATGTAAAAAGTGCCCATAGTGGCCTAATTTACAAAATAAATGATTTGATTTGATTTGATTTGATTATACTCAACCCGATTCCTGGTACCCCGTGATGAGATGAGATCAGACATTATACCTGGGAGACATTAAATGTCAACAAATGGATGTAGAGTCAATGCCAATTTATATAGAGTACTGCGCCAAGGTATTTTTTCAATCTGGCACGTCAATGTGACCACACTACACCTGATGGTAAGCGCAGTGCCGTCCAATTAGAGTATCGAGTAGCGAGAGAAGATCTATTACCCGCTACTCAACACAATCATGCCAGCCTACTCCTTTACACTACGCCATGGGCAAGAAGGTAAAGAAGCGGTCGGGGATCTAGTATCAGAGTAGTACTTAGAAGGCCGCAAAACGGCCAAACATCGTATCCCAACTCTAGACTCTTGACAAAAACCGGATGTACACTGACTCTTCCCGGAACGCGACACACTTGCGTGTGCCACTATGGCGGGTTTTACACATGTGTACGGTGGTCGCTATCCAGGCGGATATGATATCCTACCTGCAAAGTATTATGATGGAAGTACAAAAACAACCGCCATGGCTCAAGTATACAGATGACATCACACGTAACATATCGATTCTTAGCTGAGATAACCTTTAGACGAAAGAAAGATTGGTTTTAGCATTGAAAGTAGGTGGGTAAGACATTGACAAAATGTTGGCTATACGATAGACACCGTAACCCCAAAATGGTCAAGATCAGGCGAGCTTAAAGAAAAAGGACACAGAGGATGGGATTGAAAAATCTATTGTCTTCTATTGTCAGCGTAAAGATGTACTGATGATGTAAATTATTGTAATTCTAAAAGAATATATTGAAATCATATAAATCCTGGTCTCCATTTTATTGACGCAAGATTAGACTTTATAAAGTGTATTACTCTAAGAGTGTATAGTTATAAAGTGATTTTCAACTAAGGATATTTATTCAAACTGGACTAGGGAAAATTTGGTTATACAGTGTTGTGCACAATATTGAACCAACATTGTACAGCAAATATATTTATTCTGACATCTAAAATGAAAATGAATGCCTTTTGTATTGTCGTCAAAAAATAACATTGTATATAATCAAAATAGCAAATATTAGGCTTCGCTCCAAGAAGCATGGATTCGACAATCGCAATTACTATCATTTAGCTGCAGGCTACGTTTTTCATATTAGAGCAAAACAAAGCACGATGTAACAGGCTAATGATTGAACAGCGCTTTTTCCACGAAAATAAAACTAGTGGATGTTAATGTATATGTTTTGGAAATATTGTCAAGACACTTAAATTGAATACATTTAACATAAGCTTAAATTTATGAAATTTTCTTAAGCTGGAAAAGCAAATTTGACTTCTATTTTAGTATTATCTACTTCAGAACTGAATGCCTTTAAATTTTTTATTTATTCTGCCAACGGCAATGTGAACGGCAAAGTGACCACACTGCACCTGATGGTGAGCGCAGTGCCGTCCAATTAGATAATCAAGTAACAGAAATCAATCTTTCCCCCGCTACTCAACACCATCATGCCAACCCACTGTGTAACTTCTCACTACACCAAAAGGAGGGAACGGTAGCTCATCCACAGCTTGATGAAACAGCAGGAGAATGTATGTTAGAGCGGATGCCCAGCGCGTCTCCAAGATTGGATGTGCTTTGGCCAATCACCCGACAAGCATTCGTGCTTATTGGAGCTTGGCTAAGGCCGTCCAATATAATTGCTATCGCCCTTCGCTGCCACCGCTGAGATATCGAAATGGAACACTATCCCATAGCTCGCAGGAGAAGGCCGATTTATTGGCAAACCTCTTCGCGGCTTATTCGAGACTCGAGGATTACAATGCTCATTTACGACTAGCGTGTTCGACTAAGGCCTAACCCCATTAGCAGAGGAGGCGCGTTCTCAGCAGTGGTACAATGTTTAACAAATGGTTAATATTATTATTATTTATCTGCTACAAACCGAACTTGTATTATGTACTCGAACACTTGAGTGCCATATTTATACCGATATTTCGTGACTTAACAAAACCGCACACTCCCTAATGTCAATAATATGAATAAACACAATATTATTTTAAGGGCAGACAGAACTTCCCTCAGCGTTGAATTTTTTGCTTGTTTCAAGACAAGTGCACCAGCTTAAATAGCTTAGATTGGCGGAGCACTTGATTTTTTTAATTTTGTAAGGTTTTTGGAAGCATCATGCCACTTGATGGTAATGAATCTATACCACCCACGAAGATCCACAATGTCAAATAACATGTCCCTTGCTGCACTATAAGAAAAAACAATGATTGTTCGAAGAGGGCGGGGATATTTTTAGGTATCCGGCAATCTGTATTTATTGGGACAGCCTTTGTGTATTTAGGACTTTAATCACCGGGTTGTTCTGTTATTTTTACGGACCAGCTTTCACAAAGGAGACCACAATTAGCAGTGTCAATTTTCATCATCTTATTAATAATAATACTAGCCCTGTATGAAACACTATCCCACTGCTGGGCACGGGCCTCCTCTACTTATGAGAGGGGTTAGGCTACTAATGTGCCCTAATGTTAGGCCTTTGTCCACCACGCTGGCCTAATGCAGGTTGGTAGACTTCACACACCTTTGAAATTGGTACGAGAATTCTCAGGTATGCAGGTTTCAGAAAGGTGGTCCTTATAAAAACTTCACGTATACAGTCGACGATTAGTAATTTATAAGCAAACCTAATAAATATGCGTTTTAAAATTTTTCTGAGAATTTTGGACCACAACCTTGAATTTGTTTCGTAATTTAATTACACCAAATAAAGTGTCAACCAGCTGTTTAAGCACTTAAGGTACTTAGTTACTGCAAAAGAAGTCCGCTATTCGTCAAATCTTCAAGGACCATAAATGGGATCATTTCACACAATTTTCAAATTCCAATTACACAAATCAAATGAGGTTCAATTAGTTTTCTAATTTACCTACGAATTACTAATCACTCTCATTTTGTTATTCATACCACTTTTCTTTAACACGTTGTATACATTTTAGCTCTCTGTTGTCTATATAATATACGCCTTATGATCTTATTGCATTCTGTTTGAATACGAAGAAACGAAAATACAAAAAAATATATGAAGTTTAACAAACTCCATACATTGTAGGAGCTTCAAAAAATAATATTATCTTTACGATATTCATTCTCTTCTCATTACATCGAGATACTCTGAGAAGTGAATGAACGGTTGACGGATGATATATCTATAATAATCTTATCTTATTATAACAATATATCACCATCATAAATTATCTATCGTTATAACCAAATGATTGAAAATCTTGACATCGCAATGTTGTTTGATGTAGAAAATGAACAGTGGCATCTGGTGAAATATGATTTCTAAAGTCGGTCTCGAGCTTGCTAAGTTTAAAATATTAAGGGTTTTCTGATTTACTTACTGGTTACTTATTTAAGTGTCATAAACCCGATGTTGAATGAAGGTTATACTCCAAGGTTATAACTCCATGTCTAATTCATGGAGGCTTAAAGCAGTCATATCACACAACATAATAATTCTAATGAAAATTCTTAGTAGAGTTGTGAATGTAACGTTTTTCATAGACTTTATTTGACACTGCCATCTATCAAGAACATTCTAAACTAAGTATCTCAACACCTGGGTTTCAACACAACACTTCATTCCATGCCGCATGGGTAGGATAATCGCAGTTACTGCCACACCCGCACTCTACGTTTTTCATATTAGGGGAAAACAAATAATGATGTAAGTGTTGCGGCCTTCTGAGTACTCTGGCACTAGACCCTCGGCTGCTTCTTCACCTCCTTGGCGTAATGTGAAGAAGCTATAAAGCAGGCGGGCATGATTGTGTGGGTAGCGAGGGATACATTGTTTCTCGCTACTTGATATTCTAACTGGACGGCACTGCGCTTAATTTCTGGTGCAGTGTGATAACTTTGCCGTGCCATGGCAAAAGAACTGCCCTTTTTAAATCCTTATTACTCCTGCCATGATACGAATTTTAATAAACCCTCACGACTTGCACTTTTTCCTCATTACATTGAGAAACACTGTGAAGCGAACTAGTATAGCGCGGAACTTTCTAGAAAATTCGCAATGGAATTAAAGATGTTGATGTAGGGCTTTTTTAGAGAATACCAACCCAACTTAACGAGATAAAATTGATATCGCGATGTAATTCAACGCTGAAAATATACAGTGGCATCTAGCGAAATGCTTTTGAATAGAGCTTTAGAAAGTTTGAATATGGAATGAACGGGCTGACAATAAATGTCTCTAAAAACGGACGTGAGATATAACGTTGCAACGATTAAGGTCAGTGATATTAGTGAAAGCTCAAAAGACGTTCAAATAAATTCTTTCCCTCCTATCTCCATTCATTTTTTCAAGGTTAGTAACACGAAAGGATTTTCAGGCATAGTGAGTCATAATAGCGGGGTCAGTTTTTTCTGTTTTTTTTGCATCAAGTAACCAATTTTTGATATAAAATAATCTTCATAGAGTTGTCAACGTAACATTTTTCAGTGCTTTTCTGTGAAACTGCCATCTATTAGTCGCATTCCGAACTAAAAACATTAGCTCCTCGCATTTTCTGAGGGTTTCCAGAGTTACAAATATCACTGAAGGTTTTTCATTGCGATATTAGATGTCCTTATAATAAGTATGTATTGAGTATGTAAGGAGAAGCCTGAAAGTAGCACCAATTGTGGAAAAGATGAGGAGTGCTAGGTTAGCTTGGTATGGGTATGTGATGAAGAGGGATGAAAGGCATGTGACAAGACTGGTTATCAATATGAATATGGATGGAAGAAAGAGTCGTGGGAGACCAAAAAAGAGGTGGATGGATTGCGTGAATGAGGACATGCGCATGAAAGGGGTGAATGCAGATTTGACGCATGATAGGGCTGCGTGGAGAGTTCAAACCGTTTGTGCCGACCCCACTTAGTGTGGGATAAGGGCAGGTAGATGATGATTAGATGTCCTTATATTAATTAAAGCAATAACCTTTTTAATTTAGAAGAAATGCATTGGAATAATAAAATTTATAATAGCACTCTATTATATACCGACCATCAAATGGGGTAAGATTGAGAGGTTTGCAAACTAAAAAGGGTTAAAATGAAGTTATTTTAACCAAGTTAGCCTAATGCGGATTAGAAGGAATTTCTCCTTGTCATTCGAAGTTTTTATGAAGTATTTCAGATACGCAGGATTCCTCATAATCATCAAATAAAAATTGATTGTTATCTATTTCAAGAGTTTAGAAGGCCACTTTTTATAAGTGGTAAAGCTACGCAATTTATAAACTTTGACTAGAGCACGAATTGGCCGGCTCTACTAATGTGATACCATTCTGTAATAGACCAATGTTAAGTGGCAATTTTGCAGGTGCCACAGTCTGAGTGATACTGTTGTGGCCACAACACGGTCAAACACGTTCCCTAACTCAAGACCCCCGACAAAAACCGGATGTACCCCTGAAACGCGATACACGTGCGTGTGCCACTTTAGCGGGTTTTACACGCTATATGCTTATCACGCACATATATTTTAAAATAATACACTCAATAATCACACACCAGGTCAAAACCTATATCATGGGTATCAAGAACTGCAAGGGTTTACAGTGCAATAACGCCTAAACCGTACAAAACGTTTCTAAAGTAGAGTTTCCGGGTGCGAAAAATGTAACAGCTTTGGTAGTTTGTATTTGCTATTTAAACGTTATATTACGAACGTTGTAGATAGAGCTAGACTAATATTTAGCATCTCAAACACTTGTTAATGTATAAGTATTCGTTTGTTAGGTGTTGTTATAAAAAAGCTCCATGATTTCCTGAGCAGTAATTACTTATCATTTAATATTTTTTTGTTTTGTTTGTAATTGATGCCTTCTCATTTCACAAACAAACCTAGAATAAAAAAATTGAGCCAGAAATGAATTATAGTAATATTTGTTTTAAAGGAAAAAGTTTTCTTATGTAAAAAGTGTGATATATTTTTGTAAAATTAGGTTCTACAGTAGTTATCGTTTAGCTTTCGTATATTTTGTAGTTCAATAAAGAATTGTAATATTTGCAATGATTTATAATTTAAACACTTGAGACGTAGACTAACTTTACATTGGGTCTAAGTCAACAAATTACTGTGTTACCATAGCAACTAATAATAAACCCTACAACGGTAGTCTACTTCTAATACTAAGGATGTGAATGTTTTATTTAATTTAATGTTTTTGTAACAAAAATTACATACAGAGTTTTTCAGAAAAGTGGTCCTAATAAAAGCTCTACATGTAGAGTCGACGATTAGTAATTTATAGACAAACCTAATAAATATGCATCTTATTTCTTTTCCGAGAATTTTGGATCATGGCCTTGAAATTGTTTCGAAAATAAAATACACCAAATAAAGTGTTAACCAGTTATTTAAGCACTTAACCTACTTAGTTACGGCAAAAGAAGTTCGCTAGCCGTCAAGTCTTCAACAACCATAAATCGGATAATATCACACATCTTCAAATTGCAGTTACTCAAATCAGATGAGGTTTATTTGTTTTCATATTTACCTACGAATTACTAATCACCATAATTTTTCTTGTTATTGTTATTCATACCACCTTTCTTTAACACGCTGTATACATTTTAGCTCTCTGCAGTCTCCGTATAAATGTAATTTACGCTTTATGATCTTATTGCATTCTGTTTGAATACGTAATTTTTTTTATGAAATTTAACAAACTCCATACATTGTAGGAGCTTCAAAAAGTGATATTATCATTACGATATTCATTCTCTTCTCATTACATCGAGATACTCTGAGAAGGGAATGAACGGTTGACGGATGATATATATGATAAGTATGATAAGTACGATAAGTTTTTGATAACATTATAATAATTATAACTAGTATAACAATTATAACAATAACAATAACAATATATCACGATCATAAAGTATCCATCGTAATAACCAAATGATTGAAAATCTTGACATCGCAATTTTGTTTGATGTAGAAAATGAACAGTGGCATCTGGCGAAATATGATTTCTAAAGTCGGTCTCGAGCTTGCTAAGTTTAAAATATTAAGGGTTTTCTGATTTACTTACTGGTTACTTATTTAAGTGTCATAAACCCGATGTTGAATGAAGGTTATACTCCAAGGTTATAACTCCATGTCTTAATTCATGGAGGCTTAAAGCAGTCATATCACGCAACATAATAATTCTAATGAAAATTCGTAGTAGAGTTCTAAATGTAACGTTTTTCAGAGACTTTACCTGACACTGCCATCTATCAAAAATACTCTTAACTAACTAAGCTCAACCCCTGGGTTTACATTGTCGCCAAAAAATAACATTGTTAATAATTTAAAATAGCAAATATTAGATAGACCTCGTTCCATGCCGCATGGATAGGATAATCACAATTATTGCAATTTACCCACAGGCTACGTTTTTCATAATAGAGGAAAATAAATAATGATGCAACTGGCTGCTTGTTTTTTTTTGAGTTGAGTACTATGTTTGGCCGTGTTGCGGCCTTCTGAGTACTCTGACACTAGACCCTCGGCCGTTTCTTCACCTCCTGCCCCATGACGTGTGAAGAAGCTACATAACAGGCCCGCTTGATTGTGTTGAGTAGCGAGGGATACATTGTTTCTTGCTACTTCATATTGGTTCCTCTAACTGGACAGCACTGCGCTTAACATCAGGTTCACTGTGGTAACTTTGCCGGTCCTTACAAAAAAAACTGTACTTTTTAAATCCTAATTTCTCCTGCCATGATAGGAATTTTAATACACCCTCAGGACTTGCACTTTTTCCTCATTACATTGAGAAACACTGTGAAGCGAACTAGTATAGCGCGGACCTTTCTAGAAAAATCGCAATGGAATTAAAGATGTTGATGTAGGGCTTTTTTAGAGAAGACCAACCCAACTAAACGAGATAAAATTGACATCGCGATGTAATTCAACGCTGAAAATATACAGTGGCATCTAGCGAAATGCTTTTGAATAGAGCTTTAGAAAGTTTGAATATGGAATGAACGGGCTGACTATAAATGTCTCTAAAAACGGACGTGAGATATAACGTTGCAACGATTAAGGTCAGTGATATTAGTGAAAGCTCAAAAGACGTTCAAATAAATTCTTTCCTTCCTATCTCCATTAATTTTTTCAAGGTTAGTAACACGAACGGATTTTCAGGCATAGTGAGTCATAATAGCGGGGTCAGTTTTTTCTGATGGTGCCATCAAGTAACTAATTTTTGATATAAAATAATCTTCATAGACTTGTCAAAGTAACATTTTTCAGTGCTTTTCTGTGAAACTGCCATCTATTAGTCGCATTCCGAACTAAAAAATTAGCTCCTCGCATTTTTCAAGGGTTTCCAGAGTTACAAATATCACTGAAGGTTTTTCCTTGCGACATTAGATGTCCTTATATTAATTAAAGCAATGGAAACCTTTTTAATTTAGAAGAAATGCATTTGAATAATAAAATTTATAATAGCACTCTATTATATACCGACCATCAAATAGGGTAAGATTAAGAGGTTTTCAAACAAAAAAGGGTTAAAATAAAGTTATTGTAACCAAGTTAGCCTAATGCGGATAAGAAGGAATTTCGCCTTGTCATTCGAAGTTTTTATGAAGTATTTCAGATACGCAGGATTCCTCATAATCATCAAATAAAAATTGATTGTTATCTATTTCAAGAGTTTAGAAGGCCACTTTTTATAAGTGGTGAAGCCACGCAATTTATAAACTTTGACTAGAGCACGAATTGGCTGGCTCTACCAATGGGAAACCATTCTGTCATAAACCAATGTTAAGTGTCAATTTTGCACATGTTATAGACTGAGTGATACTGTTGTTGCTGCAACACGGTCAAACACGTTCCCTAACTCTAGACCCCCGACAAAAACCGGATGTACACTGGCTGATCATGAAACGCGATACACGTGCGCGTGCCACTGTGGCGGGTTTTACACGCTATCTGCTTATCACGCATATATAATATTAAAATAATACACTCAATAATCACACACCAGGTCAAAACCTATATCATGGGTATCAAGAACTGCAAGGGACTGCAGTGCAATAACGCCCAAACCATACAAAACGTTTCTAAAGTAGAGTTTCCGGGTGCGGAAAATGTAACAGCTTTGGTAGTTTTTATTTGCTATTTAAATGTTATATTACGAACGTTGTAGATAGAGCTAGACTAATATTTAGCATTTCAAACACTTGTTAATGTATAAGTATTCGTTTGTTAGGTGTTGTTATAAAAAAGCTCCATGATTTCATGAGCAGCAATTACTTATCATTTAATCATTTTTTCGTTTTGTTTGTAATCGATGCCTTCTCACTTCACAAACAAACCTTGAATAAAAAAATCGAGCCAGAAATGAATTATAGTAATATTTGTTTTAAAGGAAAAAGTTTTCTTATGTAAAAAGTGTAATATATTTTTGTAAAGTTAGGTTCTACAGTAGTTCTCGTTTAGCTTTCGTATATTTTGTAGTTCAATAAAGAATTGTAATATTTGCAAGGATTTATAATTACGGTACGTACACTTGAGACGTAGACTAACTTTACATTGGGTCTAAGTCAACAAATTACTGTGTTACCATATCAACTAATAATAAACCCTACAATGGTAGTCTACTTCTTATACTAAGGATGTGAATGTTTTATTTAATTTAATGTATTTGTAACAAAAATTACATACAGAGTGTTTCAGAAAAGTGGTCCTAATAAAAGCTCTACATGTAGAATTGACGATTAGTAATTTATAAGCAAACCTAATAAATATGCGTTTTAATTTTTTCCTGAGAATTTTGGATCACAACCTTGAAAGTCATGGAGCGACTGATAAACAGCCAATTAGTTCGCTACCTAGAGGATCACTCGTTGATCAATGACCGCCAATACGGTTTCCGTCATAACCGATGAACGGGTGATCTTCTAGCGTTCGTATTACATCACTGGGGGGAAGCGATTGATAAGTATGGCGAGGCCCTGGCTGTGAGTCTCGACATAGCCAAGGCATTTGATAGGGTCTGGCATCGTGGCCTTCTCTCCAAGCTCCCGGCATACGGTCTGCCCGACAACCTGTGCAAGTGGATTTCCGGCTTTCTGCATGAGCGTAGAATGCGTGTCCTCGTTGATGGACACGCTTCGCAGCTCATGTCAGTAAATTCCGGAGTACCACAAGGTTCTGTGATTTCGCCCACCTTGTTTCTTCTGCATATCAATGATATGTTGTCGCTTGGCAACATTCATTGCTATGCAGACGACAGCACGGTTCATGGGCGTTATAGCAGCAAGCCTCCTGGTTGCCGGGCGGATACTGAGAGGAGACGAGAAGATCTTGTCTTTGAGCTCAACCAGACCTTGGATCTCATCTCATCATGGGGTACCAAGAATCGGGTTGAGTTTAATGCCAAGAAAACCCAGGTGTGCGCGTTCTCGTGCAAGAAGTCTCCGTTTTCTCCAATCCCCGTCTTCAGGGTGTTGCACTCGCAATGCGGAATGACCTTAGTGTCCTAGGTATGGATATCCGCTGCGATCTTAATCCAAGGAGTCACATCGAGGGCGTAATATCCGCCACTTCACGCAGGGTCGGAATCCTGAACAGGGTGCGGCGTCTTTTCACGCCTGGTCAGCTCTACCGCTAAAGCGCAGGTGCGGCCGGGAATGGAATACTGCTCGCACCTCTGGAACGGTTCCGCAAGGTACCTTCTCGATGCCTTGGATGGGTTGCAGCGGCGGGCCATCTGCATTGTGAATGATGCAGACGTGAGTAACAGCCTGGAGCCGCTACAGCTGCGTAGGGATATTTCCTCGCTTAGCGTGTTCTACCGTCTGTATCATGGCGACTGCTCTGAAGAATTGTTTCATCTTATCCCATCCTCTCCCTTCTATACCAGAACCACGCGTACTGGCTTGCGGAGCCACAGCTTCGTGGTGTCTACTACCCCGGCCCGAACCAAGAGGTTCGCAACTTCGTATTTTTGCCGCACCATCAAGCTGTGGAACAGTTTGCCAGCTACCGTGTTCCCTCCCTCCTATGATCCTGGGTCCTTTAGGCGTAGTGTGAAGAAGCTAAACAACAGGCCGGCATGATTGTGTTGAGTAGCGGGGGATAGACTGTCTCTCGCTTCTTGATACTCTTTCTGGACGGCACTGCGCTTACCATCAGGTGCAGGGTGGTAACTTTGCCGCGCCAGAACAAAAAAAAAATTGTTTCTTAATTTAATTACACCAAATAAAGTGTCAACCAGCTGTTTAAGCACTTAAGGTACTTAGTTAATGCACAAGAAGTTCGCTAGCCATCAAATCTTCAATAACCATCGGATAATTTCACACAATTTCAAATTGCAGTTACTCAAATCAGATGAGGTTTATTTGTTTTCATATTTACCTACGAATTACTAATCACTCTCATTTTTCTTGTTATTCTTATTCATACTCCGTTCTTTAACACGCTGTATACATTTTAGCTCTCTGCAGTCTCCGTATAAATATAATTTACGCCTTATGATCTTATTGCATTCTGTTTGAATACGTAATTTTTTTTATGAAATTTAACAAACTCCATACATTGTAGGAGCTTCAAAAAGTGATATTATCATTACGATATTCATTCTCTTCTCATTACATCGAGATACTCTGAGAAGGGAATGAACGGTTGACGGATGATATATATGTGTATGATAAGTTTTTGATAACATTATAATAATTATAACTAGTATAACAATTATAACAATAACAATATATAACGATCATAAAGTATCCATCGTAATAACCAAATGATTGAAAATCTTGACATCGCAATTTTGTTTGATGTAGAAAATGAACAGTGGCATCTGGCGAAATATGATTTCTAAAGTCGGTCTCGAGCTTGCTAAGTTTAAAATATTAAGGGTTTTCTGATTTACTTACTGGTTACTTATTTAAGTGTCATAAAACTGATGTTGAATAAAGGTTATACTCCAAGGTTATAACTCCATGTTTAATTCATGGAGGCTTAAAGCAGTCATATCACACAACATAATAATTCAAATGAAAATTCGTAGTAGAGTCCTAAATGTAACGTTTTTCAGAGACTTTACCTGACACTGCCATCTATCAAAAATACTCTTAACTAAGCTCAACCCCTGGGTTTACATTGTCGCCAAAAAATAACATTGTTAATAATTTAAAATAGCAAATATTAGATAGACTTCGTTCCATGCCGCATGGATAGGATAATCACAATTACTGCAATTTACCCACAGGCTACGTTTTTCATATTAGAGGAAAAGAAATAATGATGCAACTGGCTGCTTGTTTTTTATTGAGTTGAGTACTATGTTTGGCCGTGTTGCGGCCTTCTGAGTACTCTGACACTAGACCCTCGGCCGTTTCTTCACCACCTGCCCCATGACGTGTGAAGAAGCTACATAACAGGCCCGCATGATTGTATTAAGTAGCGAGGGACACATTGTTTCTCGCTACTTCATATTGGTTCCTCTAACTGGACAGCACTGCGCTTAACATCAGGTGCACTGTGGTAACTTTGCCGGTCCTTACAAAAAAAACTGTACTTCTTATTTCCCAATTTCTCCTGCCATGATAGGAATTTTAATACACCCTCAGGACTTGCACTTTTTCCTCATTACATTGAGAAACACTGTGAAGCGAACTAGTATAGCGCGGACCTTTCTAGAAAAATCGCAATGGAATTAAAGATGTTGATGTAGGGCTTTTTTAGAGAAGACCAACCCAACTAAACGAGATAAAATTGACATCGCGATGTAATTCAACGCTAGAATATACAGTGGCATCTAGCGAAATGCTTTTGAATAGAGCTTTAGAAAGTTTGAATATGGAATGAACGGGCTGACTATAAATGTCTCTAAAAACGGACGTGAGATATAACGTTGCAACGATTAAGGTCAGTGATATTAGTGAAAGCTCAAAAGACGTTCAAATAAATTCTTTCCTTCCTATCTCCATTAATTTTTTCAAGGTTAGTAACACGAACGGATTTTCAGGCATAGTGAGTCATAATAGCGGGGTCAGTTTTTTCTGATGGTGCCATCAAGTAACTAATTTTTGATATAAAATAATCTTCATAGACTTGTCAAAGTAACATTTTTCAGTGCTTTTCTGTGAAACTGCCATCTATTAGTCGCATTCCGAACTAAAAAATTAGCTCCTCGCATTTTTCAAGGGTTTCCAGAGTTACAAATATCACTGAAGGTTTTTCCTTGCGACATTAGATGTCCTTATATTAATTAAAGCAATGGAAACCTTTTTAATTTAGAAGAAATGCATTTGAATAATAAAATTTATAATAGCACTCTATTATATACCGACCATCAAATAGGGTAAGATTAAGAGGTTTTCAAACAAAAAAGGGTTAAAATAAAGTTATTGTAACCAAGTTAGCCTAATGCGGATAAGAAGGAATTTCGCCTTGTCATTCGAAGTTTTTATGAAGTATTTCAGATACGCAGGATTCCTCATAATCATCAAATAAAAATTGATTGTTATCTATTTCAAGAGTTTAGAAGGCCACTTTTTATAAGTGGTGAAGCCACGCAATTTATAAACTTTGACTAGAGCACGAATTGGCTGGCTCTACCAATGGGAAACCATTCTGTCATAAACCAATGTTAAGTGTCAATTTTGCACATGTTATAGACTGAGTGATACTGTTGTTGCTGCAACACGGTCAAACACGTTCCCTAACTCTAGACCCCCGACAAAAACCGGATGTACACTGGCTGATCCTGAAACGCGATACACATTTATATTAAAATAATACACTCAGTAATCACACACCAGGTCAAAACCTATATCATGGGTATCAAGAACTGCAAGGGACTACAGTGCAATAACGCCCAAACCATACAAAACGTTTCTAAAGTAGAGTTTCCGGGTGCGAAAAATGTAACAGCTTTGGTATTTTTTATTTACTATTTAAACGTTATATTACGAACGTTGTAGATAGAGCTAGACTTATATTTAGCATCTCAAACACTTGTTAATGTATAAGTATTCGTTTGTTAGGTGTTGTTATAAAAAAGCTCCATGATTTCCTGAGCAGCAATTACTTATCATTTAATATTTTTTTCGTTTTGTTTGTAATTGATGCCTTCTCATTTCACAAACAAACCTTGAATAAAAAAATTGAGCCAGAAATGAATTATAGTAATATTTGTTTTAAAGGAAAACGTTTTCTTATGTAAAAAGTGTAATATATTTTTGTAAAGTTAGTCTCTACAGTAGTTCTCGTTTAGCTTTCGTATATTTTGTAGTTCAATAAAGAATTGTAATATTTGCAAGAATATATAATTACGGTACGTACACTTGAGACGTAGACTAACTTTACATTGCGTCTAAGTCAACAAATTACTGTGTTACCATAGCAACTAATAATAAACCCTACAACGGCAGTCTACTTCTTATACTAAGGATGTGAATGTTTTATTTTATTTAATGTATTTGTAACAAAAATTACATATAGAGGGTTTCAGAAAAGTGGTCCTAATAAAAGCTCTACATGTAGAGTCGACGATTAGTAATTTATAGGCAAACCTAATAAATATGAGTTTTAATTTTTTCCTGAGAATTTTGGATCACAACCTTGAAATTGTTTCTTAATTTAATTACACCAAATAAAGTGTCAACCAGCTGTTTAAGCTCTTAAGGTACTTAGTTAATGCACAAGAAGTTCGCTAGCCATCAAATTTTCAATAACCATAAATCGGATAATTTCACACAATTTCAAATTGCAGTTTTTTTTTTTTTAGCGCCTCAGTTGCAGTTACTCAAATCAGATGAGGTTTATATTTACCTACAAATTAATAATCACTCTCATTTTTCTTGTTATTGTTATTCATACCACCTTTCTTTAACACACTGTATACATTTTAGCTCTCTGCAGTCTCCGTATAAATATAATTTACGCCTTATGATCTTATTGCATTCTGTTTGAATACGTAATTTTTTTTATGAAATTTAACAAACTCCATACATTGTAGGAGCTTCAAAAAGTGATATTATCATTACGATATTCATTCTCTTCTCATTACATCGAGATACTCTGAGAAGGGAATGAACGGTTGACGGATGATATATATAATAAGTATGATAAGTTTTTGATAACATTATAATAATTAGAACTAGTATAACAATTATAACAATAACAATAACAATATATCACGATCATAAAGTATCCATCGTAATAACCAAATGATTGAAAATCTTGACATCGCAATTTTGTTTGATGTAGAAAATGAACAGTGGCATCTGGCGAATTATGATTTCTAAAGTCGGTCTCGAGCTTGCTAAGTTTAAAATATTAAGGGATTTCTGATTTACATACTGGTTACTTAAACAAGTAACCAGTGTCATAAACCCGATGTTGAATAAAGGTTATACTCCAAAGTTATAACTCCATGTCTTAATTCATGGAGGCTTAAAGCAGTCATATCACACAACATAATAATTCAAATGAAAATTCGTAGTAGAGTTCTGAATGTAACGTTTTTCAGAGACTTTACCTGACACTGCCATCTATCAAAAATACTCTTAACTAAGCTCAACCCCTGGGTTTACATTGTCGCCAAAAAATAACATTGCTAATAATTTAAAATAGCAAATATTAGATAGACTTCGTTCCATGCCGCATGGATAGGATAATCACAATTACTGCAATTTACCCACAGGCTACGTTTTTCATATTGGAGGAAAAGAAATAATGATGCAACTGGCTGCTTGTTTTTTTTGAGTTGAGTACTATGTTTGGCCGTGTTGCGGCCTTCTGAGTACTCTGACACTAGACCCTCGGCCGTTTCTTCACCTCCTGCCCCATGACGTGTCAAGAAGCTACATAACAGGCCCGCATGATTGTGTTGAGTAGCGAGGGATACATTGTTTCTTGCTACTTCATATTGGTTCCTCTAACTGGACAGCACTGCGCTTAACATCAGGTTCACTGTGGTAACTTTGCCGGTCCTTACAAAAAAAACTGTACTTTTTAAATCCTAATTTCTCCTGCCATGATAGGAATTTTAATACACCCTCAGGACTTGCACTTTTTCCTCATTACATTGAGAAACACTGTGAAGCGAACTAGTATAGCGCGGACCTTTCTAGAAAAATCGCAATGGAATTAAAGATGTTGATGTAGGGCTTTTTTAGAGAAGACCAACCCAACTAAACGAGATAAAATTGACATCGCGATGTAATTCAACGCTAGAATATACAGTGGCATCTAGCGAAATGCTTTTGAATAGAGCTTTAGAAAGTTTGAATATGGAATGAACGGGCTGACTATAAATGTCTCTAAAAACGGACGTGAGATATAACGTTGCAACGATTAAGGTCAGTGATATTAGTGAAAGGTCAAAAGACGTTCAAATAAATTATTTCCTTCCTATCTCCATTAATTTTTTCAAGGTTAGTAACACGAACGGATTTTCAGGCATAGTGAGTCATAATAGCGGGGTCAGTTTTTTCTGATGGTGCCATCAAGTAACTAATTTTTGATATAAAATAATCTTCATAGACTTGTCAAAGTAACATTTTTCAGTGCTTTTCTGTGAAACTGCCATCTATTAGTCGCATTCCGAACTAAAAAATTAGCTCCTCGCATTTTCCGAGGGTTTCCTGAGTTACAAATATCACTGAAGGTTTTTCCTTGCGATATTAGATGTCCTTACATTAATTAAAGCAATGGAAACCTTTTTAAACTAGAAAGAATGCATTTCAATAATAATATTTATAATAGCACTTTATTATATACAAACCATTAAATGGAGTTAGATTAAGAGGTTCTCAAACTAAACTAATGTGGAATTTCGCCTTATCATTCGAAGTTTTCAAGGAGTATTTCACATATACAGACAGGGTCTCTTATAATACACACATAAAATAAAAAGTATTTGTTATTTATTTCTTATGTTTAGAAGTTCACGTTTCATAAGTTATAGGGTCACGCTTTTATAAATTTTGACTAGAGCACGAATTGGCCGGCTCTACTAATGTGATACCATTCTGTAATAGACCAATGTTAAGTGGCAATTTTGCAGGTGCCACAGTCTGAGTAATACTGTTGTGGCCGCAACACGGTCAAACACGTTCCCTAACTCAAGACCCCCGACAAAAACCGGATGTACCCCAGAAACGAGATACACGTGCGTGTGCCACTGTGGCGGGTTTTACACGCTATCTGCTTATCACGCACATATTTATATTGAAATAATACACTCAATAATCACACACCAGGTCAAAACCTATATCATGGGTATCAAGAACTGCAAGGGACTACAGTGCAATAACGCCCAAACCATACAAAACGTTTCTAAAGTAGAGTTTCCGGGTGCGAAAAATGTAACAGCTTTGGTAGTTTTTATTTGCTATTTAAACGTTATGTTACAAACGTTGTAGATAGAGCTAGACTAATATTTAGCATTTCAAACACTTGTTAATGTATGAGTATTCGTTTGTTAGGTGTTGTTATAAAAAAGCTCCATGATTTCCTGAGCAGCAATTGCTTATCATTTAATAATTTTTTCATTTTGTTTGTAGTTGATGCCTCTCATTTTACAAACGAACCTTGAATAAACTCTTCAAGGACGAAAATATCCGAACAAAGGTGTGCAGATCAAAGCGTCAACTCGTCACGTCGCGTTGATATCACGTTGCAGCCTCCTTTGTCATAAAATCTTCTGTAAACACGTAATACAAATAAATCTGTTTCAACAAGAAATCAGGCACGTTCCGATGTTCTGCTTTAGCGAGCGTCATATTTGATGGCGAGGAAAATGACGTTTTCATAGCATACATACATACATATATAACCGCGCCTGTAATCCCCGAAGGGGTAGACAGAGTAACCATGTAACACCCAGTTTTCGCCGAATTTATTACGGTCGCATAATGTGATAGTGGATTCCAGAGTACGGGCTGATACTGAGTATTTCTAAATATAAAAACCCGAATATTACTTTACACGCCCCGGGGATCGAACCCAAGACCTCAGCACAGCAGTCGTAACGCATGCGCAAATACAACTGCGCCACTGAGGCAGTCTCATTCAGTTTTCATAGCATAGGCAAAGCAAATGTATATTAACAGTAAATGAGCTGTAGTCCTTATGATGTCATGTAAGAAGAATAAACCACCAAACATCATATACATACTTCTGACCACACACTAGGTCAAACCTGTTTTGTCGGTATCAATTACGGAAGACTACGGTCCTACTATTCAGTCCTGAAACAAATATTAATTTATTTTACTTTCTTTTTACACCTAAGAATTAAAGTAGATTTTTGCTATGTATATTTAAATATTCACAGCAAACACTCAATCGAATCAAAAAATTTGATAAAAAAACACTTTCATGTCACACAATTTTGGAAGTGGTAGAGCCACGCTGTAGACATTTGTCTACACATGAATGGGCCGGCTCCACCGGGGTAGTACCACTATCTCACAGAAAACCAACGTAAAGTGACAGTTTACTGTCGCGTTTCGTATGGTAAGTGAGATAACCTGAGGCCCAGATTCCCCCTTCCCTTCCCTAATCCCTATTCCTGTCCTTTAAAGCCGACAACGACAACGCATACATGATACTTTCGGTATTGTGGATGTTCATGGGCGGTGGAGATCACTTAACATCAGGTGACCCACTGGCTCGTTTGTCGGACTATACTATAAAAAAAAAACATGAAAGATAGTAAAAATGAATGTACACGTTTTATCACTCTCTTATAGGCAAAGATCTCCTCTACTAACAGACGGGGGTTGGGATTTAGTCCAACACGCTGGAAGTTAGTAGATTTTACATATCTTTGAAATTCTCATGAAGATTTCTTAGGTATGCATATTTGCCTCACGACGATGTTGCCTTTCATTGTTATCGCAAACGATCATTTACAGTGATATCATCGTCACAAAAAATTCAGAGGTGTATTATTTGAGATGGATCTTTCGTCTCGCCAGTCCAAACTAGGCTATCGTTGGTTTTTAGCTAATCACAAATACACTAATAGATACAAATAAATCGTCTCTCGCTACTCAGTACTCTATGGACCGCACTGCGCTTACCATCAGGTACAGTGCGGTCACTTTGCCGTTTGCCAGGAAAAAAAAAAAAAAAAGATACACAACTTTTCCCATTTCTCTTTACCGCAGCAGATGTACATAAAATAATGAACGTGTAATGCTTTTCTATTCACATTTGACATGTACGGAGTGGAATAAATCAGGAGCACGCAGATCACGTTCCACGCGAGCGGTGCGGTGCGGGGTGGGGGTGTTTGTTGGCCGTTTGAATTAAATTTTCAGATGGTTGTAGAAAATTCAGCAATATACGTTGAGTTGAAAGTCGCGTGTGTCCGCATTTCAATTTACTGAAGCTATATATAGGGTTTATTTATCTTTAACAAAGTCTTCTGGTCTGGTCGCAACGTACATAGGTCTATAAACCGGTGAGAACCTGTCAATGTCCTGGCTGAGCAGTAAAAATTGGTGTTGAGTTTTCTTCGTTGTTTATTTGGCATCCGACGGACATTTCTAAAGCCTAGATAGAATATCAGAGCCAGGCAGTACTTTACTACCTGGCAAATGCTGAGCCTACGGCCTGTTTGGACATACTTTAGACCAAATTAAGGAGTAACGGGTGTACTTAGGGTTTATAATTGTTATTTTTTGTCGTATTACTCCTTGTGTTTTCAATTTGTATGTCATCTAAAGTGTTGTTGTTTGACCAAATCCATACTAATACTATAAATGCGAAAGTAACTCTGTTTGTTTGTAAACGGCTGAACGGATTGTAATGAATTTCGGGAAGGGAATAGATTATAACCTGGAGAAGGACATAGGCTATCTTTTTTCATAAAAAAAAACAACCTTGAAGGGGGTCAAATAGGCGTTCAAAATGTTGTATGGGAAATCCATAATTCCTCGACTTAGGGATCTGTAAATATCATATTTAAGCTTTTGGTAGGAAATAAAGAAATTCGTGTTTCAACGTTTTTGAAAAATCATCCCTAAAAGGGCCAAAGTGAGGTTAAACTTATGGGGTATTCTTTATATGCAATTTCAAGATTCAGGCAAAACACCTGAGAGGCTGGACAATCGCTACGGGTGCCTCAGTGCAGAAGACAACTCTTTGGATTGTATACTTCTGCTACCGAATATAACCTCCACGCAGGCGGAGCCGCGAGCAACAGCTAGTAAAATATATATTTCTTTCTTTTTCTTCTTTCTTCATAAACCAGTATGATGATGAGCAGCGAACACTATAAAAAGTACACCGACTTCAATAAAAAACAAATTATGCGTCACTATAATTTGTTTTTCCTTGATTTTTCTGAGATCCCATCATCAGATCCTGGCTTGGTGCCAATGGGACCAACTGGGAAGTATACCCTTTTAAACAAAAAAAGAATTTCTCGAATCGGTCCAGGCATCTTCGAGTAATCGGGTAACATACATAAAAAAAAAAGATTCTGACGAATTGTTAACCTTCTCCTTTTTTGAAATCAGTTAATAAAAATGACAATAAGCGCTATACGTCAACACTTTTGGACATCTGTAATACATTCTGGGATATAGGAACTTTAAACACAAATATTATAATCATCTTTGTCACCAGTAAACGATCACTACCACCTAATTGTAACTAACTACAACTTCAAAAGAATCGATGTGTCGCCGATCTTTGAGGATTTTAAAATAAGGAACGGCGAAAAAGATATTAGGCCTCCAGCTGGTCTAGTAGCCCGAAAAATATATTAGATAGAAATATCATTTAATAACATAACGGGTACATCTCCATGTTAGGGTTTGTAAGTTTTTTTTATCCTGGCACGACCTAGTGACCACACTGCACCAGATGGTAAGCGCAGTGCCGTCCAGTTAGAGTATCAAGTAGTGAGAGACAATCTATCCCTCGCTACTCATCACAATCATGACGGCCTGCTTCTACACACTACGTTATGGACAAGAAGGTGAAGAAGCAGTCGAGGGTCTAGTCTCCGAGTACACAGAAGGCCGCAAAACGGTCAAACATCGTACCCCTACTCTAGACCCCCACAAACACTGAATTTACACTGGCTGATCCCGGAACGCGACACACTTGTGTATGACGGGTTTTACACCCTGTGTACGTTTTTAATTATTTTTTAGTTAGTTTTGGTATAGTAGAGACTTATTGCCATGTAAACCTAAATGGATAAGTATAACCAGAGATAAGCTATTGAAAAACAACTTTGTAAAATGTTCTCGTGCTATACATGCTAGGCTGGCATCGATCATACTGACCGCACTACTCAGCCAGGCTTTTACTTGATGTCAGTTTCCTGTGAGAGATTAGTACGACTACGATCGAACCAGTCAAGACTCGACGTTGATAAAAAAATTACAATCATGACAAATAATTCTAATTCAATAACAGCAAAATAGCATTTTCATTTCCACAGAATTATAAATACAATACGCAACCATTTTTGTTCATACCTTTGAGTATTTGCTCATACCAATATTTAAAATAAATATTGTGACCTCATTTTTCAAGCAATTTTGATTCTGTTTTTGCAAAAGGGTTTCTTTTGCGTATTATATTCGGTTGCATATCGAATAATGTACATAATTAAACACAGGAAACTACCCTTTTATGTATTCTGTGAAGAACGTCGTAGGTTGTACATTTGTATTTTTAGACATATATAATTCCTTTAATATTATCACAATCGATAAAATAATAGCAGCGATAGCCTAGTTGGTTGCGGTACGGACTGCCAAGACGCAAGTCGTAGGTTCGAAACCCAAGTGGCATACACCTCTGACTTTTCTGAAGTTATGTGTGTATTAAAATGTTAATTATCGCTTGCTTTAACGGTGAAGGAAAACATCGTGAGGAAACCTGCATATCTGAGATTTTTTCGAAGGTATGAGAAATCTGCCAACCCGCATTAGGTCAGCGTGGTGGACTACGGCCTAACCCCTCTCATTAGTAGAGGAGGCCCGTGCCCGGCAGTGGGACAATGTTTAATACAGGGCTATTATTATTATTATCACAATAACTGTTTGTTTTTCCTAAATAAATTAAAAAAAATACAAATTACACTCAAAATACTTTAGATTATTTTATTTTTAGAGCTGTTCTAATCCAATCTAAAATGAAAAATAATAGAATGTCTATCTGTTACATTTTCATGACTAGGCAACCCACTGAACCGATTGTGATAAAATTTGGTATGAACACACCTTTGACCCCGAGGACGGGCATAGAGGACTTTATTATTTTTAAATAATCCCTTATAGTGGTGGAGTAGGGGATGAATTTATTTCAACACCCTTATTGTGACCCCGGTGAAATTTTGTGAATGTGTATAGTTTTAGACCCACTTTGCTGTTGTTGAAATTATATTTTTTTAATTTTAAAATTTATTTTGGTTGCCTTGGGGGCAACGATATGAGCAACAGATAGTCAATTTATAAATAATTCAATTAAAAATCGTTCATCTACCCTCAAGTGAACCTAATTAATATGCATACTACTCACAAGTACTAGATTTTATAGTAGCTGCAGTTATGACCCCTTCAGCCTATAATAGGTAGGGGAGCCTTATATTTGCTCTATAAAGGACTCAGGTACGCTTGAGTGACGTTCAAATACCGGATCTGTTCAGTGGGGACGGAATAAATGATCGTAAAAATATCCTATGGGATTTAGATGGAGGAATAAGGATGTTTATTTTTCAACCGTCTTACCAGAGGTTACCAGTGTGTCTCTATTTTTTATATATTCTCGATGTCTCCAAATGTGGACCGATGTTGATCGATATTATAATGTAAAGGCTGATATTTTTTAACATATTTATTTTACATTTAATCATGTAAATATCAAAAAAACATAGCTACTAGGATAAGGGACGATAGATGGTGACTGAACGACAGACTGATAGCGGGTATTCTTTAAAAAATAAACAGCGAGGTATTAATAAAATAAAAGTATATTGGAAAAAAGAGAGCCTGTGTCTTGTCATGTAAAATGGAGGGAGATCATTTTAAATACAAATATGTCAATTGTTGTTCGAATTAGAAGTGGTCTCACAATATTTCTACAGCATTTACAGATGCCGTGTAATTTTGTTATAGTAGACTACAAAAAATATAACAGTTTCTTAGGCCTTATCGTTTCCACACTAGTTATGTATTGACAATAGTTTCGCCAGTAGTCTGACCTGACTGTTCTCTCTTTTTATAATAAACTGTCAGAATAGTAACTGTGCCTACGGGACAACGCGATGATCTATTATTAGTTTTTTTATAGCATAGTCCGACAAACGAGCCAGTGGGTCACTTGATGTTAAGTGATATCCACCGCCCATGAACATTCACAATACCGAAAGTATCATGTATGCGCTGTCGGTCTTAAAGGACACGAATAGGGATTAGGGAAGGGAAGGGGGAATATGGGCCTCCGGATATCTCACTGACCATACGAAACGCGACAGACAACCGTCACTTTACGTTGGTTTTCTGTGAGACAGTGGTACTACCCCGGTCGAGCCGGCCCATTCACGCTGAAGCCAAATATGTCTTCAGCGTGGCTCTACCACCATAAAAAATATTTTAACTACAGTTAATATTCGATTCCGACTTAAACAATAGGGCCTAAGTTTAACGTGTTATGTGAAAATGTTATTTATATTTTACATTAGAAATAAAACAACATCAAAACTGTGCACAGAATAATATGTTTTAGCAAAAATAATTTAAAACTCACTTCCATGGCTCGGTAACTTCGGCTAAAGTTTTAGATTTACGAGGGCCATTTAGTAAATTTGTTGCTTGTAGACTTTTAGTATACATATAAGCGTCTAGATGGGTTTTCGTTCTCTAAAAACCGATGCTCATCATATCTAGCTAGCTTTTGCCCGCATCTCCATATTATTTCGTGTATCCGTACCGTAGAAGAAATTCCATAAAAAGCACCTTTACTTTTACCCGAATTTTCTGAACATATTTTCCATTTCTTTTTTCTATTATAAGGAAAAAATACAAGTAGCAACAACAAATAGCAAATGTTCTCAAGTGATGCGAAGATAATTGGTAAGTGGTAAGAAAGAAAGAAAGAAAATATTTTATTTGTCCAAAATCTCCAGACGAGGTGGCAATAAACCTAATAAGTACATAAAACAAATAAGACATAGCCCTTAAAGACAACAAGTACATAAGAAAAAAGTCTCCCGGCATACTTATGCGCCCTAGCCATCCGTGTCCGAAGCATGACCAAAAAGGCCACAGGCTCAGCGTCCGCCAGGTGGGAGGGTCCACCTTTTTGTTTTTGGTTGTCGCGGGGAAAGCGTTTTATTATGCCGCCCGCTCAGAAGGGAAGCGGATTAAGAATAAAACGGGTATGCTGGACTAGCCGGTCTTACGACCCAACATCCCCCTCGCATGTATGATGGCTATCCGTGCTGCCGCTGGACCGAGTCCCTAACCCCTATGTACATCCCACCCGACACTACCCGCTAAAACCCCGCGGTGGCCTTCTTCAGCGCTTGCGGAGCGATTCCGGGGTATTCTAAGGAGTGCTAGAATTGCAGCCGGAATCGCCCCAGCGCGGTGCTGCGTAGCAGCCCATCTTCATGGAGGGCTAAGAAGCCCCCGCGCACCGAATAACGACAGCAAATGAGGCCTTACCACCCGCGCTGCCGTCCATCTCGGGGTCGCACGATGCCCCTAATTTGGGAGTGCATCGATACGGGCTGACAGCCCTCCGCTGCGCGCCCGCGACCTCCGACGCCCAATTAGTCGCCTCGTACGACAGGCAGGGGTTACCGTGGTGGGGTGCGAAGTCAGGAAACCTCCACGTGGTGCACCCTGGGCAACGGCGGTCACGTTGACTGACGGCCGATATCCTGACAAAAGGTGGTTGACGGTTGTCGCTTGTTGCAGCGGCCTTCAATCAGAAGTCCGTGCTCATTTATTGAGCTACTCCCGAGTTCTGTCTCGGGAGTGTCGGCGGGCTCGGTGTGCGCTCACCCCGCCGCCGAGCGGGCAGTAGGGGGGACGCTCTTTCCTGCTGTCACCGTCGTAAATCGTAATCTGGTCTGGAGGTCTGTGGTCATGTCTCGCGCTCCGACTGGACCGAGGGTCTTGGCTTAACCGCCCGGGCCGCGAGGTAGAAAACCTCTATAAAAAGTCACCCCGAATCCCAAGCGGCGGCGCACCGTGAGGGGATGCATGGCCGATGGGTAGTTCGGTCTCTAGTGCGAACCCCGGCGGGGAACGTGCTGAACCCCGTGCAGAACTTGCTTACCCAGCTACAGGGGGCTCTGGCTGGATGGACCGAATATTTCCCCCATAATCGTGGGGAAGGTGTCTATCCCGGGGGACGATGGTGACCCTGGAAAGACGAACGACGCTGGGTGTAAGCCCAAGGAGAAGATTGTCGGGGCTGCTTTAGTGACCTCGACTCCCGAGACCAAGGTCGGGACGAGCGGCATGATGACGCGCTCAAAGAGGGCGCTAAGAGCTCGACAGCTGGACGCATCTGCAAGCGACAGTGACGTCGAACCAGCGCATAAAGTTCTTGCTGTCTCAGCGAGTCCGGCTGTGGTGTCTGACGAAGACACCACGCCAATGGACGTATCTGGTGACCGTGACTGGCGCTTGCAGATGTCAGCCATCATCCGGGACGTGGCACACAAGTCCCGGAATATTAATGGGACAGAGCAGCGGAGGCTTAACCTCGCAGCCAAAGAGCTGTCGGAGAGGGCCGAGGAGTCAGCCCCCACAGAGGTGGCCAGGTTGGAGGCCGAAAAGGTGGCAATGGGCCAGGAAATTGCCGCCCTCAAGGCCTCCCTTGCGGCCCAACAGAGGTCCCTAGAGGAGTTGATGGCGACTGTCCAAGAGTTAAAAGGACAGTCGCAGCCGGCAGTCCAAATTGGAGGCGTTTCTGGGGAGGAGGACAGCTTCAAGCGTTTTGAGCGCCGTTTCCTAAATATTTTGGACGCGCGCTTGAGCGCTTTATCCTTGAGGCTGCCCCCAGAGCCCATCATGCGGCCACCATTGGCCGCTGATAGGGCTAAAGCTCCGGCGACGCCTGCCGTTGCTGGGCCATCAAAAGCCCCTCCAGTCGCCGCCGGTTTGCCGGCTACTCCGAAGGGAAAAGGGTTGGGCAAGGGAAAGAGTAATGCCCAGCCCACCCCTGTTGAAGCTTCAACTTCTGTGGCGTCCCCAAATCCCCCTCAACATAAATCACGAAGAGGGGGAAAGAGGGGAAAAGCAAATAAAAGGAGGAGCACTCCTGCTGCCCTAATGCCCAGAGAGCCGCGGCCATTACCTCCCGCCCCTACAAGTATGGACGAGGGGTGGAATGTAGTGGCAAAAAAGGGCAAGAAGAATCCCCAGCCCGTTACAATTGCTGCGGTGGCCGCACCACCGCCGCAGAGCCGGCCGAAGCCCCGTATCCACATACCCCGCAAGGCAGCCGTCACGTTAACAGTGACGCCAGAGGGGTTGGCGCGGGGCGTCACTTACGCTAGGGTCCTGCGGGAGGTCCAACGACGCGTGGACTTGGCCGGTCTTGGCATTGCCGAGACGCGGGCGCGTCTAATGGCGACGGGTGGGTACCTATATGAGGTACCCGGCCCGGAGTCAGAGGTGAGGGCCGATTCCCTCGCTGATAAAGTGAGGGAGGTGTTCCGCGGAATGGAACTGGCGGGTGATGTTCGCGTTTCCCGCCCCTTCAAGTCCGCGGAGATGCGAGTGTCCGGGCTAGATGCTTCGGCTGACCCGGAGATGGTCGCAGCGGCCCTCGCAAGAGCTGGGGATTCTCTGCTAGAAAATTTTAAGGTTGGGGAGATCCGCCCCGATCGGTCGGGCCTTGGTGCGGCATGGGTGCGGTGCCCCGCCAAGGTCGCCGACAAAATATTAAAGTCGGGCCGAGTCCTGATCGGCTGGGTGTCGGCGCGTGTCCAGCTACTGGAGGCGAGGCCTATGCGGTGCTACCGTTGTCTGCACAGAGGACATGTGCGGATGCGGTGCACCGATGAGTGTGACCGCAGCGAACTTTGCTATCGCTGCGGCATTGTGGGTCACAAGGCCAAGGGGTGCTCCGCGGAGCCGCACTGCGTAGTTTTCGCAGGTGTCGGTAAGCCCGCGGGACACCAAGTGGGCGCTAAGGCATGCGTCGCCTCCTCCCGCCCTCGCCACTCAAATCGTGGTCGGGGGTCGGAGGTTGTGACCCAGCCGACAGCGGGCACCAGTGGAGAGCAGATGGAGATCGCCCATTAATATGGCGCAACGTTTCCTCCAGGCGAACATTAATCACTGCGCCAGGGCTCAGGACCTGCTAGTCCAGAGCATGGCGCAGTGGTCGATACAAGTGGCTGTAGTCGCTGAACCTTATTTTGTTCCCCCCAGGGAAGACTGGGCTGGGGACCTTAAGTTTGGTGGCTGTCATCACTCGGGGCGCCGCCGGCTCCCCGCCCTTCGAAAAAGTAGCGAAGGGGTCGGGATGTGTGGCGGTTCTGTTGGGGGGGGGTCTGGATTGTGGGTGTGTATTTCTCCCCCAATAGATCCCTGGCCGAGTTCGAGCACTTTCTCACTCGGCTGGGGGCCCTGGTGGTGCAAGACAGTCAGCCTCGCCCCGTTCTCGTTGCCGGCGACTTTAACGCCAAGTCTCTGGCTTGGGGTTCGTCGGTGACCAGCGGGCGCGGCGAGGCCCTGGAGGAATGGGCGATCTCGGCCAACCTGGCCGTCTTGAATCGCGGGTCGGTTAACACGTGCGTGCGGCATAATGGCGGATCAGTGGTGGACGTCACGTTCGCCACCCCAGCTATTGCCCGCCGTGTCCGTGACTGGAGAGTTCTGGTGGACGAGGAGACGTTGTCGGATCACCGATACATTCGGTTCGACGTCGCCTTGTCCCGTAACACCCAGTCCAGTGGAGGACCGACCGGCCCGCGGTCGGACGGCCCGCGTTGGTCAGCAAAACGCCTCGACGTGAAGGCCCTGAAGGAGGCCGCTCTGGCCCAGGCGTGGCTCCCTGCACCGGAAGCACCGATGCAGGTCGAGCAGGAGCCGGCGTGGTTCGGGACAGCGATGTCGCGCGTCTGTGACGCGGCCATGCCCCGAGTCCGACGTCTTTTCGAAAAGCGCCAGGTGTTCTGGTGGTCGGCGGAACTCACGCAGTTACGTATCTCCTGCGTGGCCGCCCTCCGTCGTCTCGCCAGGCACCGTCGTCGCCGAATCCGTCTTCCCGGCGACGAGGACCAGGAGCGGTTGCTTCACGGTCTCCACAGGGGGGCTAAGAGAGCGCTGCGCGTGGCAATAGCTAGGGCAAAGTCTGCAGCTCAGGAGGAGTTCCGCGGAACTCTCGATAACGACCCTTGGGGGCGTCCATATCGCGTGGCGATGAGGAGATATCGCCCGTGGGCGCCCCCACTGACGCAGAGTCTCCGGGGCGACCTAGTCGAAGAGGTCGTTGCAGCTTTGTTCCCTGCCACTGAAGATGTCACTCCCCCACCGATGGCGTCACATCCATCGACGCCATCGTCGTTGAGTTCGGCAAGGATTATTTCGGAGGTTTCGCCCGAGGAATTTCGGGCGGTGGTGCTTCGGCTGCGGGGCAAGAAAACAGACCCGTGGCCTGTTCTCCGCGTGCCTGGAGCAGGGCCGTTTTCCGTCTCAGTGGAAAACTGGGAAGTTGGTCCTGCTCAAGAAGGAGGGGCGGCCCGCAGAGTCGCCATCGGCCTACCGGCCCATCGTGTTGCTCGACGAGGTCTGTAAGCTCTTCGAGCGTATCATTCACGCTCGCCTCGTCGAGCATCTTGAAGGGGTCGGGCCGGACCTGGCACAGTGCCAGTACGGGTTCCGGCAAGGCCGATCGACAGTACACGCGATTTTGCGGGTCAAGGCCCAAGCGGAGGATGCAGTGGCTCGGGGTGAAGTGGTGGTGGCGGTGTCTCTAGACATCGCCAACGCGTTTAACACCCTGCCCTGGGCCTGCATACTGGAAGCACTTCGGTACCACGTGGTGCCACCGTATCTCCGGCGTCTGGTGCGCTCGTATCTCTCAGACTGGTACATAGTGTATCCAGGCGCCGACAGGTGGCACCGAAGAGCTATGGCCTGCGGTGTTCCACAGGGCTCAGTCCTGGGCCCTCTCTTGTGGAACATCGGCTATGATTGGGTGCTCCGTGGTACCAATCCCCGAGGCGTCGCTGTCGTCTGTTATGCAGACGACACGCTAGTAACAGCGACAGCCAGGTCTTTCCAGGAGGCCACCCTGCTCGCCTCGTTCGCAACCGAACAAGTGGTGGGCAGGATTCGGCGACTGGGCCTTAAGGTGGCCCTGAACAAAACCGAGGCCCTTTACTTTCACGGTCCTCGGATTCGGCCACCTTTAATGCCCCACATCAATGTGGAGGGGGTGCGGATTCCCATCGGCTGTACAATGAAGTATTTGGGGTTGATTCTGGACAGCCGGTGGGATTTCCGTGCCCATTTCAAGGAGTTGTCGCCGAAATTGGTGCGGGCGGCGGGCGCGCTCGGACGCCTGCTGCCGAACCTGGAGGGACCTAATAGCCCTTGCCGAAGTTTATACGCTGGAGTCGTGCGGTCAATGGCCCTGTACGGATGTCCCGTATGGGCCGAGTCCCTGAAAGCCCGCTGCGTCGCCTTGCTGCGCAAACCGCAGCGTTTGTTGGCGCAGCGAATAGTAAGGGGCTACCGCACGGTCTCCCACGAGGCGGCCTGCGTATTGGCCGGCACCCTCCCTTGGGAGTTGGACGCAAAACTCCTCTCGTCCGTGTTCTTCTGGCGGGAGGAGGCGTCCAGTCGCCGTCAGGTGAGACTGGCCCCGAGGGAGATTGCGGCCCGATTTCGCAGAACCGCTGTGGAGGAGTGGCATACCAGGCTGGAAAGCCCAAGTGCGAACTTGAGGACCGTCGTGGCAGTGCGTCCTGTCCTAAAGAGATGGCTAGACAGGCGCCACGGTGCGCCAACTTTCCGGCTGACGCAGGTACTGACGGACCACGGATGTTTCGGTTCGTTCCTGTGTCGGATCGGAAAGGAGGTGTCTGCCGTGTGCCACCATTGTGGCAACTGCCACGAGGACACGGCCCAACATACGTTGGAGGAGTGCCCAGCCTGGGACGAAGAGCGCAGCGCTCTCAGAGCAGTCGTCGGAGGAGACCTCTCGCTGCCGGCCGTGGTGTCGTCCATGGTCGCCAGCCGGAGGTCCTGGCGTGCGGTGGCCCACTTCTGCGAGAGCGTCATCTCGCAGAAGGAGAGTGCCGAGAGGGATCGGGAACGAAATGATCCCTCCCGCCGCCAGAGAAGACGTAGGAGGCGCCGGGTGGACGACTGACCGGCGTCTCGCGCCCTGTGGAATTGGGGCATTTTGAGAATTTCACCACGGTAACCCCTGCCTGTCGTATGAGGCGACTAATTGGGGCCATCGGGGGTCGCGGGCTCGCAGCGGGGGGCTGTCAGCCCGAATCGATACACTTCCAGTTTCGGAGCATCGTGCGACCCCGAGATGGACGGCAGCGCGCGTGGTAAGGCCTCGTTCGCTGTCGTTGATCGGTGCGCGGGGGCTCCAAGCCCTCCCATGGAGATGGGCTGCAACGCAGCACCGCGCAGGGGCGGTTCCGGCAGCAATTCTAGCACTCCTTAGAATACCCCGGGATCGCTCCGTAAGCGCCGAAGAAGGCCACCGCGGGGTTTTAGCTGGTAGTGTCGGGTAGGGTGTACATAGGGGGTAGGGACTCGGCCCAGCGGCTGCCCGGATAGCCATCATCCGGGCGAGGGGGATGCTGGGTCGTAAGACCGGCTAGTCCAGCATAACCGTTTTATTCTTATTCCGCTTCTCCCCGGAGCGGACGGTAGTAATAAAACGCTTTCCCCGCGAATCCAAAAAAAAAAAAAAAAAAGGGGTTACCGTGGTGAAATTCTCAAAACGCCCCCATTCCACAGGGCGGGGGAGGGTCCACCTGACACTGATTTCCAGCAAGGACCAAGGAGCTTCACACGGATGCCAGCATAAATAGTAGATGACATTAATATATATATAAAAAAAAAACAATAATTAAAATAATACATGATTCAATAGTTATAGTTTGTGCTATAAATTAATAAATTGGTGTAACTTTCTATATTTTTAGACTAAAATCTGCTATAATAACAAAATTCTATTAGGTTTTCAGTTACTGTCAACTACCCTGTTCTGATGCGGTATCTAGACATGTGTTATCCAAGCTTGTGGATTACAACAAAATCTTGAATGTTGAGTGTTAATGAAGATGAGGTAAGTTCCCATGCCGACGCTCTTGAAGCAATATTTCATAGCAATTCGCTTTAAAATCTTTCATAGAATACGTGTGAATTTTATAATGAAATTAATTTCATTCATTGTCTGCTTTTATGCTCAATGATTTAACATAAGTCACTCACACAACCCCGACTGCACATTGAGATATCATTTTCAGGTGTCGTAGGTATCAAGAACTACGAGATGTTTTCGGTGTCACAACACCCAGAACTGAAACGAATTATATTTCACACCTATATTTGTCTGGGTCCGGGAGTCTGTCGCAGTTGTGCGATTGAGGTTGTCTTCAATTATTTCATATTTGTCTTAAATCACACATATGCAAATTTTTTAGGTCTGCCTCTTCGTAGATTCATTTATTACACAGTTTGTTTAATTTCACTCTGGGAAAATAAATCATAGATCACTTTACAAAACAATAAATAAGTATAAGCAAATAACTGCCTCGGTAACGTATTTGTAAATGTGCATGCGTTACGACTGCTGTTGAGGTCTCGGGTTTGATTCCCAGGTCGGGTAAAGTGATATTGGGTTTTTCTATTTAGAAATACTCAGTATCAGACCTGAGTCTGGAATTGTACTCAGGCCATAGGCTCGCCCCACACGTTATGGGGCCGTAATAAATTCGACTTCTTCTTCTACTGGTATTACTGCGTAAGTGTATATGTTTATGTAGAAGCAAATATGACGCAGATAATATAATATATAAATTTTTTCTTTATTTTGGCATCCATTTTACCATGTTCGAACCTAGTGAGCCGAAAAAAACACGTCTTACAATCCTATATAAATAGAACGGGTCGAAAGCGTTTGAATAATTAAATTTGAATGTCTTCTCAACAAAAATTGATAGCAATCCGGGGCCTATCCGTACATTCGCGGCGTGATCGGAATACCGAGTGCAAATCAGCTCATACTTTACTACTTTATCTCGTGTACATACCCAGATATTTATTTTAGTACTTATTGATTTATGTAAATAGACATATGATGTTATATAAAACACATATTTAACTTGTAACATGTAATTTATAAAAGGAATCGGTATAAATAAAAATAATGTTGAAGAAGTCGTACTTAGGCTATTAGATGTAATTGGATTAAATTAAAGTGAATTTAGTCCTAGACAAATTCAAATACAGGTACTTTTTTTTACCTGGCGCGGCAAAGTGACCACACTGTACCTGATGGTAAGCGCAGTGCCGTCCAGATAGAGTATCAAGTAGCGAGAGACAGTCTCTCCCCCGCTACTCAACACAATCATGCCGGCCTGCTTCTTCACACTACGCCATAGGCAAGAAGGTGAAGAAGAGGTCGAAGGTCTATTGTCAGAGTACTCAGAAGGCCGCAATACGGCCAAACATCGTACCCCAACTCTAGACCCCTGACAAAAACCGGATGTACACTTAAGTTGATATATTATACAGCGTTAATAAAATAAATAAAATTAATATAGAGCTATTAGTGCGAGACAAAGTTAATCTTTTTGTTTTTGTTATAATTAATTTATCAGCTAATTGCGTATGCGGTACGACTGCTGTGCTGAGGTCTTGGGTTCGATCCTCGGATCGGGTGAAAGTGTTATTGGGTTTTTCTACATGTGGTTGTACTGGTTATACCTCTGCCTCAGCTCCCATAATATGGTAGGGGGCGATCCTATCGCTATACCGGGAACAATTCCAGACTCCGGGCTGATACTGAGTATTTCTAAATAGAAAAACCCAATATCTCTTTACCCGACCCGGGATCGAACCCGAGACCTCAGCACAGCAGTCGTAACGCATGCGCAATTACAACTGCGCCATTGAAGCGAATATTATTCTAATGTCATACTCATTATATTTTAATGAATGCCGTGTATATCTTTAACTGATATTCAAAACTGTTCTTATTCTGTGTTGTATAAATGTTTGTTAATTATATGTCATTTTTGAATATTGTTGATGTACCTTATTTAATAAATATTGAAATATTTATTTGTAATAAATACTAAATTACAAATATATTCAAAGATTCAAAGCCCAAACGAATACATCGGCAAGAAGTCGTTAACCTAACAATAGTAAGAAAAAACCGTAATCATGTCAACATTGGGTGGTTCTTTGAATTGTTTATCTGCCAGGAAGAACATCATAAACATTGTCGTAAATTCGTTGTTATTCGCACCATATTTTGGGCGTGTTTACGCCTCTTACATAAAATATCTAGGTTTTATTTGTATCTTTATGTCCTTTTTATAAGGTAGTTGAAGGACAGAATAATAATATCGTATAAAAAATGATGTGTTGTCTAGGCATCTGTTAGTGCTCATGTATCTTTTGTTTTTTTTTAGTGCATGGATAGGCAGACGAGCAGACGGGCCGCCTGATGGTAAGTAGTCACCGCCGCCCATAGACTTCTGCAATGCCAGAGC